>JAWWEE010000069.1:3723596-3748897 GCA_035221455.1 Xenops minutus | reverse complement strand
CCCCGGGACCCCCCGGGACCCCCGCCCGGCACTCACCCGGGCAGGCAACCAGGGGCTCGGATCGGCTCGGTTTGGATCGGATCGGATCGGCTTGGTTTGGCTTGGTCCGGCTTGGCTTGGCTCGGTTCGGTCCGGCTTGGCTTGGCTCGGTTTGGCTCGGTCCGGCCCGGCTCAATGAGGCTGCTTTCGGCCCGGCTTGGCTCGGCTCCACTCGGCTCGGTTCGGCCCGGCTCGGCTCGGTTCGGTTCGGATCAGCTAGCCCGGCCCCGTCCAGCTCGGCCCGGCCCGGCTCGGCTCGGTTCGCTCCGGCTTGGCTCGGCTCAGCTCAGTTCAGCCCGGCTCAATTAGGCTGCTCTCGGCCCGGCTCGGTTTGGATCAGTCCAGCTCGGTTCGGATCAGCTTAGCCCAGCCCGGCTCGGTTCGGATCGGATCAGTCCAGCTCGGTTCGGACCAGCTCAGCCCGGCCCGGCTCGGTTGGGATCAGCTCGGATCAGCTCAGCCCGGCCCCGTCCAGCTCGGCTCGGCCCGGCCCGGCTCGGTTCGGATCGGCTCGGATCGGCGCAGCCCAGCCCGCCCGGCTCGGTTCGGCTCAGCTCAGCCCGGCCCCGTTCAGCTCGGTTCGGATCGGCCCGGCCCCGTGCCGAGGGAGGGCAGCCCGGCCCGGCCCGGCCCGGCCCGGCTCGGCTCGGCTCGGCTCGGCTCGGCCGCCCCGGGCACGCCGGGAGCCGCCGCTCGCACCGGGGCCGGCCCGCCCGAGCCTGCCGGGACTTGTAGTCCCTCCCCGGCAATGGGAGGGGCTCCGACCCGAAAACGGGCGGTTTACACCCAAAAACGGGGTGTTCACACCCAAAAACGGGGTGCGCCGCGCCCCGAGCCGGGCAGGACGGGGTGTTGGGGCAGGGGGTGATGGCACGGCTGAGCCCGGGTCCTGCAGCCCCTCGAGCCGGGGTCATTGTGCAATTCTTCCCACCAGGATCACCCTGCAGTTCCTCCCTCCAGGATCATCCTGCAGTTCCTCGATCCAGGATCATCGTGCAGTTATTCCCACCAGGATCATCCTGCAGCCCCTTGCACCAGGATCATCCTGCAGTTCCTCAATCCAGGATCACCCTGCAGTTCTCCCCACCAGGATCATCCCGCAGGTCTTCCCACCAGGATCATCCTGCAGTTCTTCCCACCAGGATCACCCTGCAGTTCTTCCCACCAGGATCATCCTGCAGTTCTTCCCACCAGGATCATCCTGCAGTTCTCCCCACCAGGATCACCCTGCAGCCCCTCGCTCCAGGACAGTGATCCCCTTGCACAAGGACCACGCAGCCCACAGCCATGTGGCTCCTCGCACCAGGGTCATGCAGAGCCTCACAGCGGGTTGTGCAGCCCCTGTTCACCAGGATTGTGCTGCCCTTTACCCCCTCCTTGCCCCGGGGTTTTACCCTCCCTGTCCCAGGATCATGCATGGAGTGTTAGCAGTGACCAGGAGATGTGCCAGGTGCTGGGAGCAGTAGCAGCTCCTGCCTGCTCAAGGCATGAGGGGTTTGCCCCCTCCTTACAGGACCCTCGGGGTCCAGGGGTTGCCAGGGAAGCTGTGCTGGGAGCATGGAGCTTTGGAGTGACACGAATCCAGACACCCCAAGCTTTGGGCACATCAAATCCCAGGCACACCACCCCCTTCCTCCTCACTGCCATCCTTGGAGGCTGCAGCAAAGAGATTTACTCCTCGAGAACGAACCCAACATGTTTTCCTGAGCCTGAGTGTCCTTGCATGACACTTTTTACTCCCTAATTTTTTTGCAAATACACGTGGGCCATTCCCCCAAACCAAAGGAACTCGGAGCTGTTCACACACAGCTCCTTGTTCTGCACGTCCTGCTCCAAACTGGTTCCCAAAGCCTCGAGCCACCACTCCAGCTGAGCCCTGGAGTCCTCGAGCTGAGCACACGGTGCAGCCCGAAACTCTCCCACTCATCCCAGTTTCCCAGCCAGCCCCAGCAGGGATCCAGGTCCCATTAAAAAAAAAAAAAAAAACAACTACCCCAAATTTGTCATTGCTGCAATCAAAGGCTCCATGCACATGGGAAGTGCCTGAAACCTCAGAGCATGAGCTCGAATTGTGTTGTCCCATCAAGAAAAGCTGTGCCAGACCCTGCTCAGCTGCAGCCAGAGGAGGCACAAGGCAGTTGGATTTGCAGCCCTTTATTCACTAGTCATCCCCACGTGTGGATCCAAGGGAGGAGAAGGTGTTCCAGGGGCAAATCCTCCCATGGGTGATGCTCAGAATCCCTAAGCTGCCAGGGCAAAGCCAACTCTGCTGTTGGCCATGTCAAAGATGGAGTAATACTGCCGGAGGAAGAGGTTGCCAAGGATCCAGAGGGGCTGGCCACTGGCAGAGGGCACGTACGTGCTCTCGACCCCCACGGTGCAGATGCCGTCGTTCTGTTGGGTGAAAAAGAGCAAATTTCAGTTCCAGTGAGGAGCTGCTTGTGCCTTCATGGCTGCTCTGGCTGGGAGCAGGATCAGACTCTCCCTACAGTCAGAGACAGGCAGTGAGAGCACCATGGAATTGGGTGCTGGAGGCTGTGTTTTAGAGGAAACTGTGATTTTCTCTGGAGCAAGACTGCCCTGTGATGGCAAACACCTGTTGGGAATGGTAAATCCCACCTACCTCTAGGACATAGAGAGTGGGAGGCAGTGCCAACCAGGCTCCACTGATGGCAAAGTAGAGGATGGGCAAGTTTGGGACACTGCTGCAGTCAACGAGGAACTGCAAGAGAGGCAAAGAGGGGCAGAGGGGTCAGGACCCCGGGCTGGCACTGGGCATATTCCAGTGATCACCCTGGCCATGCTCCCTAAGAGTCAGCACAGCTTGGACAGCATTAGGGCTGTGCTGACTCATGTTATCACATTTGGAAGAATTATTTCTGTTTTCCAGGGCTGTTCCAAGGGAGATGTTTTGCTCCTGGGAACCTCCATGGCTCAGCATCACCACCCAGGGGTGTCCCATCCCACAGCATCACCCTGTGCATGCTGCCCACCTACCCCATAGTCACTCTCCTCTGCACCCAGTGCCTGCAGCAGGGCTGGCATGAACTGTCCTGGGATGGTCAGCAGGAACGTCCCAGTGTCCACGATGCCATGACAGCCTTGGCTGCACCAGCTGGTGACTGATTGCCCAATGGAGAACCTGAAGGACCAGCAGGAAAGGTGTCAGAAAGGGCTCCTCTGCTCCCAGACCTGCTCCAAGCCATGATGCAGCACTTACTCCTCAATGCTGATCTTCCAGTACAATTCCTGGACCACGGGAGCCCACAAGACCTCCCCAGAGTATAGCTGGGGGTCAACGCCCCCGAGGATGACTTCCCCACCATAACTATATGTTGGGTTGCTGGAAAGACACAAAATGAGACCCAAAATCAGGCAGGATGCTCTGTAGAAAGCACTGGAGCACAGAGGTGTGTGGGGAGAAGGTGTGGGTGGAGAAAGGGATGGATCCAGGCTGAGGAACCCACTGCCAGAGGTCTCACCGAGAGAAGTAGAAGCTGAAGATGGGCTCGTTGAGCTGGTTCTGCTGCAGCATGTTCTGTAGCAGCGTGTTGAAACCACTGATGCCAATGCCTGGGTAAGCCATGCCCAAAATCCCATCGAAGTCCAGGTAGTAGAAGGGCCTGCTGGGCTCATCCAGGCTCAGGCCAAACTCCTGGTTCCTGATGATGATGTTCTGGATCTAGAGGGAGAGGGAAAATGCTGGGAGATGTTGGCCTTTGGTCACAAAGGTAAATCTGCACTGGGAGGTCCTGAGCTCTCAACTCACAGTCTTTGTCCCATCACTCATTATTTCATAAAAATACTCACAAAATGTGAGTATTTTGCCTACTAAACTAGTTTAAAATCATATTTTCACTGCAATCAAGTCTCACACAGTACACTTCTTATGTCCTGTAAAGACAAAGCTCAGACATATATAAAGCAAATCCTTCTGGCCAAAGATATCCCTTATCCCAAATCAGGGGTGGAAAGCCCAGAGGACTCAGAATGAGGTTGTTTGCAGATCCCAGTCTTGGAGTAAATTCATGCTGACACACCCTAAACTAATCAGTCACTAATGCCCAGAATAAGAAGGTACTTTCAGTTACTTCCTGAGTTTTTAACTGGACTGGACTGGTTGTAACCACAGGCACTTCTTACAGTCACTTACTGTCACTGTGTCATATCCCAGCACCACCGCCAGGTCCCCGAACCCGTATCGCAGGGTGTAGGTCATGTCGATGCCCAGGAAGGTGGATGACAGGCTGTGGTTGAACCTGGCATGGTCCTCTGCACAGAGAGAAGGTCACAGCCCCCAGGCCACCCCCTGCCCTCGGCTCAGCACCCCTGTCCCCACAGAGCCCCCAGCTCGAGGCTGCACAGGGAAGGGACCATCCAACCCCAGCCCTGCTGGTGTCACTGAGCAGAGAAGACACCAAACCCCCTTGGCTCTCACTGGTTTCCCTGTCCCAGCTCCAGAGAGCACTGATGGGTGGGGGGTCCCGGCCCCCCTGGCATGGCTGTGTCCCCTTGGGGTGCTCACCACAGGCTGGGCTCTGGCAGTAGGTGGAGGGCACCCACAGGTTGGAAGAACCAGTGTCGAAGATCACCAGGAAACTTTGGGGAGGGGTCCCGATGCCGATTTCCCCAAAGTAGAAGGTCTGTGAACAAGAGTGTCAGTGGATTTCTGTTGCTGCCTGGTTTTTATATTGAGTTTTCAGCTCTTTGCCCCCCAAACTGCTGCAGGGCCATAGGAAAGGCTCGTGGTCCTTGAGGGCAGCTAAAGCACAGAAAGGGACAACCATTTGCCTTTGACAGGAGCAGTAGATCTTCCCTAGAACCATCAGCCCTGTTCCAGTTCAGGAACTGGAGCCTCCTGCCCTCCTCTCTCAGCATCACCCAGGCTAAACCCCAGCACAGCCCCTTGGCTGGTGAGTGGGGAGGGAGCCAAGCCCTCCCTGCACAGCTTCCCACAGCCAGCCAGGAAAGCAGGAGGGCATCCCCAAACACCCTCCTTGCCCACCCAAGACAGGTGGCTCAGAGGAGGCAGGAGAAGCTCTAACACTTACATCCAGGTAGTTCATCAGAGGTTCCTGAGCCACAGCACCGCTGAGCTGGTATTTCCTACCAGGGTCCCCTCTGAGGCTCCTCAGGAAACCCTCTGGCAGCCCCTTCTCCCTCATCACCTCCCGGATGGACCTGCCTCTCCTCAGGGGGATCCTGTGGGATGCAGACAGCAGCGAGATGCCCATTTTTGCCCCCCTTGTGGTGAGACCCCCACAGCCCTCCTGCCCAGGACCCACCTCAGCATCCCCTCCCCGAGCGGGAGGCAGAGCAGGACCAGCAGCAGCACCCACATGGTCCCCAGTGCCAGTGGCTCCGTGGCAGCTCCTGTGCCAGGCAGGGTGTATTTAGCCAGAGCCGTGCCCAGCTCCTGCTCCAGACACCCCTTTGTTCTGTCACTGCTCCCACCCTCCACCAACGCCTGCGGTGTGTTAATCATCGCAGCCGCCCTGATTGCCCTCCTGGCCCAGCTCTTGGGGCTCCAAGAGATTGGCCGGTGCCTCTGAGACCAAATAAGTGACATCTGATAAAAAGCAAAATCCCGTGGTTATCAACAAATTAAAGTCCTTTCTCTGGCCCTCAGCACCAGCTCGATCTTTCCAGAAGGCAAAGGCAGAACACACCCTTTAGGGCAGATGGAAATTCCCACTGCTGGTGTTCCAGGGATGGGCAGGAGCAGCCCCACTGTGCCCTGCTGCAGGAGCCTGCAGAGCCCCCAGTCCCTACTGAAAGGCCTCTGTTTCCATCCAAGCTCTTGGTGATGGAATGATGTTTGGAGCCTGAAGCAGCTCAGGAAACCCCCCAGCACCCTTTTCTCCTCTATCACATCCTGATGGATCTTCTTTGGCTTGGATAGATCCTGCAGGGAGCAAAGGGGAGAGCAAAGACCAGCTTGGACATGGTCAGCCTTCACCTGTCCCCTCCTGCCACTGCCCTGTGTCCACCAGAAACCTCCCATTCCTTGGGGAGGAGGAAAGCCCTTCCCTGCTGTCCACACCCACCCCATCTCCCTGCACTCAGCCTGTGTCAATATTTTGACACCAAGCACAGAGCAGTTTGTGTCCTTCCCCCAGTGAAATGACAGAGCTGGGAATACATCTGATAACAATAAAGAGCTTCTAAGAAACGAGTCTGGATCCCAGGAAAGAGTGGGGTTACCCAACCTCCCCTGCCCAAGGTGTTCCCATCCCCTTCAGCCACACCACAATTCCTGGTACACCAGCTCCCGTTTTACCTGAGTGAATAGCCCTGCTTCAGGGTTTAGGGGTCATTTGGGTGTCATGACTCACCTCACGGCCTCACATTCCCACTTTGACTTAACCACAGCACTTTGGTAAACCTCTTCCAGCTGCAAGGAAGGTCAGGGGCTTCCCACATGAGTCTTCCCGATGTCCAGCATGAAGGTTGGAGGTGGGGAGTGACGAGCCCTGTGGCTTTATCCTCAGCCCTGGAGTTTATAACAGCACTTACCTTGCTGGAGAAAGGGAGTCTGAGACGTGTAACCCATCAGTCTGTGCTCAGTCATCTCTCAACAAACCTGGGAGCTCGGGGATGATTTGGGATGTTGTGGTTTATTTGTTACAGGAGACTGTGAGGACGCACTTACACAGAAATCCCGAGGGATGGGGAGTCATGTGGGCACATAAAGGAATATAAAAGTCACTGGGAATGCCGTGGCACTCTGGCAGTGCTAGCACAGGTGTGTTGGGCCAGGAGAGGGGCTGGATGGTGCTGCCTCTACGCCGACAGGGCGAAGCCAACACGGTTGTAAGCCATGTCAAAGATGGTGTAATATTCCTTAAGGAAGACATCACCCAGGATCCAGAGTGGCTGCCCATCCTGGGAGGGCAGGTAGGTGACCTCAATCCCAAGGGTGCAGTAGCCATTGGTCTGTAAGAGGGGAATAATGGAGAGTCAGAGCCTCAAACAAGCACCAGGACCTCCAGCTGGGCTGCAGGGAGGGAGAGCATCACTGCTGGTGCAGGAGCTGCAGGTTCTCCCCTGGCTCTCAAGGACTCTGCAGGAGGAGCCCCCTGAGCTCACACATACATTCAGGACGTAGGAGGAGGGGTAGAGTGGGAGCTGAGTGCCACTGATGATGAAGGTGAGGGGGGGCATGTTCTGGATCTCATTGCAGTCAACTGCATACTGTGGAGAGAGGGAGAAGAGGAGATTACAGGTGGGACACCCTCATATGCCAGGGGGACAGCCCCAACCTTCTCAGCCTGAAAGGACGTCAGGGAAGGATGTCACTTTGTCCCCCACCAGCAGTAACATGTTCTGTAAGTGCCACATGAGTTTTGTGGGACCCAGCTGAGCCCACAGCTCTAACTCCTGTGCAAGGCTCCCCCTGCTCCACACCCTCCCCAAACATCCCCTGCTCTCTCACTCCATAGCTGGTCTCCTGGGCACCCAGAGCCTGGAGGATGCTCTCGATGTACTCCTGGGGCACAGTCAGCAGGAAAGTCCCTGTGTCCACGATGGCCTGGCAGCCCTGGCTGCAACAGCTGGTCACTGACTGCCCAATAGCAAACCTGGGAGGAGAACAGGAACAAAAATGTCGCTTTAGGCACCCACTGGCAGCTAAACCTGCCTTGGCTGGATCTGTCAGTCTGGGGTGCTCTGAAATGCATCCAGCCTCGAGCCTGTGCCTGCTGTGAAGCTGCAGCTGCATCAGGGGGATGGCTGTACCCCCTTCTCCCATGAGCTGCCCGGGGCATGATGCCCAGAGGTGCAAACACCACTCACTCATCAAGTGTGACCTGCCAGTAGAGCTCCTGGGTCACCGGAGCCCACGTAATGCCCCCCTGGAAGAGCCGAGTGTCGATTCCCCCGAGAACCAGCTCTCCCCCATACTGGTAGGTGGGTTGGCTGCAAAAACAGAGTTACAGCAGCAGAGATCAGTAAACCTGTGTGATGTACACGGGCTAGAGAGGGATAAACCCACAAGCAATGTGGGTCTGTGCATGGGGACAGGCAAGGGACATAGTGCCGAGTGTCCCAGCAGGTCTTTACCGTGAGAAATAGAAGCTGAAGATGGGCTGGGCGAGCTGGTCCTGCTGCAGCATTCCCTGCAGTGCTGTGGGCATCCCTCCCACTGCCAGAGAGGGGTAAGCCATTCCCAGGATCCCGTCAAAATCAGCAAAGTAGAAAGGTTGGGTCGGCTCATCCTGGCTGAGCCCAAACACCTGGTTTGTGACAGTGATGTTCTGGATCTGCAGGGGAAGGGGAGGCCAGGTCAGCACAGCAAACCTGAGTGGCCCTGGGAGGGGTGGCTGATGCTCTGCAAGCCCAAGAGCACTGCAGGGTCACAGCTGGTGACAACAGCACCAGGCAGCAGGGGAAATTAGCAGGAATTGGGTTAAAACACAATCAAACCCAAGCTGGGTAACTGAGGGTGGCAATAAGCAGTTTGTATCAGTTCTGCCCAGGGTTTGCCCAAGTCTTGGCTACACAAAAGCTGCTCTTAGGCTGCTCCCAGGCTCCTTCCATCGGGACACCCAGCTGGGACACAGCAGCCGGGAGGACAAGGACAGGGTGCCCTCACCTTGAGCGTGTCACAGCCCAGCACCACGCTGACAGAGCCACTGCCATAGGAGAGGGTGTAGGACTGCCCATTGAGGGTGAAGGTGTCGGACTCACTGGGCTTGAACTTGGCGTGATTGACTGTGGGAGAGAAGAGGGAAAAGTCCTGGGCATGTGCTCATCTGGCTGTGGTGGGATTTCACTGTCAGTCACTCTTGTCCTGAAGAGCAGAACAGGCTGTTTCTCTGCCCTGTGTGTCCCAGGTGGGGTTTGCATCCCTGTTTTGCCTAGATCCCTCTCCAGGGATCACAACCCCATCAGCCATTAAATCCCTGTTGCTCTCCCACTGGCAGTGTGTTACCTGGGATGAGCTCTGCTGGGAGCAGCACATCAGCTCACTGTTCCTTGGCTTTGCTCTTCCCTCTGCCCGGCTACAGAAGGTCAGGCATCACCACTGAGATTTCAGGGGTGGCCGTAGGGATTTGCCCACCTTCATTAGCTGGGCAGGACTTTGTGCTTCCCAAGGAAGGCACCAACCAGCACCAGGGAGCAGCTATCCCAGATCAGGAACCTGGGATCATTTTGGGTCTGGCATCATGTTGTCCTTGACACAAACTGGGCTAACAGTGCCCCGGGGTAGTAGCTACTACTAACTACTACTACAGGCAGTAGTAGTAGTTACCTCTCAGCATGCCAGGGGTACTCACAGCAGGCTGGACTCTTGCAGTCAATGGAGGGCACCCACAGGTTGGAGGAGCCGGTGTCGAAGAGCACCAAGAAGTTTTGGGGGGGGTTCCCAAGGCTGATCTCCCCAAAGTAGGAGGACTGCAGACAAGAGATGGGGCATCTCCATTGGCCACGGGGTCAGGAACAAACCAGGCTCTCACCTGGCATCCCAGTGCCCTACAGGGCAATGGGGAACGCCAGGCTCACTCTTGCCAATAACACAGCAGCAGCAGACAGCTCTCATCCTGCTTTTTCTCCCAAAATACAGAATAATTGTTGTGTTTTTGTTACATACAGAAAAGCCTCACTTTTCATGGCTGGGGGAAAACTTCCCTCAAGTCTAAACCAGAAGAGTGGGAGAAAAGCAATTTCTCACTCCTGGAGGCTCTGGGGTGACCAGGTCGCTCTGGCAGCTGGGAAGGAGGAGGGAAAGGGGAATGTGGTGTGAGGAGGGGCAGGCAGAGGGGAGCCTGGGGTACTCACATCCAGGTGGTTGGTTATCGGCTCGTTCACCACGTAGCCCTTGCTGGAGCTGTATTTCTTAACCGGGTCATACTTAATTTTCTTCAGGTAGTCATCCAGCACTCCAGCTGCCCTCATCTTCTCCCGTATGGACTCACCTTTCTTCAGATTGATTCTGCACAGATGGATTAAAAAAACCCAACAAAACCCAGCAGGAAATCAGGACATTGGGGTATTTTCAAATGCTCCCTTCTCTGGACTCCTTAGAACCTTGCCACAACAGGAGCCCTGCAGGTGCCCAGGGATGCCCTCCAGCGAGGGATGGAGCCTGGGCTGGGACCACAACACAGAGATGCCGGAGGCTGGAGCCACACCTGGCCAGGTGCCCTGCAGGTGAGAGCTGCAGGCTGGCTCTGTTCTCCACCCTCTCCCCGCTCCTCCTGCCGCAGGACACCCACCTCACCAGCCCCTCTGCGAGCTGCAGACACGCCAGGGCCAGGACGAGCCACTTCATGGTGCCGAGGTGTCCACACACACCGTGGGGAGACGGCAGCAGCCGGGCCAAGCCACCTGGGCTCCCCGCTTTTATACCAGCAGGCAGCCCTTATCTGCTGACCTCCATTTTCCATTACCACCTCGTGCACCCCTGGCCTCAAGGGCTTCTTTGTGTTTAGGGCCATAACGGGGATGGCGAGGAGTCCGTGTCCTTAGCGGGGCGCTCGGGGGCGAGATCAAAGTGCTGCCATCCGATAAGGGGTCAGGGCTTATCACGGCGTGGGGAGGAGGGACCCGACGTCACCGAGCCTGGGCCATATCTGCCCTCGCCAAAACCTGTGCCAACCTCTCCCCGAGACAAAGGCGCTCGCGGCTCTTGGCGCGGGATGGAGGCGCTTTGGTCTGCCCTCCTTCCGTGGGCACGAGGACGGCTGGGGGGATGGCTGCGGGCACCCAGCCCTTCCCAGGCCATGGGGCACACAGCTGGAGTGCCCCAGGTGCCCTCTCCGGTCCCCAGTGCTGCCCTGCCCTTAGTTCTGCCCTTCTCCTCTTGGTCAGCCTCCCAGCCCTTCGCTGGCATCTCCTCCTCGGGTCCATGTCATGGACAGAAATCATTTCCATTCATTTGGTAACTTTGTGGAGCCCCCGAATTCCTCTCCATCCTGTATCCAAAGGCAGAGGTTGTGCCTTCCTGCATGGGAGGGTGTAACCCACCCAGAGGGGAAGCCCTCAGGGTTTAACCTCACACCAGCCCAGAGCCTCAGAAAAGTCCTTGTTTGCTTTTATTCTGTAGGACAAAAAAAATAAAAAGAGAACTACAAACACAGACTTCTGAAATTGGCAACAAACAACCAAACAGACCAAAACGTTTCTGGTTATAATGCAAATATTTTCTAGGAAATGGACCAAAATGGGTTTGGTCATGACCTAAATGTTTTTTAGCAAACAAACCAAAGCATTTATGGTTATAACCCAAATGTTTTCTGGCAAATGGACCATTATCCTTTCAGTTATAGCCTAAATATTTTCCAGAGCTCCTCCAGCCCTGTTTACATCCCCAGTCCAGCCAGCCTGGCTCTTCCCAGCAGGGAAATCACCCTCTCCATCATCTCCATCATCTCCATCATTGGGTGTTGCTATTGCTGCTCATCCCATGTCACGGATTTCTTTCCCTCAGGAGCACCGGGCAGTGTGTGTCCTTTGCTGGATATTCAGACTATAATAAAGCAATTATCTTGTTTGCCAGCAGGATTGATAGAAAGATCAACTTATTAAGATTGGATGAAAAGCAAATTCTGGCTGGAAGCGAAGCGTGGTTATCAAAACGTCAATAGACCGACCGCTCCCGGCACGTCCCCTCGAGACTCAGCCCTGCACGAGCAATAAGGTGCCCTCTGCAGCACACACAGTCGACTTTTTGGCACTTCTTGACCCAAAGTGGGTCAGCACCGGAGCATTTAGTGTGATGGGAATGGTGGGTTTGCAGTTTGTAACCCCAGATGCCCAGGCAGAGCAGCTCGTTCCCACGCTGCTGCCAGGCAGGATTTCCCTCAGGACCAGGCTCTGGGATTTCCCTCCTCTGCTTTGAGTTTCTGTTCCTTGCTGGGGCCATGGCCCAGCTCACACACCGACAGCTCCAGCCCAGGGGATCCCATCTCTGCCCTCTCCCTCCACCACCATCTGTGCAGGATGTGAAGGGGCCTGAGAGGAAGCTGGAGGGGGACTCTTCATCAGAACTGCAGTGACAGGACAAGGGGGAAGGGGTTCAAATTGAAAGAAAGTACAGTTAGATTGCATGTTGGGAAGAAATTCCTGTGACTGGGATGAGGCCCTGGCACAGGCTGGCCAGAGAAGCTGTGGCTGCCCAATCCCTGGAAGTGTCCAAGACCAGGGTGGACAGGGCTTGGAGCAACCTGGAATAGTGAAAGGTGTCCCTGCCCATGGCAGAGGGTGGGATGGATGAGCTTTAAGGTCCCTCCAACCCAAACCATTGTGTGACCCCATGAAGAAAGCCGTGGGGGAAGCTTTGCCCATGATGGCACGGGTGTCCCTGGAGCAGCTGTGTTTATGAACCCACACAAGCACACAGATCCTTTACCCACTGCTGCCCGAGCTGCTTTTGGTGTTTTGTTTCCAAAACAGAGATTACAGCACACAGGTGAACAGCTTCCATCCACATCAACATAAAGGTTGGTCTTTTCCTACACAACCAGGAGAACAGCACCCGAAATAAATGGTTGGGCTCTAGGTTGGACATTTAACTTCCCAAACCAGGGGAGGATCAGCCATTTCATGATGATGAGAACCTAAAGAGGCTCCAAGGGAGCTGGGAGGAGTTTGAGGTAACACTGAGCTATCTGGGCCTGGAAAATCACATTCACTTAGGGAAGAAAAGCAAATTAGAACCCTTCTTTACAATTAGCCTTTTCCATCCCCTGGCCTGTAATTGCCAACTTCAAAGCTCTCAGGATTCTCACTAATGAATTCACCTTTGGTAGCAGCAACCTAAACCTGTTCTGCTGCTTGTGTGTGGAATTTCTAGACGAGCCAAGGTTGGGGGAAAGACAAACTTCTCAGAAAGACTGAGGGCAGCCCTCCCAGAGGCTGGATTTGGGCAATGGGTTCATTAACAATCTTTCATTAATGATTTTTCACATGCAAGACACCACCCAAGAGGGCTGAGCAGCATCACACAGAGGGACAAGCAAAGATTCCAGGAGAAAATGGCTGAGGGAACTGGGAGCTGCAATAAGACCCCTGGTTTGGTTTGTCTCCCAGTGAACAGCACAGCTTAGGTAATAAAACCAACAATAGCTCAGAAATAACAAACACATTTGAGTCTCTTTGCAGAAATATTGATCCTTTCACCCTCATAACCAGCCTCTCCTCTCTCACCCTCTCCCTCTAAGGCAGGTACAGTCACAGATATTCCAACCTCCTTCCCTGGGGGAAAAGTAGGCACTTTTGGGCTAGAAAAAAAACAACAAACCCTCCCATGATGAGACAACAGAGAGCTGGGAGAAGCTCTATAACAGCTTCTTGGGAAAGGGAAGGGGGAAAGATCTATTTCTGCATTCACCAGGGAAGAAATATCAGGGGAAGAAACCTGATTGATTAACTCAAGAACTCAAACAAGAACCACTTAAAAAGGTTAAGCCAGTCAAATCCTCCCTGCTCAGCCCATGGCTGCTCACCAAGCCCTCCCAAACCCAACCTCCAGACCCCAGAGCGCTGTGGGAAGGGATCCTCCTGCCCATCACCCAAATCACAGGCCATGGGCTCGGATTCCCTGCTCACCTGCCATCCCAAACCCGGGTTCTCCTCTGGAACCCTTTCCCCCATGGCCACTAGAGGAAGCTGCGACACCGCACCAGGAGCATCCCAAATGGGCCACCTGCGCTCCCGGTGCTTCGGGACCTGCGGCTCCCCTCCTTCCCTGGAAAAACCGAATATTAGCAAGTTCTCAGAGTCCTGGTGACTTGATGCACACACGGCTCTTGGGAAGTTTCCCAGAAAAGCAGCAAATAGCGGGAAAATCACTGGGATGTGAACACCCTGAAAGCCACAAATGCCAACTGCTTTCCCCACTGCCTGCATGACACTTCCCATTTAATGGCTTAAACATGGAACAACCCGGTGTGAACAATGCGCTGTGATGGGCTCTTCATTCCCAAAGCTTCCCGGGGAGCTTGGGATACCTCTGGAGCAGAGCCTGCTGAGCCAGCAGAGCCGAGCCCCGACCCATGGCCAGAAGGGAGGGAGGGAAGGAAGGAGGACACAACAGGACCCGGAGCAGAGGATGCTCCACACTGGATGCAGCCAGCATCAGCTCCATGCTTTCTCATCTTTAAGGCCAAGGGAATTCCCCTCCTTCCTTGAAGAGATACAGCAGGGACGGTGTAACTGGGATAAAGGATGTGTTGGAGAATAGCAATTGTGTATTCCTGCGAGCAAATCCCCTCGTTGCTGCTGCCTTCGGTGTCCTTTGGGAGACTGGGCTTGCCAACGAGGAAAGAGAGGCCCAAGTGGGACAGCCCAGGTCATCTGGAGGATGTGAAAGTCAGCAGTTCAAACCAGCCAAGCCAGATTTCCCTCCACAGAGCTCACGTGGAGCCACTGAAATGGGACTGCAGCGGGGAGCTGGATGTTCCTGAGGAATACCAGGGAGAATTCCCAGATCCTGAGAGTTCGCAGCTGTACAGACCCTCACCCCAGCCTCATCCCACCCTCGGGGACATTTGGCCAGGCTGATGGCCCTGGGCAGCCCCCAAGAGCAGCCCCAGCCCTCAGCTGATGCCACCCAAGGCACAAAGAGCCACCCACCAGCACTTTCCCTGGAATTTAACCCACCTGCAAACCTCCCATGGGAGAAGGAATGGGACCTCATTTCCTCCACAGAAATGGAAAACATTTCATTCTCTTCTGCCTTTCTGGGGGAAAAGGGAATAAGTATTTTGCATTTTGAGGTCAGGCAGTGGAAAGGCAGGTTCATACAGAGGCTCCAGAGGGAGTTGCTGGTGCTGTCCCAGAGGGTGACACTGACATCTCAGAAACTCTTTATTTAAATACTTTATTTAAAGCTTAACGCAGTTAACTTTTATATATATATTTATATATATAGATATAAACAATTTCTTTTCTCACTTCCCTAAGTGAAAGCTGGATTTAGGGGAATACATTACTTGGGGGGTTGTTTTTTCCTTCAAATAAAGTCATTTGTTATACATACAAAAATATATTACTTGGGTTTCCTTTCAGTTATAAGTGACACAAGGGTTGGGGAGGACGAAAGAATGGAAGACAAGCACAAGGACTTCCAAAATAAAAAAGAAAACCAGTGAATTTAAGCATGTGGCACACTTGGAATTTATAGTGCAACAGCAAGCCAAGAACTCCACGTTCTGCGACACAAACATGGCACCACTCAGACTTGGATCACACGCCCTTGCTCCCAACAGGGTCACGGTTCAATAGGACATTACAGCACCAAAAACCAAAAAGGCTGAACTTCCAATATCTGGAAATCAGGTTCCTGGCCCTCAAGAAGCAGGTTGGAGCTGGATGATCGGGGTCTTTCCTCTTTCACAGACGTCAACACCAGAAAACATCAAGGACAAGGGGAACACAAGGCTTGGCAACGTCTCTGCAGAGAGCGGGACCCTCGCTGAGAAGGGATCCAACTCCTGCCCCAGGAGGAAGATGGATACAGAGAGCAGGAAGGAGGGACCCCAGAGTATCCCAGAGCACTTCTCTCCACTGAAACAGGCACAGAGTAATCGAGGGAGGGACTGAGCTGCAGCGTGACACGCGGAGAGGGCTCGTGGCACCTCCCGGAGCAGGAGAGGGGCAGAGACCCTGCGCAGAGACAGCTCAGCTCACCCCGGTGTCAAGACAAAAATCCACATCAAAGGCCACAAAATTTACCCGAGAGCTGAAATTTAGCCCTTCCAAGTCCGTAGTTGCAGGAAACAAACTGCACATTCACTCACAACACTGAACAAAGATTCCTCATGGCCCGGCCAGGCACGTGGGTGGAGGCACTGACTTTGATACCACTCCAAGCTCGGCTGCCTGGCGGCTCCGCTCCCACTCCCACGGCTCCCATACCATTTCCCACCCACCCTGTGACAGTCAGGCCCAGCTAATAAATTTTTGACTCCCAGCTGTTCTTTTCCCCCAAACCTTTTTTTTCCAAAATTGGTGGCTCAGCAAAGCCACCGACCTCTTCTGAGACCTGTCCCCCAGACCGGAGCGAGCCACAGCGAGCACGCGCTTCATACTGGCACCAGTTTGGCAATTAACTGGGATGCAAAGGAACATTTCATAAATAAATAGGTAAACAAATAAATTGACAAGGTTTCTGAGCAGCTGCCAAAAAGATCCCTTCAAAAACACACCAGGGTATGGCACAAGTGAAGTTTTCTAGACCAAACCTCAAATCTCTCTCATGGTTGTGGCATTTCCCTCCTCTTTTAAAGCAGGAAAAGGAATTTTAGGATTTAGGAAATCAGGTTTCTGTGATCACAGTGTGTGCCCATGGCTCTCTGTCCTCATTTAATTTCAGCTGCCCAATTTAAATTGAATTTGAGAAAAGGACAGAAGTATAAAAAGGAAACATATAACAGTGAGGGTGGAAAGGCCACAGCATGAGCTCCCTGATCACCAGGGACCAGGGAAAACACAAGGCAAGTCCTGACTTTGGAGTGGCCTGGCTGCAGAGCTCTCCTGGAGGTGTGAAATCCACGGAGAACAGGCTGGATTTGCAGTGGAGCTCCTAAAGCAGCACTGCCCTGCTCTGGCACTGCTCTGACCCACAGGAGGCTGGGCCCACACAGTGCCACAGTGCCAGTGTCCTTCCTGGCACCTCCTGCCCGAAATTGAACCTTCAGAGTTGTCAAATATCCCACAAGGCTTTAAAAATGACCGACACAGAGACAGAGAGGGGAAGACAGACAGACAGACAGACAGACAGACGAGCCTTAAGAGCAGCTGCAGGAGCCATCCCGTGCCCCCAGGGAATGGGCACACGGGGAAGCAGAAGGCCATGGCGAATGGAAGGCGCGGCGGGCAGGACAGCGAGGGGCAGGACCAGAGCCAGGGCAGCGGGCTGGCACTCGGGGCCCCTCACAGAGGCAGGTCAGTGCTGTTGTGCCGAGTCTTCCTTGAGGTGCCGTCATCCCTCGGCAGGGCCCTCTGCAAGCTGGACATGGCCGCCGTCTTTTTGAGGTCAATGACGGCGTACGAGTCGGTGCGGCGGGCGCCGGGGCTGGCGGGGGGAGGCACACGGGGCTGGTCCTGGCGGCCCTTGCACGGCTCAGCCTCCAGCTCCACCTGGATGTAGTTGAGCTGCCGTGGCGGCTCCGGGCAGGGCCGCGGGAAGTCGAAGCTGAAGACGCGGGGCAGGCGGCTCCGGCGGGCCTTGGGCAGGAAGGTGCTGCTGCGCCGCGGGGCCCCGTGCAGGGCAGTGCTCTCCGAGCTCATGGAGTTCTGCAGGGGATCCTCTTCGCCGGCCTCAGAGAAGCCATTGGGGGATGGTGTCGTGTCCTCATCCCGCCGGCAAGGCTGGAATTCCCACACCGGCGGCAGCGCCGGAAGGTTCTCGTAGTGCAGCAGCGCCGAGCGGCGATGGGAGCAGCCACCATCCTCCCGGGGCACCTTGGAGTGCCCACCCCGGCACAGGGACGAGCTGCTGGGGGGCACCGGCCCGTTGAGGTTCTCATAGACACACTGGGGTGAAGGACAGCCCTGCTCACACTCGTTGTTGTTGTTGTTGGGGGGACAGAGGCGTGCCCGGCACTCCCGGGGGTGCCGGCACACCCGGCGGGTGCTGCAGGAGGGACCCAACACGAATTTAACCTCCCCTGGCTGCAGGAAGACCTGGGGGTTGCGGTCTTCGAGGGAGCAGCTGTGGTTCCTAGGGGGGAAAGGAGGGTGGGCTTCAGGCAAGGAGTGCATACAGTGCCGGCCCCTCAGCTCCTGCTCCCCACTGGCCGTGTTGACGTAGGTGTGGGACTGCAAGGAGAGAAGCAGAGGGAAAGTGAAAGGAGAAGAGAGCAGAGGCAAGAGCAAAGCAGCTGTGAGCAGCTGAGAAACCACCAGGAAGGGAAGGTTCACCAGTGGCTGAGGAAACAGGAGGAGATAAAAAGATTTGGGGAAGCAAAACGCAAAAGCCATTTTAGGATTTGTGGGCTGAAGGAGAGACAAAAAGGAGCCCAGCTGCAGACACACATTGAATGTGTCCACATGGTTGGACATCAGGAGGAATTTCTTCATAGAAAGGGTGGTGAGACACTGGAAGGGGCTACCCAGGGACGTTTGGAGTCCCCATCCCTGAAGGTCCAAGGAACAATGAGATGTGGCACTCAGTGCTCTGGGCTGGGTCACAAGGTGGACATCAGTCACAGGTTGGACTCGATGGTCTTGGAGGTCTTTTCCAAGACCAGTGATTCTGGGATTCTGTCTGTGCCACACTCAATGCACATGGCATAGAGCAAAAGGCAAAACCACTCACAAAGTAATTCCTGAAGTGGCTCACATGGGGATCCTGCAGCCCTCACACCTACCCAGGCCTCCTGGGGGATGGTTTAGACAAGCTGCACTTTGTAGGGGAAAATCTTAAATTCTACAACAGAGAACAAAGAGCTGAACATCAAAAAAGGGTCTAAATTTGGGGTGCATCTGCACAGTAGTTTAGGGGTTGTGTGATGGCTGACAGATAATTGCCATCCAAATACCAGTGGATTTAGCACAGCTCAGTTGACTTTGACAGAGCGTCTGTTCTAGTGAAGTGTCAGAGAGCAGGAGCCTCCAGGAGCAAAATGAAGTAAAGAGGAAAACAGAATGACAAGGTGTGAGGATCCCCTGAGCTTTGAGTGGGAGAAACCCAGAACTGCACAGCAAAACCAGCTGCTTGCACCCAGCAGAGCTTAGGACAGGCAGGTTTACCTGCTCCTCAGGCCCAAGGAGGAGATGAGTAGAGTCTTCCCCCACTGAGGAGTGTCTCAGGCTGCTCACCGAGGGGTGCCGGGCTGCAGAGTAGGACAGGCTTTCTCCAGGGAAGCTGTGAAACCCATTGGGAAATCCTGGGACAGTGTATCCCAGATCTGGGAGAGAATCGAGGCAGAGGAGCATTAGATTGGCACAAAATAAGAGTTATTTCACTTTCACAGTGAGCTGGGCTCTTCAGTGCACCCCTTCAAATAGTCAACTGAGCTGTCACCCCCCAGATGGATTTCACAGGACCCCCTGCCAAGTGGCCTGTCTTAAGTAGCACCCCATCTCTGTGTCCCCCTCCCTTGTCCCCACACTCTGAGGGGTCTTACTGTTGGGGGCCTGGGGGGTCCGGGACAGCTCCCGCTCCGTGGGGTGACTGTTCCTGGTGATGACAACAGGCTCTTCCACCACGTTGATGCTGTTACACTGCATCAGGTCCTGGAGCAGGTTGAAGATCTCCTCTGCTCGGGAACACTTGAAGGCAAAAATCCCTGTGCAGTGACAGAGAGGAGGCTCAGAGGAGCAAGGAAGTGATCCTGCTTTCACAAGAGTACAGGGAACTGCTGGCTCTAAATGAACAGGGAATTCTGATTTTGCTCTCAATCAACCCACAGCCACAGGAAAACAACCAACAACCTGGTGGATTATTCAAGAAACAAACAGCAGAGATCATGAGATCACAGAATGTCTTGGGTTGGAGGGACTTTAAAGCTCATCCAGTTCCACCCCTTCCACTAAACCAGGTTACTCAGAGCTCCATTTCAGCCTAGCCTTAAACAGCTCAGTATTGTGTTATCTCACAACAACCAATCCACAAGTGTGGAGGGAGAGGTGAACTGTTCTCCTTTGACCTCTAATCTATTTGAAGTCCCCTGGCACCCAGGCCAGTCCTCACTGCCAGGGAAAGTCTCCTCCAAACTGGACTGGGCCCTGGGCTGTGTGCACATGAGGGAGGGACAAGAACATCATACTTTTAAAAATCCCTGGAACTGAAGAGTGTCTCCCCAAAGGAGCAGACCAGACCAGTAACCAATCCCAGGCTGGCACAAACACACACACATACACACCCCCCAAAGCCATAGCAACAGGAATGGCATGGCAACAAGGGCTGCTCCCAAAGAACCACGTTTGCAAGGTTCTGGCAAAAAAAAAATAGCTGGATCTGCCTTGTATCACGTGGGGAACATCAGGAAAGAGTCCTCCAGATAAAATCAATAAGCAGAATAAAATCCTACAAGGAAGGGAGAAAACTCATCAAAACACATCATCCCTCTCATTTCTGCTTTAAGACTGATGAGTGTCTGCTACAAATTCTGTAGTATGTGAAGAGCTTTGCTCCATCCCCTCTACCCAGACCTGAACAGAACCACACAGGGGGCAGAATTTTAATCACTGGATTAAATTGGAATCACTGATCCTCACGCTGCAAAAGGCAAAACAGAATCCAAAGACAGACTCCCACCACTGATAAACACATGGCTCCAGGAGAGGGAAACCCCACTTAAATAAATATTAAAAAGGAGCATCTGCCACTACAGATTTGCACAGGCCCTGAACACTGATGTGAGTCCTTCTGGATACGAAGGAGTTTACAAACACATTAACAGAACAAGGAAACAAGTTTTTTTTTTTTCCCGGGGATGCAGATGCCAAGAAAATGTTCAGCTCTTTAAAAGCAAGAGAGACAGACTGGTAAAGGAACTAACAGGCACCATTGTAAAACTGGAGACTATTCCCAGTGCTGCTGATGACTTGGCATGTACTCCTGGGTGACTCACTTCCCTCCTCCATGCACAGCATCCCCGTGCACAACATCAGTAAAACGTAGAACTCCTTTCCCTCGCTGTTACAAAGTGCTGCCAGACCCAAAATGCAAAGCTTTAAATAAAACCAGCACTGACCAAGGCAGGGGGAAAGCAGCGAGGAAAACAAAACGTGCTCAAGCAACTGTTGCCACTGACATGCTCTGTGCAATAAACAATCGTAAGAGGGACCTGGAAAAAGATGCAAAAAGTGCCCTTTTGCTTTATTCTGAGTTAAAAGATAATTAGCAGCTTCAGTCTTGGAAAAATTGCTTTCTAGATCCCCAGGAAAGTCCAGCAACCCCTCCTGCCTCAGCTGGGCATCCTTTGGCACCAAAGCACAGTGCTGGCAGTGTAACAACCTCTCTGACATTAAACACACCCCAGTAATGCTTCACCAACTACCTCATGAGCACCAATGCCCTGGCAAAAGGAGACCATCACATTTAAGCCCAGGTCCTGAGCCCCAGCGTTGTCTCATTAGTGTTTTAATCAGGAGCATTCACTGTACATGCACACACACACACATATAATGTGGTATCCTGGGAGAATGGGCTGCAAGGGAACCTGCTGATTGACTAGAGGCAGGAACTGGGGAAGACACAGGCAGCAGCTCACTTTGGGAACTGAAACCTCAGTGTGCCAGGCTCGGGGGGCACTGCCACACTCACCCTGGCCCGTGTGGCAGCGGCGGCCGCTCTCGAAGGAGAAGAGGTTGGAGTCGTAGCCGTAGCGGCGCAGGCACAGGAAGGGCCACCTGACGGCGTCGCGCTTGTGAGTGTGCAGGATGAGCTCCCTCTGCGTCAGCTCCATGACCCCAGAGCCCAGCTCGTTCCCCTCATCGTCCACGTTGGTCACCTGCGGAGCCCACGGAGGCAAACTCAGAATGCCAGAGGCACTGAGGCTGGGAAGGGCCCCCAGGATCTCCCAGCCCACCCTGTGCCCCACCTTGTCACCCAGCACAGAGCACTCAGTGCCATGTCCTGTCGTTCCTTGGGCACCTCCAGGGATGGGCACTCCAAACCTCCCTGGGCAGCCCCTTCCAAGGCCTGACCACCCTTTCCAGGAGGAAATTCATCCTGATATCCAACCTGCCCCTGCCCTGGCCCAGCCTGAGGCTGTTCCCTCTCCTCCTGTCCCTGTGCCCTGGAGCAGAGCCTGACCCCTCCTGGCTCCCCCTCCTGTCAGGGACTTGCAGAGCCAGAAGGTCCCCCCTGAGCCTCCTTTCCTCCAGGCTGAGGCCCCCAGCTCCCTCAGCCCCTCCTGCTGCTCCAGCCCCTTCCCAGCTCCATCCCCTTCCCTGGACACACTCCAGCCCCTCAGGGTCTCTCCTGCCACGAGGGGCCAGAACTGGACACAGCACTGCAGGTGCCCCTCTGCAGAGCAACTGGTATCCAAACCAGCCCACCCACGAAGCACTGTAATTCCATGGAGTCTCCCCATTTATGATGCCTTTTTCCCAGCTGAGAGCAGGGATTCATGGCTGGCAGGAGGCGCCGAGCTGTCAGCCCTGGAGACTGTGAGCTTGGCAGCTCAGCTGATGTGTCTGAGCCCAGGCTCTGGAACAGAGCCCTCAGCAATAAAAGGTTTCTCTCCAGTTTCCCATTTCCTTGCATTTTCCAAGCAGAGGCAATTTCCACAGCAGATACAAACATATTTGAAGCAGAGGTTCCTCAAGGAAAGGAAAAAAACCCCAAACCAAAACTAACATATTTGCAAATTCTCTCAAGTGACACTTGTGTGCAGGAGCAGAGGTTTGCTCTCCTCTCATGTCCCAGTCCAGCCCATGCTGGGCTTTGCCAGCAGCTGGAGCTGTCACAGACTCTGTGATGGGGCTGAAGGTGCAACACTTACCTTAAATTTGGTGGGATGGTTGTCTGGGATGCTGTCTGTGCACAGACAACTGCAGCAGCTCCCCATGACGCCAGCCAAAGAGGCAATCCCTGCGGAGAGGGCACAAACCAAGGACAATCAGACTTTCAATCCAGCTCTCCCACCCTCTCCAAACACCCAGCATTTACAGCTGTGTCCTCCTCCATCCCACTAGGCTTGGAGCTCAAACTCCTCAATCTGTTCCTTGATTAATGAGCACTGTAAATATAACACTAATTAAACCCAACAGCTTTCTTACCATTAGGCAATTGTTGGATTTTTTGGAGGAGTGAGAAGGAATTCCCACTGCTGTCCCTCTATCTCCCTCAGGACTTCATGGTCACCAGGTTTCACCTAAAACACAGGGGGAATGGTCCCATCTTCCACCTGACAAGAAGAACACAATGAAATAAATGATAAAACCAGACAAGATTAAAAAGCAGGGGATGGGGGTGGGGGTGTGACTAAGATCCCCTTCAAATATCACAAGGAAGGCAGGTGTTTGAGTTTTTTAAATTAATTACCTGCATTTATGTCAATATAGAAAATTCTGCACAAAAATGCATAATCAACAGCTAAAAAAAAATAAAGTAAGAGATATTTTACTTCTTGGCTTTGGGATCCTACAGGAGTGGGGTTTATCAGAGCACATAAAGCACAACAGCAGAACTGAATGGCCGAGGGTGGTGAGGACACAGGGAATCACAGGCAGCTGCTGCTGAGGAATGTGAAGGTGCCTTCACTCGAGGGAAGGTCCTTCAGGGTCAGAGAACCAGCAGCTGTTCTGCTGTGGAGTATGAAAAGCAACAAATGCCAGAAAACCCCAAAACTCTGACGTCTGACACTATCAGTCAGTGCAGGTATCAAACAGGCAGGAGTTGTGTGCATTAGGAGTGAGAAACAGCACTCCCCTCCTCGCTAGTAGTGAGAAATACGGAATACTGCTATCTTTGATGGAAACTTAAGAGGACTCCAGATCCACCCCAGGGCAGGGACTCTGGGAACTTGAAGGACTCCACTGGCTGATGCCACGTTTGCCCTGGTGAGAACACTCACAGTCTCTCCAGCTGAACCACCAGCATCACCAGCCTGGCACCACAGCAGTAAAAGAAATGCAAAGGCCATTCAGGAACCTCTCCCTCTGCCATGCCACAATCTGCCTCCCCACTTACTCCAAATTAAACCATGGATCATGGAGTGGACCCTCTGCAGCACCACGGTGCAGACGGAGGGGGAAGAGCCAGACTTGAGCTGCCAAGGTGCCCCACTCCATTTTTACATCAAAACAGCACCTAAATCACCTCCCACTGCACCCCCCTGCCTTAGCTGTGGCCCCTGAAGAATTCCCTACCGTGCCCTAACCCTGCCAAGTCCCTCAGAAGAGGAATGTTTCCTTCTGAGCACACTGAGGAGCTCGGGCACAAGCCAAGCTGATGCCACGTGCCCTTCTGCACACACCAGTCACCCCTCCAGCACCACCACACCTTCCCTGTCCCCAACCCCATCCTGCTCCAGCCAGCCTGCTTGTTTTTCCAGGCTCAGTATGGATTTACTCCCCACTGGCCTCACAGGCTTTGATCAATAATTCAGCAACAGATCCCGCTCCACTTCATCTGATCTGGTCACAGGGGGCCGTGTCCTCTCTGGCTCTGCCCTCCCACTCCCATCTCAGCAATTCCCTCAGTAAGAAAAATATCTGGTAGGAAACATGCTCCCTCTTCCCCCTCTTTCTTATTTATTCCTCTCTCCTTCTGGTGTTTCCTCCACCTGCAGCTGTGGCTTATCCTGAGCAGTTTGTGGTGAGAACTGAAAAAAAGAGGGAAAACCCATTGTGAGCTCCCTGAACACTCCCCTGGCGCTTCCCACTGGTGAATATTTCAGTAGCACCCCTTTCCCGCAGAGACTGAGACTCCCAAGTCTCCAGGCTCTTGCTCAGCACTTCCAACACACCTTTCCCACACCTGTTTGCCCGTTCAGAGCCTCAGCCAGTCCAACCAAGCAGTGCAACACTCTGCCCTGCAGCAGGAGCGTGTCCTTCCCAAGACCACCAGCCCCATCCAGCCCTCCCACCTTCCAGGACCCAAACCTAAATCCTGCTCAGACCTGCGTGGCCTCATCTCCAGAGCACAGCTCACCTCTCCCAAATTCACAGCCAGGTTGTTCCCCTCCTCCCAAGCCCCCCAGCCTGCAAAAGCCCCTTGTGCCTTCACCCTCCCATAAGCCCTTCCCTTAAAGCCAGGAGTGGAGAAGAGGGTCCCCCCGATCCCAAAGGACCAGGGCACCCTGACAGCCCTGCCCAGGGCACAGGGATACCTGGTGTGAGAAAGGTCCAGGTCCCAGCCTGGGAGAGGAGGAGGAGGAGGGAGCAGGGGGGCATTGGGCAAGGACAGGGGGCTGGAGGGAGGAGGGAAGGGATGGGGCGAGGGGGAAGGGGATGGAGGGATGGGGAAGGGGATGGAGGGATGAGGAAGGGGATGGAGGGATGAGGAAGAGGATGGAGGGATGAGGAAGAGGATGGAGGGATGAGGAAGGGGATGGAGGGATGAGGAAGAGGATGGAGGGATGATGAAGAGGATGGAGGGAGGATGAAGAGGATGAAGGGATGATGAAGAGGATGGAGGGAGGATGAAGGGGATGGAGGGATGATTGAGGGGATGGAGGGATGATGAAGAGGATGGAGGGAGGATGAAGAGGATGGAGGGATGATGAAGAGGATGAAGGGGATGATGGAGGGGACGGAGGGCACAGGACGGGCCTGCACAGCCCGTGGGCACGGGGGGCTTGGGGAAGGGGCGAGCCCGGGGAGGACAGAAGGGACAGGAGGGGACAGGAGGGGACAGG
>JAWWEE010000069.1:3706316-3721993 GCA_035221455.1 Xenops minutus | reverse complement strand
CAGTGAAGAGGGATTTGGGATGTCTGGGTTGGGAGGATGCTCAAGTTAAGGGGGATAGGGGGGGTCTGGGTTTCGGGGATGCTCAATGGGGAGCCAGGGAAGAAGAATTGGGAGTGTCTGGGGCATCAGTGGAGGGGGATCTGGGGGAGTCCATGGCAGGAGAGGATGGTGCTGGCCCCACTGTGGTGCTCTGGCAGCAGGGAGCCCAGCGGGCTGGTGCCATGTCCATCACACCCCCCTGTGCAGGTGTGTGCTCACCTGGCACCCAGGGGGTGTTCCCGTGCAGCACTGGCTGATCCCACCTCGGAGAGCCCCGAGTGACCCCTCTGTGGAGTCAGTCCCTGTGCCTGGCGAGGACTTTGCCTGTTAATCCTCCTGCCCTGCGGAGGGATGGAGGAGAGGGGGAGTGCAGGGGAGGAGGGAGGGCCCCACCACCAGCCAGGGGTACAAAGTCCATTGCAGCAAATGGACCAAGATAAAGCTGCAGAAACCAACCTCCCACCAAAGCCGACCAGCAGATGAACGTCCTAGCACAGATGTGAGAACTTAAAGGGACCCTGGGGAGTGACAGCACTGCCTGGACAGCCCCAACAGGACCCCTGTGTGGGGAAGGAGGGCAGCAGACTGTGGGGATTGTCACCTGCCCCTTCTCCTCCTTCTTCCCCTGTCCAGGTGATTTGGCAGAGAATCCTCGAATGGTTTGGGCTGGAAGGACCTTAATGATCCTGTTCCACACTGGACACCTTCCACTCACCCAAGTTGCTTCAAGCCCCATCCAACCTGGCCTTGAACATTTCCAGGGATGGGGCAACTACAGCCTCTATAAAGCACCAATAACCCGTGCACCAACACCGCCCTGCACGGCCTCACCCAGCTTGCCTACGTCCTCGGATAAATTACTATCCCTGTGGATTTATGCTGCTGTCCCTAATCCCAGAATCTACATGAGCCACCTGCACCTCTCAGGGCTCCCAAGGGAGCCCCCAGACAAGCCACAGCTCCTGAGACCTCATGGGTGGCAGGGATCCACTGTGACCCCACACACGTGGGGGGTTTAGGTGTCGGTGCTCATCCCCAAAGTCACATCAACAGGCAGCAAAATCTTCGAGCGTGTGAGAAATGCACAGAAGCACAACAAAGACGCTCTGCCTTGCGTCAGGCTCTGATAAATTTTCCCCTGCCTCTTGCCCGAGTGGAATTGCTGCAGCCGAAGCAGGTCGGAATGGCTTGTAGGAGCCTCGTCAGGTGTTCAGGGCTTGTGGAAACTAGGACATCCTGACTTGCCGCTGGCTAACTCCTTTGTGAGAGCCCAGCCAAAGTTTCTCCACCTCTAAATTGGGGTGTAATGACACTTCCCCCTCTTTCATGAAGCTTCAGCTCTTTCTGATCTCGGTAGGAAAATAAATCACCGCGCGGGATCATAAAAGTCATCAAACGGCAACCTGGGGTGAACCTCCCGCAGATGGAGGGAAGGGCGCGGGCGCTCGGAAAATGAGAGGTAGGAGCAAACCAGATGTCATCGGGAGCTCTTCCCCCTGTAGGGTTAATGTACCCCCCTCCCTCCCCCTCCCTGCCTGCCCTGGAATTCCAGCCATTGGCTGGCTCCGAAGGTTTAGGCTAAAAAGCCTGTAATTAGGACCCCGGCTGCCGCGGAGCCAGTGCCTGGGCAGGCAGGGGGAGAAAAAAAAAAATAAGAGAGAGAGGGAAGGGGAAAAAAAAAAAAAAGTGTTTCCCTGACTGAGGTTGGATGTTTTCCTTTCGCTTTGCAAAGTTTTCCCAGCCCAGGCTCCATTCCGCAGCGGGGCGGGACGGCGGCGGCCGGTGCGGGGCTGGAGCGGGCGGCGGAGCCCGCAGCGGCGGAGCGCGGAGCCCGCAGCGCACGGAAAGGGCAGGTACGTGTCCCTGCCAGCGACCCCCGGGGTCGGCTCTCCCGGCTACCTGTGGAGCTGGGGCCGGGGGAGAAGGGGATGGCGAGGCGGGGGCAGCGGGAGGGTCGGCGCTGCGGAGGTGCTGCGAGGGGAGCGGGGTGGGAGCGGTGGGATTTTGGCTGTTCTTCCCTGGGAGAAATAAGTTGGGGAGGGTGGGGAGGGAGTGATCGCGTTGCCCCCGCGGTCTTTGTTTTCGGGGAGACGTCTCCTGGGAGCGGCTGTGCCATCCCAGAGCGGGCAGGTGCGCGGGCAGGGCTGCCCGGCACGTCCAGGAAGGGGTGTTGGCTCCACCATCCCTCCTCTGCCTGGGACTCGGCGGGAATGGGATGTTGGAGGGTTGGAGATGGGCCCCTTCACACATCGGTGTGCTGGGTTGGAATATGATGACCATGGGGAGAGGTGGGTCTTCATCCCGGTGGTCAGGGGAGAAAGGGGTGGGGGTCTCTGTCCATACCTGTGGATGTATGAATGGGTGGGTTAGGTGGGTTAATGGGTTACTGCTCCCTGCACGCCTGTGGGACAGGGGAAAACGCACCAAGAAAAGCCCTTTGCAGCACTGGCACATCCCCTGGAGAGCAAACAGTCCATGGCTTTGGCTATGGTCCCTTCTGGCAACACAAAGAACATGGTGCTGTGTGGCAGAGCAGGATGCTGAGACTCCCCCGCCTCATTTGGGGGGCTGCACTGAGCCTGTCCCATGATCTGCTGTGCCCAGCCAGTGGCACCAAGCACTGCTCCTCCTCGGGCCATCCCGAGTCCAAAAGGCACCTCAGGCTCATCAGTGAGACTGGCTCCAGGTCTCCAGCCTGGCTTGGGCTGCACTGCAGGACTCGCTGCTCCAGCTCGCCCTGCCAGACCTCAGCTTATCTCGCCCCAGAAGATGCATCTTTATTGCTCTGCATCTTCATTCCACGCACCTTCATCGCAGCTGTGTTGACAGGAGCTCAAGCAAAAACAGGTTATCCCGTGGGTGAGCTGTGCCTCTGGAAGCTGCCAGTGCTGCTGGGTGCTTTAAGGGGATCAGGGCTTTTTGGTCAGGGTGAGGTGTTGTGTTTCCTGGGGGTTGTGGAGCTGGGGAGTGTTTTCTGAAAAATTGGCTGGAGGGGTCTGGAAGTGGGCCTTCTAAGGAGGAGAGGTGGTTCTAGAAAATCAAAGCTGTGGCAGAGATGGAGATCAGGCCCTGGCTGTGCTGGGAACAGGGAGCCTGTGCTGAATTCCGAATGGGCTGGGGTGGCTGCTCTCCAAGTTAATGTGTGACCTTGGCAGGAGAGGGCTGGGAGCCCACACTTGCTCCCACAGCCAGCTGGAGACAGAGGCTGCTCCTGGGGAGCCAGGAATTTTAGCCACTTGTACCCAGGGAGCTGTGGCTGCTTCCAGTCCTTTGGAGAGCAGGAGGAGCTGAGCAATCGCATCCAGAGGAGCTCCCAGAGGCTTTTACAGCAAAGGCAAATGACAGCCAGTGGCACCCAGCCTGCCCGACTGGTCTGTCACATGTCCCTTCTTGGGGACCCACTGGCAGGGAAAAGCAGCTCCCCAAAGTGCCATCGTGCCCCCTCCCCATGACGCCTGGTCCAGGCTCTCCCATGCCTGGGTTTGAGGGCAGGGAGCATCCCTGGATCCCAGCAGGGAAGGGCAACAGCAGGAGTACCTGGAGGCAGCGAGGGAGGGCAGGAAGGAAGAGGGGACAGGGATGGGGAGCAGAGGAGACAGACCTGTTGGGGCTGCCTGGCTCTTTAGCATGGGAGGTGCGTACCTGTGTCACCGTCTGGGGCTAATTACAGGGACTTGTTTACAGCCCAGACGGCTGCCAGCCAGCGTAATCACATCAAACTGGGCTGGGCCGGGCTCTCCAGCACATCCCCATGGATTCACAGCAGCCAGGAGCCCTGCCCAAGCCACTCTTGCCCCCTGTCACCCCACTGTGCTGGTGGCCCTGGGATGGGGTGCCCCATGCCATGGGACTGGGGCCATGCTGGCACCACCAGCCCCGCTGAGTCCCTGGAGCATCAAAGGGGTCTAATTACAGCAAAGCCCCAGCAGATTAGACAAATGCAGCTTGGAGGCTTAATGAGCCAAGCACAGCCTGGGAATGCCTCCCATAGGGAATGAGAAACAGGGACACATTACCCAAACCAGGCAGAAACAAAGCTGGGGCTGGACACTGAGCCCATGGAGGTCCCCACTCAGCATCTTCAGGGACACACAGTCCTGCTCTTCCTGCAGAGCCAAGGCTGTTTCCTGGCCCAGCAGTGGGCCCTCACCATCCCACCAGGGCTCTCTTTGACCTGCAAATACAGGGTAGAGCCAGGGTGTTTCATCCCTATCCCAAAGCACGGCTTTGAACAGCACCCTGCAACCAGCCCTGCATCCTCCTGCACTGCCCCAGGGCTGGCAGACCTCAAAACCCAGGAAAAAGCAAGCAGCCCTTTTGTTTTATCCCACTGATTAGCCAATCTGCAGCGTTAATCATTGACTGAGGTGCAGGGCAGGGAAACCTGAGCTGATCCCACCTGCTCCCAGCTCTGCCACGTTTGGGTGCTCCATCCCAGCACCCCGAGATGCTGCATAGGAAAGGGCACACTGGGAACAGGGGCTGAGCTGGGGGTGCTGAAGGTGTTTAGTGGGAGCAGTGGGGATGCTGGTGCTGGCCAGGATGTCCCTGACAGCTCAGGCAGGGGGGACACACCAGTACCATCCCAGTGTGGAGAAGGGAACAGGTCCTCATGGCAGCAGAGATGTAGGAGGACCCAGGTGCACAGTTTGGGGTTCTCACCCCTCAACCCTGAGCCCGTGCCAAGCTGTTTTCTGCATGAAACACTTTCCAGAGCAGTTCATCCATCCATGGTGGGCGTTGCACGGGGTGAATCCAGGGGGACCCTGAGACCTTTTGGTCACAGCACTGTGACTTCCCCCTGGAGCAGCAGTTCAGCTCCATCCCACCCACATCCCACCTGCATCCCACCCTCGCTCCCCACGCCAGGGCAGGAATCACGGGTTGAGGGCTTCAGGCTCTGGGCCAGCATCCAGGGAACCCCAGGAGCCACCACATCTCCACCTCGCTTTTGTTTTGGAAAGCCAGGGCAGGAAGGAAGCGCGTGGTGGAAAGCGCCCACATGGGGAGGAGGGGATGGCTCTGAATGGGTTTCCAGTGCGTAACCCCGAGCCAGGCGTGGTGGTGGTGGCTGGGCCAGCCGGGCAGGAACAGCCACTCAGGGCAGAACAATGGCAGCCCGAGGGGAAGGAATTATTTTCCACGGAATTGGGCTAAACCTCAGCCTGTTCCCACTGCCCCGCTCAGGGATGGGCCACTACACCAGGGATTAGCTGTGCCAGCAAAGGGCTGGTGGTGGTTGGGGAAAATCTCCTGCTGTGGGTGGGCAAACAGCTGGGGCTGTTTTCCAAAACCTGTTCCAGTTTGAGCTCGGACACTCGGGGTCTTCCCTGCCTGGCTTCAACCCATCACCGTGCCATCCCCTCCCAGTGCCTCCTGCTTGGCAGACAGAGCCCCAGCCCTGCTGAGCGCCCGCACCCTTGGTGTGGGTTTGCTGTAACTCCTGCAGAGAAAGGAGCCCCCAAAAGCCCTTGAACTCCTGCAGTGGTTCAGCCAAAGGTCTCGAGGGTGTGGTGACACTGAGCATCCTCCCACCTGGACCTGCTCCAGGGTCCCTCCCTGGCACCAGGGGCTGCTCATCCTGCTGCCACATGGAGACAGATCACATGTCCTGGGGATGGATCTCCCCTCCCTGCCTCGCTGAGGGTCTCACCAGCTCTGACCTTCCCTCCCCAGCTCATGTCCCTGCCGAGCCCTGCATGGCCCCAGCGGGATGAGCCCCTGCCCTGTGGCACCACCACCGCTCTCCCTCCAGCCTCATCCGACAGCGACTCCGGCTGTGCCCTGGAAGAGTACCTGGAGCCCCCCACGGACCCCGCGCCCCCCGAGGTGGGCAGCTCTCCCCCAGCCCCGTGGGTGCCATCCATGGGTGGTTCCCATTAGACACGTTTCAGCAACTCAACTTAATCCCCTTAAAACTGTGCCCGTTTCTCTCTCCTGTGCCACATCCCAAGGTCCCACCATGCCTCGGTGCCCGCTCTCCACAGCCTGGCTCTCCCTCCGACAGGACCCAGCTCCGCACCAGAGCCCTCCTGCAGCAGCTGCCTCCTCAGGACTGCGATGTAAGACACCTCTTTTCGGGTGCTGCCCACGCGGGGCTGCACCCCCGTGCCCCCCTCACCTGCATCCCCCCGTGCAGGAGCGGTACTGCCCCGACCTCGCCGAGGAGGAGCGGCACCACCTGCGAGTGTTCAGCGCCCGCCGCAGGAGGGAAGCCCTGGGGCAGGGGCTGGCGTGTCCCGTGCCAGGTCCCTGCCATGGCTGTCCCTGCAGGAAGGTGAGGTGTCCCCCACAGCACCCATTCCCTGGTGGGGACCTGTCCCCAAAGCCCAGCGTGGCCCCAAACCCCGCGTCCCTCTTGCAGTGCGGCAGGAGGCTGAACAAAGGGGACCCGGGCATTTCGGCATCTCGGCTGGGGGACCAGTTCTGGCACCCATCCTGCTTCTCCTGCCACTTCTGCCAGCAGCTGCTGGTGGATCTCATCTACTTCCAGCAGGATGGGAGGATCTACTGCGGCCGGCACCACGCCGAGCTCTTCCGACCCCGCTGTGCCTCCTGCGACCAGGTGGGTGCTGAGGCTTTGACCTCCCTTGGGCTGCTGGCTCTTGGCTGGGGGCTGCAAATCCAGCGAGAACTGCTGATGGGCAGGAGGAAATACTCCTTCCCGAGCCCTGTGCATGGGATGGGGGCCGAGGGATGGGGGCTCACCTCATTCCTCACCACCAGCAAAGCATCCTGCGCGCTGGGTGCTGAGAGGATGGCTTCTTTCCCCGCTCCAGCTGATCTTCATGGAGGAGTGCATCGAGGCCGAGGGCCGGCGCTGGCACCTGGAGCACTTCTGCTGCCTCGAGTGCGACGCGCCCCTGCGCGGGCAGCGCTACGTGATGAGGAGTGGCCGTCCCTGCTGCCGCTCCTGCTTCGAGACCCTCTTTGCCGAGCCGTGCCAGGCGTGCGGGGACCCCATCGGTAGGGCTGCTCCCAGCGGGGCTGGGAAGGCGGCCGAGCTGGGCACACACGGCAGGTTTTTGGCACATGGTGAGAGCCCCCCGCTCACCTGTGCTCGCCCCCCAGGTGCCGACAGCGAGGAGGCCACGCACCAAGGGCTGCACTGGCACGCCGGGGCCGCCTGCTTCTGCTGCAGCCGCTGCCGGGCGCCGCTAAGGGGGCAGCCCCTCGCCTGCCGCCACGGCCGCCTCTTCTGCGCCGACACCTGCGCCGACACCCGCGGCGTGGGGCACGACACGGCCTCCGGCAGCGCCTCCGGCAGCGCCTCCGACTCCTCCGACTCGGCCTTCGCCTCGGCTCCCTCGCCGGACTCGACGCCCCTCTGCAGGGCCGTGCCGCCCTCGGCGCCGGGGGGCTGCAGGCAGAGAGGGGAAGGGGCTGGTAGGAGCCCGCAGCGTGGAGGGAGGGCAGGGGGAGAAAACCCAGGCTCTGCTCAGCCCCTGGGTACTTCATGGGGGATGTGCCATGGGGGCAGCCCAGTTTAGGGCTGGGGCAGCCCAGTTTAGGGCTGGGGCAGCAGCAATGAGCCCCCAGCCCACCTCCCGTGGGAGGGCGAGTGGTGGGAACTGGTACCACCCTCTGCTGGGTGCCAGGGCAGCCCTCACTGCATGGGGGGCCGGGGGAGAGCAGGCTCAGCCTTCCTCCTCACCCTTGCTTTCCTTCTTGCAGAGGTGGTGTTGGATCAGGGCCCCGTGCATCCCGCGTTCCGGAGCCCCGAGGACCACGGAGCAGCCGCTAAGGAGCGGAGCAGCGATGCTGTGCACACAGGGGTGCTGGGACCACCAGCCCCCCAGCCCTGCGCCCCCCAGCCCAGCCCAGAGGGGCCCAACGAGCCTGGAGCCGTGGGCCACCCAGTTTTGGGGGGCCCTGACCCCCGAACACCCGCGGGCAGTGAAAACCCACACCCTCGAGCGGGCACATCCCCTCCCGGACACAGCCCGCGGCCGGAGCACGGCGACCTGCAGGATGTCACAGAGGAGGAGGAGGAGGAGGACTCCTGGTGTCCCACCTGCTCCTCATCTTCGGACTCGGACTCGGAGGAAGAGGGTTTCTTTTTTGGGAAGCCCATCCCCAAGCCCGGGATGAATTCCCTGGGCAGGGAGCCCCCGGGGAAGGCCAGGGGCAGGACGGCCAAGCCCCGGGGCAGGAGCAAACACTGCAGCGTGTCCTAGCAGTGGGGACAGGGGGTCCTTGCTGGGCACTGTCACCCTGCCAGCCTCTGCCAGGTCCTGCTGCGGTCTCAACATGTTCCAAGTGCGTTTTGGACGCCGCCCAGGGCTGGTGGGAGAAGCCACTGGGATCCTTCCCCCCCGGCAGCTGCTGGCAAAGCACAGCCTGCAATTCCTGCCGGCCTCTCCCACAATTAGGAACAGGTAAAGCAGGTAGGGAGCAGAGCTCACCAGGGCTCTGGCACCTCAGACACGGCGGCAGCTCCGGGGAGAGCGGCCGGTGCTCCAGACAAGGGCAGCTGCCTGCACCAGAACCCTGGGCCAGGGCAGGGTCCTTCCCTGGGACTGCTCCTTGCAGGATGAGCATCACTGCAGCGTGCTCTCCATCTCTGGTGGCACCGTGCCCTGCTGGCACCGCGGGGAGGGACCAGAGGGGCAGCTCTGCTGCTGCTGCTGCTGCTGCTGCTGACGAAGCTCCAATAAAGTTTGGCTGAAATCTGAATGCAGGAGGGTCACGTTCCTCCCCACCCATTGTGACACCAACTGTGCCACCAGAGCAGTGTGATCCCCAGGGGTCACCTCTGCCCTCTGCCACAGCTGGGGATCCCCCATGGTGGGTTCACTGCGGGACCCCTCCCTCACCAACGCCAGGAGAGCAGGATTGGAATGATGGCAGAGCGAGGGATACAACAAGAACAGGGTTTATTTTTATATTTAAACCCAAGAACAACTGGGGTTTGTGGGCACATCCCTGGGAATCTGGAGTAGAGTGAGGAGCCTGGATGGAGGAGAGAGGCTGCTGCTCTCCCTCCCACCACCACCCAGTAACACCAGCTCCTCCTTTTGCTGCACACGGAGGTTTGAGCAGGGCTAAAACAAAGCATACCCCCTCCTTCCTCCTTGTCCAAGAGATATGGTGGGACTGCAAACACATCCATACCACCTTGACCCACCGGCTCAGCACCATCCTGAGCACAGCAATGTCCTGGCACAGCCCCCCATCACCCCCAGCCCGGCTGGCAGGACAGGGGTGTCTCCTCAGTGGCTGGGGGTGGCCGAGTCGTAGCTGTCGATGAAATCCTCCAGCTCCTGGAGGTGATAGATGCGGCCCTGGCGCAGGTTGGCCCTGAGTGCCAGCCCCAGGGCTGCCTCCATGGAGGGCTCCTTCTGCAGCAGCATCGTGGCCACCACTGCGATGGTCAGGCTGAACTGCTGGTACGACTGCAGGGTTGGGGCACGGGGTCAGCACCCCAAAACCAGCAGCACACAGCACCCCTTAGGGATATCTCCCCCCCCCCATTTTTTGGTCCACAGCCCCCCTAACAGCATCCAAGCCCCTGCAAACCCCCTCTGAGCAGCTTCCCCTACAACCACCACCACCAGGAAGGATTTCTCAGTGCCTGCCAAAACGCCAGATTCACATCCCATCACCCAGCATCGCTTCAGAAGGTCCTGGGCTGAGTCCCCCTGCCCTGCAGCTGGTCCCAGACCCCCACCCCCCCAGCCAGGGGCCACCAGCACTCACCAGCTCAATCTCTGCCTTCCTGGCGAGGACGGCGGCGGAGCGGAGATCTGTGCTGGATGGGGAGGGTGCTGGGAGCGTGGAGCAGAGCTGGGGCTGTCCATCTGCACCCTGGGCAGTGGGAAAGGCAGAGAAGGCTTGGACACTGTGGCAGGCAGAGGCACTGGGCCAAACTGGGGCTGCCAGTACCGATCACTGGCCAGGGACTGGTCACCCTCTGAGGGGACCTGCTGGGACCCCCGGGGTGCTGCTTTCCCACCCTTCCCTCAGGTGCCAGAGCTGCCCCCACTCCCCCTCTGCCCCAGCCCCAGCATGGAGAGCTTCCAGCAGATTTCTCTCCCCATTAGGCAGTAATTAAGCTGCTCTGGAGTGCTCTCCTCAAAGCTCCAGTCCCAGGGTCGTTCACGCTCCCAAGCCTCCAGTTATTTTGTTGGCCTTTCTCCAGGAACCTCCCGTTTTATTGGCATCTCTGGCACAGGGGCCGACACGGGCTCTGCCTCCAGACAAAGCAGCACTTTAACCCCAGCCCGGAATGCTGCAGGCCAGAGCTATCCCACTGCACTGCTCCTGCCATGGCAGGGTCCCCATGCCCTGGGGATCAGCCCAGGTGGGGACCCAGGGGGGCACCTGGACCCCATACCGGGTTTGTCTCACTGGAGCCAGGAGGGTGCTGGGGCCCTGGCGAGGTGTTTGCTGTGGTGCAGGGATCAGGACAAGCCTGGCTGGGCTGTGCATCAGGTTCTGCTGGAGGTCCTGGCAGGACTTGAGAGTCCTCAGGTGGCTGAAGGTTCCTGAGGAGCTGTGGGAGAGAGTGTGGCTGGGGGAGGAAGGCAGGGGCTGTGCAGGAGGGGGGAGCCAGTGCTGCCAGCACACCCCCACCTGCAGCAGTGGCCTCGAGGGGCTCTCACATGAGGAGTGGACACACCACAGAGCTGTCCCACGCATTGAGATCCATCCCATCACGGGCAGCTTCTGCCTCAGCTTCTCCAGCTCCACTTGGCAAACGCTGCTGTCCCCAGGACCGTGGGCTGAGCTGGGCACCCACCTCTCCAGAGGAGCTGGATGCCAGGTATTCCCTCTCAGTGGGGTCCAGAGGGGCTGTTGGGCTGTAGGAATGTGAGCCATCACCTGTGCCAGCCTTGGGGACAGTGGGACTGCACGGCTCTACCTGTGCAAAGTGTTACAGGAGTGTTGCAGAGGCCATGGCGAGGGGAAAAAGGGTCTGGAAAGGGGATGGTGCCTCCCCCCAGGCACTGATTTTGGGTGGGAATTAAACCATGAATAGGGGAAGCTGCATGGTGCTGGTGGGGAGGAACTGGGGAGCCCCATGCTGCCTCTGTGCTGCTCCCTGTGAATCCCATACCTTGAGGTTCTCCCCTGTCTCAGCAGAGTCCTCCTCCAGTGGGGTTGGCCCTGTTCCCAAAGCACTGGGATCCTGGTCCTGGCTGCCCACAGGTGTCTGTCCAGCTCCTGGTTCAACCTGGGGACAGGCAATAGTGTGAGGCTGGGACACGTGTCTGTCCTGGGAGAGTTGCTGGGGGATGGGATAACTGGGGTGCTAAAACCCCGAGGAAACCACGGGGCTTTGCAGCCCCAGAGAAGAGTCTGGAAAAATCCCATGCCTGGCAGAGAGACAGCAAGGTGGAGAGTGAAAGGGCTGGATGAAAGAGATGTTACAGTGGCCCAAGAGCCAGGCAGCTGTGGGGGTGCAACACCCCTGCCTGCCCTGGGAGCAGGGGAATCTCCTACCGGTGTCCCTGGTGCCACCTGCTCCAGCTCCACGGCACAGGAATTGGGACCTGGGCTCTTTGGAGGGGTCCCAGCTGCCTCGGGGGGCTTTGGGACCTCCCCACTCCCCTCTGGCAGCTCCTGGGGGAAACCACAACACCACGCAGGGCTCAGACCCAGCACAGCTTGGGTCAGTGTTGGGAGCTGGGATGGGGGCAAGGGAAAACCCCACAACCTGGGTCTGCTCCGGCCTCTCCACGGCACCTTGGAGGGACATAAGTGGCTGGGGAGGATCAGGGGGCTGCAGCTCTGCCTTGGCCACCGGCTGGCTCCTCTTGGACAGGGAAGGAGAGGGCTTGGAGGGTGGTTTGCGCCCTGCAGAGCGGGAGACAACGGGAGCAGCTCCTTGCTGTGCCCGGGGAGAGGCTGGAGAGCACCGAGGAGCGGGCACAGGGGCAGCACAAACCTCTGGAGGGTCTGGGGCACCACTCCCGTGGCACCACGGTCAGCTCTCGGTGGCTCCTGCGGGGGCGTCGGCAGCGTCTGTGCCCACGGGGGTAACAGTCCCAGGGGGGGCACCCACCACGGAACCCTCGGCCTCTCCTGCACGAGCAAAGGCGGCCCCAGGGCAGGACATTATAGGAAAGGGTCTCCAGTGCAACCCCCCCAACCCTGGGCAGGCTCAGGAGTGTCCCCCTGTGGCTGTGCCCCCACGCAGTGCCTGGCCCCAGTGCCCCTTCTTGCCACCCCACAGCCCCCCGAGCCCCCCGCCCTGGGCATGGCACCCACCCTGGTGGGCTGGCGGGGGGCCAGGGGTGGTGCTGCTCCTCTTCCTCGGGGAATTCAGGCCAGGGGCCAGGCTGCAGCTCCTGCAGGGAACGGGGTGAGTTCAGGCAGGGGATGGGACAGGGAATCCTGCGACTGCAGGAACCCATCCCCACACACTGTCCTTGTCACCGGGGCAGGGAGTGGCCCCTGCCCCATTTTACCTACTCCCCACCCTCAGTCCTGAAGCTGCCACCACCCCTCAACCCACCACCCCTCACCGGGAACCAGTCCTCTGTAAAGTCCTCCTCGGGTCCTTGGATGTCTTCTCTGTAATTCCAGGGCGGAGGGGGATAGTCGTGGGGTGCCCATGTTGTGTCCTCCTCATTCCAAGGGATGCAGTCAGGGCCAGGAAAGGGTCTGGGACCCCTGGGACGATGCTGCCATGGAGAAGGAGTGCCCATGAGGATGGTGGCATGTTGGGGGCACTCACAAAGCTGCCACCCCCCCCCCCACCGGGTGCCAGACCTCTACAAAGTCATCCTGGGGTCTCTGGATGTCCCCTGTGTCATCCCAGGAGGGCAGGGGATGAGGTGCCCACATCCTATCTTCCTCCTCGTTCCAAGGGATGCCATCAGGACCAAGGAAGGGTCTGGGAGACCTGGGACCAGCCTACAGTGGGGACTGGCCGTAGGTGAGGGCAGCAGCTCACTGGGATGTTCTGGTTTTCCTGCTGTTCCCACTCCCCACTGTGACCCTCAGCTCTTCCTGCCTCTCCTGCTCCCAGGGGAGCCCCTGCTTTTGGCTGCCTTGGATTTATAGGTGAACCCTGACACATGCTTGGAGCAGGACGCAATTAGGGTGAAACAGCTCAAATTTCACCTAATTGCAAGAATTACCAGTGGTGAAGGCAGGGGTGGGGGCAGAGGGTCATGCTGCTGGAGGTGCTGAGGAATGCTGAGAGCAGCCTGACTCAAAGATCCCAGAAATAACCACGAGGATGTGAAACCCAGTGTTTCCTGGCACTGGAGGGGATGTGGGGGACAGATGTTTCCCGAGAGGAACCAGAGAGCAGCAATCACTTATTTAAGGATAAACAGAGTTGTGCTGAGCTGGCAGGGCTCCCCCAGCAATGCCTCACTGACACTCCATGGCTTCCTGCTATAAAAGCTCAACCCCACCTTTTAACAGAGGGATTTCCAGCACAGCCCTCCTAGGAGTGTGTGTGGATTCCTCCCTGGAGCAGGGACATCCCTCAAGGTCCCTCCTCGAGGCTGAGCCAAAGAGATTTGCATTGGTCTGGTGAGTAACATCAATCTCTCCTTAATATTTATTAATTTAACTTGGAAACTATTGATTCAATAAACAGTGTGCTATAGCAATGGTTATAACCACCTATAATGTATAGTAGGTAACCAATTAAAGTCCTTTAGTCTAATCATTACCATCAATTGAAATAAATTACTTATTTTACCTAGTAAATGCCTTTGTTTTGCCATTTTTAACCCTGTGGGAGGAAGTTGTGCAAAGGCTCCATTACATCTGTATAATCTTCTAGACACAAAACTTCTGACCAAGTTTGGGACTGGATCCATATGTGTCCAGACCCCTCTTGAGGAAGAAGTTTACGAAGCCAGGGGGTTCATTCTGTGCCTGGGGGCTCCCTGGGAGGGTCTCCCTGATAAACTCTCCTGCTGCTCCCACTCTGCCCGTGACACATCTCCCCCCAGCCCTGCCCCTTACCCGGAACCACCTGCCCCGGTGCCTCCTGTGCTGGTGCTCCCAGGGTGGCTCATCCCAGGGTGGCTCATCCCAGGGTGGCTCATTCCAGGCGTCCTCGGGGCTGTAGGAGGGTCTGGCCCACCACGGGCCATGCTGCAGAGAGATGACAGTGGTGAGACCCCCGCTGCACCCCTGAGCAGCCATGGGGAGGCAGGACACCCCCGCCCTCCTCTCCTGGCCGAGGACCCAGATTATTCCCAGTTCTTCCCCAAAGCGCAGTGATGCTCTCCTGGCTCCTCAGCATCCCGAGGGATGGAGCAGTGGGCACCCATCCCTGCCCTGCAAGGCTCCTCTGCTCCCACCACCCCTGGCAGCCCCAGGAGTGCCCCAGACCCACCTACCTCCCCAGGGAAGCCCCTCCTGCTGCCCGATGGGGGGAACATCCTGCCCAGAGCCTGCTCTGGCCCCCGTCCCAGGGCAGAGAGGGGCCCCTGGAGGTGCAGGATCTGCTGGAAGGGAGAGGCCAGGGTGAGCACGTCCCACAGGACGTCACTGCCGGCTCAGCCACGCTGCCAGTGCCAGGTGCCACCCGTGGTGCTCCCGGAGAGCTGGGACACCTCCAGAGCCACCAGGCAGCTGGGACACCTCCAGAGCCCCATGGCACTTGGGACACCTCCAGAGCCCCACGACACTTGGGACACCTCCAGAGCCCCACGACACTTGGGACACCTCCAGAGCCACCCTGGCACTTGGGACACCTCCACAGCCACCCTGGCACTTGGGACACCTCCACAGCCACCTGGCATCACCTCGAGCGAGGAGAGACAGGGCACAGCTGAGCTGGGGCCACACAGTCCCACTGCCCACCCCAGACCTGGCAGTGCCTTGGCACCCCTTTGCCAGCCCAAGGCTCTGCTTGCTCCCAGCGTTTCATCACCCTGTGCCAACCCCAGGAGTCACAGCACACGTGGCATCACCCCGAGTTATCCCATGGGAACCCTGCCCTGTGTCGGGGTGCAGGGCTTGGACAAGCCCCCCACCAGCCTGGCACTGTTGTGGGGTGCCAGCCCCACTCCAGGCTCCATCCCTGCCCCACACTGCTCCCAAGGGACAGCCCGGGCTCTGCACAGGGACGAGGGAGGCTCCCCAGGGCTGCCTTTGTGGCTCCCTCCCTGCCAGGCTGTGGGGTCAGAGATCAGGGATGCTCTGACCCCAAACCTGGAGCACTGAAGAGAATGAGAAAAACACACTTTTGTCCCCAAATCGTGGTTTAACCTGGCACGGAAGTCTCGGGTCCTGCAAAGCAGCACTGAAGTAGGGAGGAGGGTGGGATGGAGTACCCTGAACCCCTGCACCCCAATCCTGCACCTATGGACCCCCGACCTGCAGCTCCACACCCCAACCCTGCACCCCCACACCCCAACCGTGACCCTCTACACTCCAATCCTGACCCTCTACACCTCAACCCTGCACCCCTACACCCCAACCCTGACCCCCTACGTTCCGGTCCTGTAGCTCCGCACCCCAATCCTGCACCCCTACACCCCAACCCTGCACCCCTACACCCCAACCCTGACCTCCTACACCCCAACCCTGCACCCCTACACCCCAACCCTGCACCCCTACGCTCCAGTCCTGTAGCTCCACACCCCAATCCTGCAGCCCCAAACCCCTCCCCGTTCCCTGGGGTGTCCCTTCCCCGCTCTTCCCAAACCAAAGTCCCGCTG
>JAWWEE010000069.1:3689810-3704979 GCA_035221455.1 Xenops minutus | reverse complement strand
AGCCTGGGCAGTGCCCACCACCCTCTGGGGAAAGAACTTTTCCCTGATCCCCATCCTAACCCTGCCCTGGCACAGCCTCAGCCCTTCCCTGGGTCCTGTCACTGTCACCAAAACAGACTGGAGCTGGAATTGTGAGGAACCTGCAGCCCCCTGAGGTGTCCCCTCAGTCTCCTCCAGCTGAACAAGCCCAGTGCCCTCAGCCACCCCTCACATGGCTTCCCCTCTAGAGCCCTCATCATCTCTGTAGCCCTTAATTAATTAATTGATTAATTGGATTCTCTCCTCACTTGCTGCTGCCTGGCAGTGTCCTTGAGGAGGACGCACCCAGCCTGGCACATGTCAGCTCAGCTCATTAGTGATGTCAGGAATGAACTTGGAGCAGAAACTCAGGGCTGTTCTGACTTAAATCCACTGAAAAATCCAAGGAATCCACCCAAGCTCCAGTTTGGCTCCTCACCCAAACAAGCATTTCCCTCCTGTTTTCACAAGGGCTGCCAGAGGATTCCATCCTGAGGGAAAACTGCTCTCCTGTTCAGCCTCTGCCAACAGCTCCCTGCCAGGACCTTAACTTAGAGCTGGATTAACTGTTTTAAAGTGCTGAAGATCAGCTTTAATTCTGCTCTTACCCAGGTCAACGGGAAAGCTTCCAGAAGTGGAAACATCCTGCCCATCCTGCAGCACTGGAGAAGCTGTTTAAGTCTGGCACCCACCATTCCATGTGTGTTTTCCCACCTGCTGCCTCACAGGGACAACTTCAAAGTCAGACCAGAGACTTGTTCTGGGCTAAAAAATTGGGATTTTTTTCAGTGCTTTGCAGAGAAACTTTTTTATGGAATGCATAGTTTAACTTGGGAATACAGGCAGGAAAAGGGATAATAAAGGCAAATTTATGTCACTAACTTGCTAGTGGAACAGTTACCTACAATAAAGTGGTTTCCAACTGCCACAGCAGATGCTGGATCACACCTGGCCATGGATATATGGAGATTCTTCCTTCTCAAAACCACAGAGTTAAGGAAATCCAATTTACTCACAGGTGAGATGGGATAAGGATATGCTGGGAACAGTTCCACCCCAAAAGCTGCATCTCCCAAGCCTGACTTCCTACTCCTCATAAAACAACTTGTGAGGTGCCACCAACTTCACCCTTGCTCTGAGCATCTCCCAAGGCAAGTGACTCCTGCTGCCAGACTCAATGGCCAGCACAGGGAGCAACAGATTTACTCCCAGTTGTCCCAAAATAAAGGGATTTATATTGCAGACACTTGGTTTGCACTCACATCTGTGACTGTTGAACTCTTCACAGGAGTTAAGTCACCTCATCTAACTGTAAAACTGATATTAAATCTAACAGTTAATTCTTACAGAGCCTAAAACTGGAATTAATTCTAAATCTGCATCAGGGCAGGGGCAGAATTTGAAGCCACACTGCTAAGAAGGAACAGGTTTGCTGTGGAGGCTGCCTGTTGTCAGACACACCTCAGTGGTTTCGCTGCAATTCTGAGCAGTATTTTCATCTTACTGATGGAGGAGGTGACTCCCATCCCAATTCCTGGCAAACAGGACACTCTAAAACAGTGCCCACATGGAGGGAGCCTTGGGTTCTGCTTAGCCCAAGCCTGCAATAGCCAACTCTAAACCAAGCAGCATCAAAAGTGCCATACACTGTCGCTTCCAAAGAAAAGCTAAATATTCCAGAAACCTCACAGTGTTGGAAAAGGCAAGTTTATTTAAGTTCAGTCCATTCCCTCCCTATCAGGACAATCGTTTTCCTGACTGCAGGATCTCCCCAGCTCAGGTGAGGTCATTTGGAGAGGCCACTTCTGACTAGAGATGTCACCTCAAATCCTACAAAACCCAGCTATGGGAACATTTCCAGCTCCCTCTGACCCCTCTGACAACTGTAATTCCACCTGAATTCCAATATTAATGCCAAACACTCAGTCAAAAGATGAGCACTGATGGCAGAGAGCCCGGGCTCAATGCAAAACAACTGATGCTGCAGCAGATTTGCCTTTCTAGGAGAATTTTATCCACAAAAAGGGCCAGCATGGCTTTGGGATGCAGGGAGGGGAACCAAAAGGCCAGCTGGGAGCAGAGCACACCAAACAGAATCCTCTTACAGGGCAGGCAGCCCTGGAAGGACATAGGCATGGGGAAAATATGAGGCCTCCCTTCCAGCTCTCAGATGAAAAAGGCAATTCTAAGCACTCTTCTGCCTTTAATTTGAATTTTCTCTGCCCCACAAAGCATGTTGTGCTCCAGAACGAATCCATCACATATCTGACAATCACAAGCACTTCTGATTCTTTCCTAAGTGTCAATGTCTCCCTGGCTGAGCCCAACTCAGCTTCCCCTGCAGTCACATTTACTGTTATTTGATCTCAATTTGGCCAATTTTGCAGTTTTGCATTGTTATTAATTTTATTTACTGGTAGCACCAAAACCTCCCCAACCAGTAAATACAAAGACATTCGTAAATCCTTCCAGCCCTTGCTACATTTAGAGAACAAAACCCACACCTTTTTCATCAGGACCATTGCAAACTGTCTCCAAGAAGTAAGAGTATGTGATCTCAAAATGATAACTGTCAAAAAGACATTCTTTTAGGCTCAAAAAGCAGCATGTTGGTCAGAACACAGGAAATGGGAAACTTTAAGGGCAGAGGAGACCTCGTGTGGTGGTGTGCTCTGACACAATCCAAGTTTCTTCTTGCTGTGCTCATTTTGCCCAAGGACAGGGGGGTAAAAGCCTCAGGAGTGGCAGTGGGATTTGGGAGACCTCCCTCTTCAGCCCTCCCTCAACAACATCTGTGTCTGATGGGCAAACACTGCCAAGGATAAAGGGAGAAGAGGGAAGAGGAGAAACACACTTGGAGAACTTCCCTACCTGAAAACAGAACAACTTTTCTTGAAGAACCTCGTATTTTAGATTATTTCACCTTTTAACAATTAAAAAAATACCCAACATTGAAAGACATCATGGTTTTTTGCAGTTTCATAATCAGATGAAAACATGAAATGTGAACAGCCAGACCCCAAATTACAAAAACACACCTGAGGTGCAACTGTAGGCTGAGAAGTGACTATAAATAGTCCACTAAGGCTCTGTGTTTCTCACAGAATTCTAAAATCAGGATGATTTCAGATACAGACATTTTTGTAGCCTTTCCAACTCCACATGGAATTTGAGATTGAACTACATTCCTTCCCTTGATGCCCAGCAGGATTAAAGACCTCACAGGGTGAATTCTGGGCACTGCCTGGATCCAGGGCCACCCTCCCTTGGCCTGGGCTTGTGTCACAACCACAGTTAATGACTATCCCCACTGCAGAGGCAGTGACAGAACCCAGCTCTGCCTCCCACCCTGTGGCATCCCCTGAGGAAAACGGGCCACATTTGTAATAAGGTGTGAGTTTGCCACTGGGAGATGCCTCCACACCACCAACTTCTGCTGCCACAGCTGTGCAACCCCCAGACTTTGCAATGCTGGGGACAGTGATGCCACTCCAGCAGAAACCTGGAGCCCAGGCTTTGTTTTTGCTGCCACTCTAAACACATCTGGCACACAGGTACATTCCTGGTTTATTACAGGGGGGTTTTTGTGTTTAAACACAGTTTCTCCAGAGCGGAACTCTATTAAAATCACATTCTGAGTGAGTTTAGCTGCCAGTTGAGTTCAGCCCAGAGAATTTACCACAGAGTGTGACATAGCCCCAGTGGCACTAACACATAGAGCTGCTGGCAAAGCTTCAGCCAGGGCTCTGCCCCCAGCTGATGGCAGAGAAATTGGTGTCACAGGGACAGCTGAGCCCTGGGGCAAGAATCAAGAAGAACTTAAAACATTTCTCCAGCAAGAACAGCTCCTGGGGCAGTCAATTCCTTCCAGCCAATACCTGGTGACTGTGATCCACCTGGCAGTGTGAAAGGCCTCTAAAGGGGAGGGTACTGTACCTGTTCCTGTTGGAGTTGGATCAGGATTATGAGGGACTGAAGGGTTTTGAACCCAGGTGGATGCTCCTCTTTCCTGGTTGTGCTCATTTGTCACAGGCCTCACGCAATTCCTTTGATATGAGATGAAATACAGCATCAAACTTTCTAATTTCCTTTCTGTGAGCCCAATTTCGCAACAAGACTCTTTGAAACCAAGACTCTGACAACAACCTGACATGTCAGAACTGCCCAGCCCGATGGGCTTTTCCAGACCTGGGGTGGCAAAGATCCTGCTCTGATCCCATTCCTGCAGGGAGTGGTTTTCCCCACACAGGGGGAAGATGTGAACACCAATGGTTCCAAAAAGAGCTGAGAGTGTTGACTGAGTGACAAGGCTCCCCGTCATGGGAATGTCAGTCTTCTGTCCTTGTCACTGTTTTTGGGTGGCACCTGAGCTTGGAGTTGTTTTTCTGAGATTCCTGCTTCGTCCTGCACTGTTCTTTGAGTGTAAAAGAGGATGTAGGCCTGGGTCTTGCACACTTCCTCCACGCTACATACATTCAGTTTGGAGTCATTGCAGTGGACCCAAAACCCTGGGAAGCAAAGGGAGAGAGAAGACATCAGGAAGGGAGGCAGAATTCCTTCTGAATGCATTCTGAAACTGTTCCTAGGAAACATCCACGATGCAGGAGAAAAGGCATCTCTGTCCTTTCCTCCACAGATGCTTTGGAGTTTCTTATCTGGAAAACATTTTGATCTTTTCTTTTTTTTTTTTTTTGTGTGCTTTAGAAATACGAAATCTTAATTTAATCAGTGCTATATAATATCCCAAAAGCTCAATTAGGCAGACAAAAATTCCCTGGAGATGGCCAATTTGTCCCTTTTTCTCCAGCCAGGAGGCAGAGTCAATACTAATTCAGCTGCTGGAGCCTCACCACCCCCTGCGGATGTTATTCATGAATAGTTCCTGTCCAGTTTCAAAACACTTGCTGTTTATCTCCTCATCCCAAGGATACTGAGCAAAGACACCCAGCTGGAGCAGCTCCACGGAGTGACTCTGCCTGAGAAAATGGAGCATTCATGCTGCTCACAGCAGGCAAGAAAAGGATCCCCAGGGGCCACGGAGCCGCAAGGGGGGCTTTGTGCGACAGGGACTCACAAATAAAACATGCCACTAGAAATACATGGGGGGAAACAACGGGAGCTGAGCTGGGCTCCGAGGAGCTCTGACCATCAAGCTTTACAGCAGGCCACGCCTGTGGAATGAAAGAGCAGTTTGTGGGGTTGGGTTCCCCGTCCCCAGCACACGCACCTCCCTCTGTGTTGTAGCAATATGCTGTGTAGTGTCCTGAGCCAAACCCCTTCCCGTGATGCATCACCACAGCCGAGAGGTCATAGACAAGGGTCTCTTTGTCAAGAGAGGAGAGAGAGTCCCTGCAGCAGTAAGGTTCCATGTTTAATACCTGGTCAAAGAGGACATGGACCCCGATCTTCTCGCGGTGATTGCGCTCAGACCACCTGCAAACACAAGGGACCAGAGACTCAGGATCTGCTCCGGCCGGGGGGGATCGACTGGATGGGCAGTCCCTGCTCCACACCCCGTGCCAGGCTCCAGAGGGCACCATGAAATGTTTCCTCTCTTTTCACTTGAAAATCTCCCACAGCCACCTTTGCCCCACAGCTCCTTCTGTTGCTGATGGCATTAGATGGGATATTGCTGTGATTACCACAGCCAAACAGCCTTTAAAACCCTCAGTTCTATCTATACAACCCCCCCTCAACCTGGCCTAACCATTTCAGAATCTTTTCATAATATTTTGAGCTTTTTCTGCTGCCTATTCAACAGGTAAACATATGATACAACCCCCTTACAGACGGCCTAAGCATTTCAGAAACTTTTCATAATATTTTGAGCTTTTTCTGCTGCCTATTCAACAGGTGAACACATGATATTGGCATTGAACTCTCACAACCTTCCACCTTCAACAAATCTTTCACTCAAGTCATCGACTGATCATCTCCCAGACATCCTTCCAAGCTGTCTGCAAACCCAGCCTCAAGGACAATTCAAGGAAATCAGGATTGATATTTACAAAATATTTCACTGGGGGTGTGGCAGCAAACACGCTACAAACAGGCCCCTGATTGCAATGTGAGAGGGTTTCACACGCCTCAGGGGTAAGAGAGCAGGAAGGGAGGGAAGTTATGGGCTCACAGCTCTTCCCAAAAAGCAGAACCAGTCTCTTGGCTGACACCACAGAGTGCCCCACTCACCTGAAGCGTTTAAGGTGCAGCCGGAGGACCTGAGGTAGTCTGTAGATCAGCAACTGCTTTTTAGCTTCACTCAGAACAAGAGGTTTAGGAGAAGACTTTCGCCGTTTGCCTGACAAAAAAACCCAAAAAAATCAAGGCAAAGATGGTTAGCATTGGATTAATTCTCAGAAGGGAAAAATAGCACATGATGACCTCTTTGTTCCAGCAGCAGTGGAGCTCACATGCAGCCGGGATGGACACACAAGTAAATATTTATGAATTCCTTCACAGGAACTTCTCTAGGATCGAAACTCCCCCTTTTGGGATGCTCATAATCACACAATCAGTCGTCACCTTCAAGCTGCTTGGGCTGATGTTTAGCCCTGAGAAATACACAGGAAGATTAAGGCAAAGCCAAGGCCAAAGCCATCTGGGGCTGCAGCAGTTTCCACAGGGGAACTCCAGCACACAAGCAGTAGGACCTGATATTTTATTCTGTCTGCTACTCTGAGCTTCTTGCAGCACTAGAATAAGGCTTGTAGTAGCCAGCAACATCTCAAGGGCATAATACAAGTCAGAAAATGTTTCCAGCAAAGTTCCACCAACAGCAAACAGCCCCTGAACCACAGCTGGAGAAGAGGGAGAACAGTTCCTCTTCCCAATGACTCCTCTTTCCAGGGCACCGAACATGTGACTGTCCCAGGAGGAAGACAGGTGGCTGTCAGAGCTTCCAGTAAGAAATGTACCTGCTAATTAGATTTCTGCACCTCAGTGCACCAGTTCAGAACAGATGGGTGCCTCCTCCTCCTCCAGCACGCCTGACATGCACTGCCCAGATCATTCCTGGCACCTGGACTCGGGCTGGTGCCTTTCCCTGACTCCTTCCAGCTGGTTAATGCTTCCTGAGCCACTTAATTCTGAAGTAACCATTAAAATTCAGCTTTCACAAAGAATCAAGGCAAACTGAGTTAAGATGAAGCTGAACTCATCCGCATCGACAATTTGTGAACCTTATTTGTGAATCAGAATCCATTCAAATCATATTTGGCTTTGCTCCAAGAACATCCAGTCAAGGATTATTTCCCAACACTCTGAGAAGATGTTTGGTAACAGATTTGCCAGTTGATAGAGAACAGATCTCTACAAGTATTTGCTATTCCAGCTGCAATGCAAGTCAAATCATTGGCATTTTCCTCCCAAGGGAATGAATGTTTGCCATAAATACCTGTATGAAAAAGAATCCAAATCCAGCTTATCAGAGCAGCTGAGCTGAATGGTAATACACAGGCTAAAATGGTTTTCAGGGATATAATGACCTTTCACTCAGAGCTGCTGCAGGAAAGCAAAGTCATCTTCTAGCTGAGCACAGCAAAATCTGTGCATCACCTCACAGGTAATAACACATTACCTGAGCCTCCCTGGATAATGCCAGGTCAGTGCTTCCTAACAAACACCCACAGAGGGATGGAACTCTCACCTGGCACACTTATACACCCTGAGAACTCTGATTTCTGGTTCAAGGATTCAATCAAGAACAAGCAGCATAGAGATGATGCGTTAGAAAAGCTTTCCTGCCACACAGAGATGAGTAAAGCCTCCAAATCCAACCCCCTCTCACCACAAAAATTCTTGAAGACCCCTCCAACTCAAGTGAGAGCAGTTCTGAACAGGCTTGTATTAAACCTGTAGTGAATTGTGCTGCTGAGAAGCAGAGAGGAGAGAAAAAATGACACGTCACATTCAAAAAACGACATGTCAGGTCCCAGCTAGAGCCCACAGGAGCATCTCCCAACAGGAGGAACCAAACCAGCAGGGGCAGCAGGGAAGAACACAGCCTTGCCACACATCCAGGCCACAAGACGTGTCTCCAGCCACACAAAGTGTGTCCCTCAGACACTGTGGTGTCTGCAGAGCCCACTCACTGTTGCACTGGTCGCAGGCGTAGATCCGCCCCTCGAGCGCCTCGGTCTCGGTGAACTTGGCCAGCATCTCGGTGAGCATGCACTCTGCCTGCTGCACTGGCACAATGCCCTTCTCCAGGGAGTGGTAGCGCTCAGGGAATTCCAGGGAAAGGTCCCAGAAGGGCTCCACCGTGTTGGATTTGTAGTTGCACGTTATGCAGGTGACCTGGGGATGGAACAAATACACACATACTGTTCTGCACTGCACATTGGCAGTGACAGTCACACCTACAGGGCAGGACAATTCCACAGGCAAAGATCTGTGAGTCAAGAGAAACACTTCTTATGTCGAAACTGAATGAAAATAGTTTGAAACTTCTTTCTTCCCCTTTCTGGGATTTACTTCCTACCTCAGACAAACACCTTTACAGGGGAAACACCAATTCACAGTTGGCACATTCAGTGTCTCAAGATGACTTTCATATGCTGGCAAAAAAGTTGTCACAGAGAGCTTGTTCTTTCAGAGCACCAAATGCTCTCTCTGACCCTCATTATATTCTTCCTAGGCATGGAAACAACACCAAAAAGGGGCAAAACAAAGGAAAAAACACTTTAAAATCACAGCAAAATTTAAATCTAAGGGGTCAGAACTTCTGCACTTGTGCAAATTTCACCCTGAAGTGACAGAAGTGTATTAATAATAAATGTGACAAGTATGGAAATGGTGACACCTGCGTGGCAACCCAAGGGATTTCTTTCTCAGGAGTTGCTCCTAAGCCACTCCTCACACATCTGGGGGTCATCAACACACAGAGCCTTTGCTCCTCACTGTGAACAGCTCCAGCTGATCCCTGTGCCAGACCAGGCCCGTACCTGACTGAGCAACTGCCCATGGAAAATGGTGTTGACCACCTTGAGGACCTGCTTGGTGAGCTTCCTCTGCGAGAAGGGGATGAGGATCCTGCGCTTCGTCCCTTCCGACTCCAGCTCCTGCTGGACTTTATCCAGCAGCTCGCAGAGAAATTCCTGAGCGTCCTGCTGATCGTAGCCACGGAAGGCTGGGATCAGGCTCCACACGGAGTGCAGCATGGCAAAGGGGGACACGAGGGCCCACTTGCCAGACCACATCACTCTGAAGAGGGTGTGCAGTTCGTGGCAGAGGGAGATGTGCTTTGAGCTCGGCTCCTTGGGCTGGATCAGTTCTAAACTCCGGCTGATCGAGGAGCTCCCATTTAAGCCGGCTGGCGAGCTCTGCGTGCCAGATGATCCCACTTTGTCAGTCTTCCCTGACTCATTAGCAGCAGACCCATTTGCCAGTTTGCCGGGGATCCTGGCCCTCCCATTCACAGTTTTAGCCAAGAGTTCTTCTGTTTCACAGAGATCAAGTGTCAAAAAACATTCTCTGAACTTCTGGAGGTGACTCAGCACTTGCAGAATGGAGTTCATGTAACACGTGTTGCCCAGGTTCCTCAGCCCCGTGACCCCCGGAGTCATCAGGGGCTGACGCCGGATGGAGTAGAACTGTCTGAACCTGCTGCTCTGCACCTGCCTTGAGGTAGGGGAGGCGGCCACCTCCCGGAATTTCCTTGGAATCAAGTTCTCTCTGTGCACGTGAGACAACAGCCTCGCGCTCTTCCTGGGAGGAGTGTTTGCCAGCTCCTCCAGGAGCTGCCTCTTCATCTCCTGCCGCCGCTGCCGAGCCGCCTCCTTCTTCTTCTCCAGCTCCTCCATTTGTTTCTTCTGCTTCAGCTTCAGCTGGCCCCGAGAGGTCCTGTCGAACCAGGTCCGCAGTGCCCTCGCCAGCAGGGCCTGGCGCCGGTGCCAGAGCGCCGTGAGCATCTGGGACTGCCCCTGGGGGCTCCTGCGGCGGCCACACGTGTCATCCCCCAGGGCCATGGAGCGCAGGGTCCTCCCGCCGCGCCCCGCCGGGTCGTGCCTCTGCCCTTTGATTGCCGACAGGGAGCTCCTCAGCAGTTTGAGGTCCCCCTCGGGGTTGTCGTTGAGGACGTAATCCTCGCAGAGGTAACAGAACACGTACAGGTCGTGCACCTCCATGGCCAGCGGGTGCCGGGTCTCCTCGAAGTGCTTCAGCGCGTGCTCCTCGATGTACCTCCCGCAGGCCACGTGGGAGCACTTGAGGCAGGCCCAGAGCGACTCCGTGGTCTGGCAGTCCACGCACTGCCACTTCTGGGGGTTCAGGATCGAGTGGTCCTGGGCGAGTCGTAGCCGCCCGACATGTTTGCATCTATCCATGTCTCACAGGAGTCTTCGCTGCTCCGACCTTGGGAGGGGACAGACAGAAAGAAAAGGATGTCAGAGCCACGATATGGATGTAGAATTCCTTCTCATCGTGGAATATGCTGAGCTGGAGGGGACCCACAAGATCAAAGTCCAGCTCCTGGCCCTGCACAGGACAACCCAAAACACCACCCTGTTCCTGAGAGTGTTGTCCAAACACTCCTTGAGCTCTGGCAGGTTTGGGGCCCTGACCACTGCCCTTCTTTTGTACCACATCTACGAAAACACCAATGTTGTGCTTTGTCAGTCCCTCAAACAACACTATTTCTGTGTACAGTTTTTTAAAAAGAAGGTTTTAGTACCAGTGAAAGACACATTGGATGGACAAGATCTAGAGAATAAAGCTCTATCTGTCTCCTAAGGCTGATCCAACCCAAACGGCATCCATGGAGAGAAAGATTCATTCAGTCCACACACGTTTGATCTTTAGCTGCCCCCTTGAAATTGATACACACAAAAGGAATTTGGAATTGGAATGCATGTCATCAGGAACCAGACTGAGGTTCCCAACTTCAGGCAGAAGCCACAAAAATATCAGATAATGGTCAAACACCAGAGTGTTTGTCCTCAGGATTTACATTCTGCCCCTGAATTCTCTGATTTTCCACAGTCTCCCAAACATTTCCATGTTGAAAAATATCAGCATGGGAAAAAAATTCAACATGTAACACCACGTAGGGGAAACCTGAAGGAACATCTGTGTGTGTACACAAGACACACAAACAGAGAAAGCATCTGATTTACCAAGTGACTACTGGGACTGCAGGGAAACCTGAGCAGGGATAGGAGGAGCTGCAAAGAGCATTTGCTCTGTGTCCTGTGTCTGAACATTTGAGAAAAGATACTCAGCCCTGCAAAGAGCCCAACCCTGGTGTGCCAGTGCTGTGGGTTCACTCCAGTCCCCCCAGGGCTGTGATCCAAGGGAAGCAGGTCAGACCCACACACGCTACTCACGGAGTTGTGGTTACACATCCTTTCCTCCGCGACGCAGCATCGCGGGCACCGAACAGCCCCATGTTCCAAGGGAGTCTTGGCGGGTCTTGGAGAATTTAATTACCAGTTAAGTCTTCACTGGGAGGCAGCCCCATCTTCAAAGCCCTGGAGAGAGAATATTCTGGTGATGCACAGCAACAAACCCAGGCAGGGCTGGTTTGGAGCACCATTAACCCCCTCAGTGCAGAGCACATTTATTACAGAAACCTGAATTATCTGGAAGCCAAAGCCTGATCACACCCAGGAACCCAAATTCTCAGATGTTCAGACACGTCACACACAAGAGGCACTCTGGAATTTCATTTTCTGCTTTCATTTTCGGGCAAGCTGTAAATGTGCTGATCACATGGAGCCTCTTCATCGTGAGTCTTTTGTAGTGGATGACCCAACATATGGCAGAGGAAAAATGGGAGTTAAAAAAAGTGAGGAAAAACGTGCCCCTCCTGTGATCACTGGGATTTTGGCTGCTTCGATCACTCGGTGGAAGAGGGGGGAGGAGATGGGGGAAAGATTAAAAAAAAGCTGTGCTGAATTAATTTCATTTCTAGGTGATTTTTCAAACAATAAAAAGGAAGTAATGAAGAGTCGTCAAGTGTGAACTGCAACAAAATAAGAATTAGAGAGGAAAGAAAAACAGAGAAAAACCTGCCAAAAGGTAGAAGAGATTGTAAAAAGGTATCTGTTGGAATAATCCAGGAGAGACTGAACTAAGTTGCTTCCACAGCTACAACTACAGTACTGAACACACACATAGTGACAGGGGACAACAAACCCAGGCACTAAGTGGTTACAGATGGCACAGAGTGTGGGACCTGGCACACAGAATATTTGGTGAAAACATCATTTTATGAGGGGCAGAGTTTAACACAACCAAGGCCACAGCACACGTTGCCAAAGCTTTGGGACAGGTATTGAGCCGCCACCTGGATGGGTGGGCAGAGACCTGGCCAGGCTAAGAAAAGAGATTTTTAGTGGTCCTAAATTATGCAAGTTTGCTTTAATCACTGCCTTTTTCAGTGATATTGCTGTTAAAGATGGAATCTCTTAAGGAAAAAATCAAAGCTCTTCAGTTCTTTCACTCTCCTCCACTCCAGATTAAAGCTCAAGTGGCCACTTCAGCCCCCGCCTCCTCGGGAGGGACCCGCAGCTCCTAAAGAACCATTTGAGTTGTTTATTCAAAGCAGCTCAGAAACCTCCCCACCTCTCCTTTGGGCTGGGCTCATTCCCTCCCAAAGCCCAGGACCTGGAAAGGCACTTTTGGAAATCCTGCGCTAAACAAAGGACTCATTTGGTCTCCTCTTTCCAAGCTGGAAACATCCCTTTCCACCTTCCTCCCTTGCCCACCTTCCTCCCTGACCTTTTCCCCCTCTTTCTTTATTTTTCTCCTCAGGTCTGGGTAAAACATTGTGCAATAATCCTGTCTAGCCTTGGTGAGACCAAGTGGCAGAGATTCCAGCTTGAGAGAGTATAGACACTATGGTAACATTGACAGCCTTCATTTACATAAAAGAATACTAATTATGTTGTATCATCAACATCTGTGATTCTGCTCACTGCCATATGCGACAGTGTGGGGAATTTAACCCTTGAGTCTCACCAGCATGTTCTGAGGAACAAAAAATGGGCCTTACAGGCAAAATTTTCTAGGGAATAATCAAACAGCCAGTTGCTCACCAGCCCTGCAAGGTCTCAGGACAGAGTATTTTCAAAAAACACTGAATTTATCCCCAGTTTCCAAGGAAGAAGAACCGATGGTGCTGGTTCCAGCTGGATAACAGGCTACCAGGAAATCAATCCCACACCAGATCCAGAGCATGAAGGAATCGTGTTTGACAATGCAGGAGCCTGTCAGGAGATAAATCACCAGCCTTTTGTCAACTGCTTTTGCTTTTCCTGTGTGGGCCAGGAGATTTCCTGCTTGGAAAGGGAAAGAGATTCTGAACACGGTCGGTCAGTTGACAAAGCAGCTTTGTTACACCTTAATTCAGTAATTCTCAGCACAAAAGCATCTTTGATGCTGTATGTGATATTCCCCACCTGGTTCTCTTTAGGTATCTATGGATAATCCCCTTGCAAATCCAAGGCCTAATTCCCTGTACATTGGGATGCTCTGAAAGTTAGAAAGAAACGGTGTTTATTTAACCCCAAACCACTTGAATGAGATGTTTTCCTCATAGCAGGGCTTCTCCTCCCACCACACTGCAAGAGTTCATCTTCACCTTACAGACTGATGTTTTTGAGGCCTTCCATGAAAACAAAACAGGACTAAAATTGGCTCTCACATGAACCAGAGGCAGCTGGAGCGGCTGCAGGTCCAGCCCTGCATCCCCCCCCACACCAGACAGCAAAATAAACCACTGAAACACTCGCACATGACTAAGAACAGAAGTTTCCCCCTCCTTTCCACAGGTACACAAACAGTTTGCCACAACCTCCTGGAAAGAACAGGCTCCCAGGAGGAATGACAGGGCTGGGATTAAAAGAGAACACAACCGTGAGTCAGAACCTGTAAACAAGGGGGAAAACAAACCTGGCCAAGATCACAGGGCTGGAGCTGCTTCAGAGACTGCAGGGCCTGAACACAAATTGCTGTGGTTGGTGTGACAAACCGTGAGCAACAGGAGGGTTTAATGATGGAGAATGGACACCCTGGATTTTAAAAACATTGGAAACAAACACACAGAGCTCTGCTCTTTGCAATTATAGTTGATCACATTTAATTCTTGGGTTTCAATTTTTTTTCCGCGAAGGGAGATGTTATTTTAAAAAATCTCTATAAGCTCCTTCTTTCTCACCTACTTAGATCTTTCCCAGATAAGGCCTGAGGGAAGGAAAAGAGGGAGGAGAAACCACTTGATTGCTCTGCACAGAGAAGAGGCACCAGCAGCAGGAGGAGCTGCACTGCAATGCACTAAAGACGAGTACAACTGAAACAAAGTAAGAGGGAATGAAAGGAAAATAAGGACAATAGTTTAGCCCATAATATTTTAGAGACAATTTGGTTATTTCTCACATTGAAAATCACTTAAACATGGGGTCAAACCCTACTTTCTTTCCTTGCACAGCTCGCAGTCCTGGAAAAGCTCATGGCAAGAACCTCTAACAGCAAGAACCAAACGCAGCAGAAACAATTTGGCTCCTGACCCCAAAAGAGTGTTAAAATAAACCACATGATTTCATTATGTTTCTTTGTCCCATTGTTACACATTTGGAACCTGATTAAAGACATCTGTAGGGATCTGTTGACACCAGCTACTTTCTGTTTCTAAATCAATCTGCAGGAAGCAAAAAGAACAGCTCAGGGATCAGGAGAGGTGCTGGATGTTTGGCCTTAAAATGATGCATCTTTTATTTGTCCAAGAGTTGATTCCAGAGCAAATAAGAATCTTCAGTACTGGCACAAACTCCTGGAAATCATCTTTCAGGACAGGTGGGAAGCTCAGACTGAATGATTCTTTCATTCATTCCTTCCTCCCTCTCCTGGGAATGGCAGAAGTGAAACACAGCAGCATTTCACCAGCCCAGTGGGAATTAGTGCCACATTAAATAAAGCACACTGGACTTCTCTCAAACTTCTCATTTTGTTTTAAAACACTGTAGAAAAAAATAGCCTTGGATATTCCTGGTTTCCATCAAAACTACATAATGAATATACAGCATTTGGTCAAATTGTACTGACAGGACAAGGGGGATGGGTTCAAACTGAAAGATTGGAGGGTTAGGTGGGATATTGGGAAGGAATTCTTCCCTGGGAGGGTGGGCAGGCCCTGGCACAGGGTGCCCAGAGAAGC
>JAWWEE010000069.1:3654720-3675260 GCA_035221455.1 Xenops minutus | reverse complement strand
CCCCCCTGGCCCCTTTTCACCCCATCCTGTGCCTGCCCCAGGCGTACCCTGGCTGACATCATCATGGAGAAGATCACGGAGAAGCAGACGGAGGTGGAGACGGCGCTGTCGGAGCTCTCGGGCTGCCCCATGGCCCAGCTGGATCCCCGTGTGCTGGAGGTCTACAGGGGTGTCAAGGAGGTGAGGCTGGAGCAGCTGAACCCACAGCCACCCTCCCTGAGGGGCTGAGGCCAGTCCACAGCCCTGCTCTCAGTGCTGACAGTCATAGCCTGTCTTTATTTGAAGGTGCTGTCCAAATACAGGAGTGGGAAGCTCCCCAAGGCATTTAAAATCATTCCTGCCTTATCCAACTGGGAGCAGATCCTCTACATCACCGAGCCAGAGGCGTGGACAGCTGCTGCCATGTACCAGGCCACCAGGTAGGGTCATCCCTCGGAGCTGCTCACTGGGATCTCTTGCTTTTTCTTTCCATCACTGGAATCAGATTTAAAACGCACCAACTGCCCCTGCTTGGCTTCCTTTCCCAACCCTTCCCTCTGTGCCTTGGTGTTCCCAGGATATTTTCATCCAACCTGAAGGAGAGGATGGCCCAGAGGTTCTACAACCTGGTGCTGCTGCCGCGGATCCGGGATGACATCGCTGAGTACAAGCGGCTCAACTTCCACCTGTACATGGCTCTGAAGAAGGCCCTGTTCAAGCCAGCAGCCTGGTTCAAGGGTAGGAGGTCCTGTAGGGTCTCATCTGGGGTTTGTCTGGGTTCATGGGGGGTTTTCCTGACTCTCCCCTCCGCAGGGATCCTCATCCCCCTCTGTGAGTCGGGCACGTGCACGCTGCGGGAGGCCGTCATCATCGGCAGCATCCTCACCAAGTGCTCCATCCCTGTCCTGCACTCCAGGTGAGGAACTGGAGGGGAGGGAGGGGCAGAGCTTCTCCTTCAGGGACCCTGGGAAGAGCCTCAGATCTATCCCTCAGGCTCTCTGGCCCTTTGGAGATGGTGGGGGACCACTCTGCTCCCTCCAGGGTTGAGATCAAAGGCTCAGCTTTGTGTCTGGGTGCCTGGTGCCCCCTATCTCCAGCCCAGCCCACCCTGACCCACTCCTTAGTCCCTGTGGCTCCTGCCTGGTCCTCTCTGACCCTCATGGCCCCACCTTGGTCCTCATAGTTCCAAGGTGGCCCCCTCTCACCTTAGCGCTTCCCCTTCTGTCCCCATGACCCAGCCTGGCGCCTTGTGGCTGTGACCTGCCCACCCCCAGCCCCACTGCCCATTCCTCAGTCCCCATGGCTCCAGCCACGCTCACTGCCATGCCCCTATCTCCACCAACATGGGTCCAGCACCCCTGACCTCTTGCCCATTCCTCGGTCCCTGTGGCTCCAGCCCCTTCCAAACCTTATGTGCCCCAGGCCCCCATGACCTTCTGCCCCCGTGCCCACAGTGCAGCCATGCTCAAGCTGGCAGAGATGCAGTACAGCGGTGCCAACAGCATCTTCCTGCGCCTGCTCATCGACAAGAAATACGCACTGCCCTTCCGCGTGGTCGATGCCCTCGTGTTCCACTTCCTGGCCTTCCGCACGGACCAGCGGGTCCTGCCCGTGCTGTGGCACCAGAGCTTCCTGGCCTTCGCCCAGCGCTACAAGGAGGACCTGTCCTCGGAGCAGAAGGAGGCTCTGCTCGAGCTGCTCAAGTTCCACAGCCACCCCCAGATCTCGCCCGAGATCCGCAGGGAGCTCATGAACTCCAGGACGCGGGATGTGGAGGGGCAGGAGCCCGTGGCCATGGAGTGAGCAGGGACAGGGAAAAGCTGCAGCCTGAGCTGCTCCCGGGATGCTGCTGGATGCAGTGGGAGCCTGGTGCAGGAGCATCCATCCTGGATCCTGCTGATTGGAGTGATCACTGGAAACAGACTGTGCCCACAGAGCTGGACTGAGCTTCCTGTGCTGCTTGTCACAGGCACAGGGCAGCCCCTGTCCCACTGTGGGTCCTGGTGCCACCAGCACTGGGAGAGTTTGGCTTGTTCCTGTACTGGGAAATAAAACCAGAGCCATGTTGGTCAGCCAGGGTTGATTCTGCCCTGCAGGATCCTGGACTGGCCCTGCCCCACCAGCCTCCAGAATGCTGGCCCTCTCCCTGCCCCATGGATTTTCCCAAACACAGCCCCACAGGCTTTATCCACCTCCTCTTGGCAAGGCTGGTGAAGCCAAGGGGCCAGTGTCCTCACATGCCATTGAGGCCTTGTGCCCTCCCAGCTTGTGGCACCTGCCCACGTCCCACCTGTGCTGGAAAACCCAGGGGGGCACTTTCCTCCCATGTCCAGGAGGCTGCACTTACCTGGAAACCTCTCAGTGGGGCTGGGGGTGTCCTGCCTGCCCACTCCCCATTCCATCCTGGGAACCACAAGGCTGGAGCCCCCCAAGGGATCCCCCAGGTGATGGGGCCCAGCCCAGCCCCACCAAGGGACAGGGATCCGAGCTCTGCCCTGGGAATCGCACACGGAAACCCTCGAGCCACTCAGTCTTCTTTAAAATACTTTATTGCAACATCACGGGGTTCTCTGGCTCTCCCAGCAGCGGGACTCTTGCGAGTGAACACCAAACCAGTTTACTTTTAAATTAAAACTCATTTATATATATAAAAACACATTTCCTTTTGCATAGCCAGGCTCTGCCCCAGCCCTCCTGCTTGCAGGAGGCAGCAGCTCTGGGGCACCTCTGGACAACGCAGGCTCAGGGAGGAGCAGCAGCCCCACCTTTTTCCACCTGATTTTTGTCTCTAGTGGCATCCAGAAGGGAAGATTTCCACCTCCTTTTCCACATCTGCCACAGGAGGACAACAGCCACGGAGCCACGTGTCCAGAGGTCCCCCAGCAGCAGCATCTGCCTCCCAGTCCTGCGGAGTCTCTGGCTTCTCCTGGTTAATACAATTCCACTCTAATGGTTCTCTCATAGAAAAGCAGCATTATTTTTTTTTAAAAAACACTTTTTATAAAAAACTAACAGGATAACAACAACAATACAAAAACGCAGTAATTGCTTTCCAACTCAAGTGCGCGGCAAGTTTTCCACCCTCACAGGATACAGCTCGGATCCACATGGACACACATCCCACAGCCCCCTCCTGAGTGTGATCTGAGCTCCCTGCCCTGGAAGGGTGGAGATGCATCCCAGACTATAGCAGCACATTCAAAGGTATTCCTTAAATCCTAGTCTGATGCCTAAGCTACCGAAGGACCAACCAGCTTCCAAGTGAGAGTCTCCCATTGCCCAGGGAGGCAGGGAAGGGGCGAGGGGGGAAGGCACTTTTTCGGGAGGAGAGGAGAGTGGCATCCAGGCGCCACACCAAGGAATGCCAAGTCTCCTCCCTCCCTATTTCCCAGCAGTTAACAATAAATTAAGCAGCCTCTGTGGGCCAGTGGAAATCCCAGGGGACAGTGCCCAAGCCTGCCCCCTCCCAAGGCCAGGACCCTCCTGCTGTCCACACAGACGGGGAGCACGTCCCCAAAATCCCAAATCCAACAGCAACAACAAACAAGCCCCACAATTCCCCTCCAAGCAGAAGCAGCCACACAACTCCCCCTGGAGCTGCAGGAATCTGGCACGAAGCAATGGGGACCGAGGGGCCACCAGGCAGCTGCTCCCTCCTTCTGAAGGGAACCCTGTGGGTCCAGAGCCCCTGTGCCCAGGGGGGAACTTGGTGGGTATCTCCCTCCTCCAGGACATGCAGGTCCCTCCCACGGCCCCACAACTCCCCGGCTCAGGGAGGAGTTGGGGGCTGTGAGGGTTTTGTCCTGCAGGGCAGGGTCAGGGCTCGCTGTCCGTGATTTATGGCCCCCACAGGGCTGGAAGTCACCGTAAACACCCCTGAGAGCCAGGGAAACACCAACAGAGAAACAATTCCAACTTCTTTTGGGGGTCCTGCTGCCCCTCCCCAGCATTTTTGTGCCCTGACACCACAAAACCAGTCGCTTCACCCCAAGCCACCTGCAGCAGCTGCCGAGCAGCTCCGAGCACGGGTCCTGCTCCACATCCCAGTGGGTGGGAGGGATGCCCAGGAGGTGTGGGAGGGTGGGTGGGGGGGATGCAGCGAGCTGGGGGTGTCCAGGGCGAGGAGCAGCTCTTGGGGAGGGGGGCTGGTCACAGGTTGACGTCGGTGACGTCCGTGGGGGTGCTGGTGGGCTGGCTGCCCCCGTACGCCGCCGTCTTGGCGCTGAATTCCTGCTGGCATTGGGATGCCTGCTTCAGGCTCTCGGCTAAGGCTGCCTCGATCTGCTCCTGACAGGCCTTCAGGCAGTCCTGGGGAGAGGGAGAGAGATGAGGCTTCAGTTCTCTGCTCCTCAGAGGTGGGAGCTTTAGGAATGGCTCTGAGCAGCTGCTGGGCTGCATCTCTGACCCCCCAGAGCATCCAAATACAACAGGGGCTTTTCCCCACTGAGGGGAATCTCCAGCTTATCTGTGCTTGGGCCCCTCCCCAGGCAAAGCCCCACACTCTGGGTGTCCTCTCCCACCCTCCCTGCTTGACCACATTCTCCAGGAATAGACACTGTGCCATGAGAGAGAGCTTCCCAAAGCACCCAGGCTCACAGCTGGATGCAGGGTGTGATTTCAGTATCATGGCAAGGGCAGAGCAGGCTGGAATTGGCCTTTACAACCCAAACTTCCCAGAGCCATGAGTGACTGCTGGCCTGCAGCACCCAGAGCCCACAGACCTCCCTGCCTCTCCCAGAGCTCAGGGTGGTCCTGCCGTGGAGCCAGGCACAGGAATCCCACTGGATGCTCTGCCTGGTGGGCACTGCCTCACTCTGGGGGTCTCCAAGGCAGGGACCTCCCCGACCCAAAAGCCACCCATGTGTTCCCACGACCACCACACCCCCTCCATGCCAGGAGGACAATGCTGTGGCCACGCAAGGTCCTCTGTGTCCCCCTGTGCAGCCCCCCCAGTGCTGGGGGACACACCGGCCCCACTCACAGGAAGGCACAGGGGGCTGTGAGCAGCACCACTGCTTGTCACAAACACAAACCCTGCTCTGCTTTTCCCCCCACACGAGCTGTAACCAGAGGAGGAAACTCCCACTCGGACACTGCAGCCCCCGGACGCTCCGAGGTGTCACCAGCAGGCACAGCCCAGCCCGGGGAGCTCGGGTCACACCTCGGGGATATTGTCACACCCCGAAATCTCTTACCAGGAATCCGCCACCGGTTCTTAGAAACTGACAGAGGATGTGGCGAGCGAAAATAGCTACACCCAGCTCCCCTTCCCCGCGCTTCCCGTCAGCGCTGCCTCCTGCCTGCACAGCCACCCGCCCGTGGGAGCACCAGGGACAGGGACAGGACCACCCCACCCATCCCCGGGCTCTGTGTCCCCATGGCCACCCCATCCCCGGGCTCTGTGTCCCCATGGCCACCCCATCCCCGGGCTCTGTGTCCCCACGACCACCCCACCCCAGGTTCTCTGTCACCACAGCCCCCCATCCCTGGACTCTGTCACCACAGCCAGTCCATCCCGAGTTTCTGTGTCACCAAAGCCACCTATCCCTGGACTCTGTCACCACAGCCAGTCCATCCCCAGGTTCTCTGTCACCACAGCCAGTCCATCCCCAGATTCTCTGTCACCACAGCCACCCAGCCCCGGGGTCTCCATCAGCAATTCTGGCAGAGACACCAAGCCAGCTTGGCCACACAGCCAGGCTGCTGCTGGCCATGGAACGGGCCCAGCCCTGCACTACCACCCCCAGCACTGCCCTCTGGGGCTCAGCAGCTGCAGGAAGGGGATCACTCCCCCAGCTGCAGCCAGAGGGGAAACTGAGCCACAGCCCAGGGACACCCCAAGGCTCAGGGAGAAGCACCACAGCACAGACACGGGAGGCCAAGGCCAGGTGCTCTCCCAGGAGCCCTGTGGACACACCCCAGGATCCTCCAGGGAGCTGCTGTGGTCCTGCCTGGGCAGGGCTGTTTGTGCAGCAGCTGAACCTGGGCAGGCTGGGGGCACAGCAGATGCCCTGGGGAGGGAGGGGAGGGGGCTGGAGGGTGGCAGGGCTGTGCTGGGCTCCATTTCGGCTCCCTCCCTCAGTGGAGCCCTCCTGCTTCCCACCTGTTGCCCCCAGCAGCACTGACCTGGAGCAGGTTGCAGCCCCTGCCCCGTCCCTGCAGCAGCTTGTGAGCAGGTGGCTGCAGCCATTCTCTTGAAAAAGGCTCTGGCAAACAAAAAAATTCCATCCCTGCAAACGGATCAGGAGCCTCCTGCCCATCCTCCTGCCTGGACAAAGGCTCGGGGCAGCCCCCCCACCCCTGTCAGGGGACTGAAACCGACCCTGCTCCGGCTGCTGGGCAGGAGGGGAGATCAAAGGGGCCCTGGCAGAGGAAAAGCTCCCGATTGCTGCAGCAGGAGCGACCTGAGGAGCCCAACAGGATCCCCCTTCCCTGCTCCAAGGGCAGTGGAGGGGCTGGCAGATGTCCCCAAAGTCTAAAAGGCTCCATGCCCCCCGCCCCAACCCCCTCCCACCCAATCCTGGGCACCTGAAACCAGACACGGGTGGAGGGGAGCAGATGCTGAGCCCGGATTCTCCCTCTGCCCCATCCCACCTTGTCAACCCGATCCTGCCAACACCTGCCCGTGCAGGGAACAGACGCTGCCCTTTGTGTGGCATTTCAAAGGCTCCCCAGCCCACCCTGCCCTGCCCAGGCAGAGCCACTGTGGCCACGGGGAGGCCAGAGGTGGCTGTTTTGGGATGTTCCCTCATCCCCTGGCTCTCCTCAAACCGAGGTCAGCACCGTTACTGACAGCCCAGCTTCAAAGAATCACAGAATAGCTGGGGTTGGAAGGCCCTCTGGAGTCCACCCAGTCCAACCCCCCTGCCAAGGCAGGGTCACCTGGAGCAGGTGGCACAGGAACGTGTGTGTGTGTCCAGGTGGGTTTGGAAGGTCTCCAGAGAGGGAGACTCCACACCCTCCTTGTCCCAGTGCTCTGGCACCCTGCATGGAACGTTCTCCCTCTGAGAAGGAGCAGCAGAAGAGGGAGGGCTCCCAGCCACTCCCTGTGCCCACTCACCACCTCCGTGCCCGTGATCCCGGCCAGCAGCTCCGTGATGGCCTCGCCGCTGAAGCCGCTCATGGAGATGGTCAGCCCGTGGATGGCGGCCCCAATGCTGCCCGTGGCGATCATGGACGGGGGGTACATCACAAAGGTGTAGTCTGGAGCCAGCACAGGGACACAGGGCAGAGAGGGGCTGTTAGTGAGGGTGCACGTGGGGTTTGGGACCACAGTGTCCCTGGAAATATCGAGAGGGGCTGACAGAGGGGCCTCTGCAGCTCAGCCGGGAGAAATGGGGGGAAAGGAAAAGAAAACAGGCTGAGCAGCAGCTTCACAGAGCAATGGCTGCAGAAATCCTGGGACGAGGTGGCTCTGGAGACTGAGGGAGAGGCTGAGAAAAGCTCAGGCTCAGCCCCAAACAGCCTCCCACAGGCACAGCAAGGGGCTGGCACTCATCTGTGCTCCCCTGGCATCTCTCAGGCACCTGAGATCATTACCCCACCTAGAATGGCTCTATTAGAACAAAGGCAGGCACCCAGCCCCCCAAAAAGGCAGGGGAGACCAGCCCAGGTGACCCAGCACCCACCTGTGGCACACAGGGCGATGAAGGTCTGGCCGTGTTTCTTCACCAGCTCCACCTTGTCCGCAGGCAGCGGGAGGCGATGCAGGATGTGGGGCAGGAAATCGTTGGCTATCACTGACACCAGGTCCCACTTCAGCTTCTCCAGGACTAGAAGCTCCCAGTGCTGCAGAGAGAGGACAGGCAGGATGTCAGGGAGCAGGGCCAGGCCAGGCTGCAGCACTCGGGAGAATCCAGGGCAGCGCTGGGGAGGGACAGCTCAGCACAACCCACGGGACAGGGAAGGAAAGAGGGGCTGTCCCCACGCTGTGACTGTGGCACAGCTCCAGCCCTGAGCTGCTGCAGGGCTGGGAGAATAGCTCAGAGGAGGAAGCAATAAATCTGGTTTCTTTTTTCCAGGGAGCAGTGGGATTAGCCATCGACACTCCTCTCTGTGCAAGCTGCTGCCACAGCCCTCCGAGGGAAAACCAGGGCAAGGAGCAGCAGGCACAGCATTCCCATATCCCTTCTCCTCTCCCAAGAGGACAGGCTGATGTCCAGGCTCCCAGGAACAGCCCAGCCTCGGGTAACACCATGGCAGCAAAGGGAAGGCAGGTCCTAGGCTGGGAATGCAGCATTTTGGCAGAACCTCCCCAACTCATCCCACTGCTTCTCCACCAAGAGAGCCTCCAGTTGTGCTCAGCAGAGCATCCCCAGCAGCTTCCCAGAGGAAGAGGCACTGAACAGCCACACCAACTCCCACCAACACACAACCAGTGGGCACTGGTGTGTCCCAGTGACTGCCAACATCTCCATCCCACTTGAGGTGCTCCCTCCAGGCATCCTGCAGGGATTTCTGTGGTCTCTCCACGACCCAGCCTGTGCTGGCTGTGAGCTGGGGAGCAGATGGTGGGAAGACTGGGTGCCCTGCATGGGTTTGAGCTGGAGCTCCTGGCCCCTGCTGAGCCTCTCCTGGCTCTGCCAGCCCTGGGCATCAGCCCTGGCATCAGTCCTGCACATGGACACAGAGTGCAGCACCTGCCTTTGGCAGAGCCACCACCCAGCAGCTCCCAGGGCCAGCACCTAGCCAAGGTGTACACAAGGGGAGCCCCAGCACAGAATTTGGGACCCCTGCACTCAATTCCCTGCTCTGCCATCAGTGCTGAGGTCTCTGTGATGTGACTGGAGCAGCAGCTGAATCCAACTCGAAGGGCACTGGGTGTGACTGTGCCACTGGCTCTCAGAAGAGAGGAGAGAGCTGTGTCTTCCCAGGATCATCTCCCTTCCCATCCCAGCAGCAATGCCACAGGCAGCCCACACCCTCTGCCAGTCCCAACTCCCCCAAGCCACAACAATGATCTCCAGCCCCATTTTCTCTCATTCTCAGGATCAGCAGCAAATCAGGGTTTGGCAGTGAGGTCCAAGTGTGTCAGAAAGGTCAGGCTGGACTGGGATTTGTGTCAGGTGTCTCCATTTCAGGGCCTCATCCTGCCCAGCAGAACAGCCATTCCTTTCCCAGCAGTTTAGGATTACACAGTCAGTGCTGCTCATAGGTACCAAAGGGTGGATGGGTGCATCTTCCAATCACATGGATTTGAAGAAGTGAGATTTTTTTTCCTAAGGTCAGATCTTCATTTTCTCTTCTTTTGTTAAACCATCTCTTTCCCCTTACACAACACACCAGCTCTGAGTTGCCTAAATGAGCAGCATTGCTCAACCTGCTCCAAACCACCCCCCGAGGTCCAACATGCTGGTTTACCACTTCACAGCCTGCACTTTTCCACCCAGGAAGCCATTCCTCACCTCCACAGGCTCCCACCTCCCATATGGATGGCCAGCCTGCCAGGCCTGCTGCAGTTTTAAGCCAAATTCCCGGGATAAAAGCAAGAAGAAACCTTGCAAAGAGCTCCAGAGGATCCCAGCATAGGTCAGAGAGTGACTGGTTCAAGGTGGGATTGGAGCAGAGGGGAGAGATCAGGCTTGGGAAAAGAAGGAAACACAGAAGGGACCCACAGGGATCAAAGTGGTTGCTGGACACTGGTGAAACTGGAGCCACACAGCAAAGTGACACAAGGAAGAGCCACTGGGGATGGAAAGCTCTGTGCCACATCCCTCCCTGTCACTCACCTGGGCCCTCCAAAGGCTCCAGAGGGTTGGGAAAGTTGGCTGCTTCCTCCTGCATCCCACCCAGCTCCTTGGTAAGGGGCACAGGACAGGGCTGACACCTGTGGCAGTCACTGCCCTGAGCTGGAAGCACAGCCCAGACCCAGGAGAAGGTCAGCAGGAGGACCTGGAAATCCCTCCTCACAAGGCAGATCCAAAAGGGATCTCTGAATGTGAGAGGGGAGCTCAGAGCAGAGGGGACACAGCCCAGCATCACTGCAGGCTCTTGCTCCTGCCTTCCCTCCCAGAGCAGCAACACAACATGTCCCCGTGTCACTGCCACAGTGTCCTCACTGCTGTGACAGGGCTGTCCCTGTCAGGACATTGTCCCAAGGAGAGGATCCAGATCCAGCTGCAGCTCAGCCAAGAAACCTCACCTGGGACACGGACCCATCCAGGGCAGCCTGTCCCTTTGCAAGGCACGACAGCAGCTCCTTTCCAGGCACAGACTCATCATCATCATCATCATCATCATCATGATGTCAAAGCCCTGGCTGTTCCAAGAGCCCCAATGCCAGGGCCCCGCCGGCTCCAGGGATGGCAGCTGAAGGTGCCCGGCGCCAAGGACTGTCACCACTCCCAGGATTTAGCTCAGGGAAGCCTCTCTGCTGCCAAACCACCCTGCTCCTCGCCTCTCTCCTGCTAACCCTGGGGACTGCCCGCCCTCAGATCCATGTCACAAGCTCTGAATCACTTTATCTGTGGCAGGAGCAGAACAAAAGCAGCGAGAGACAGGACAGGCAGGTTTGCGACAGCAGCGCCGCTGATGGAGCAAACATCCTTTTCCTGGCATTTTGTTTTGCACCTCATTGAATCAGTCCCTGCCTGGGCAAAGAAAGAGAGGAAGAAAGTGGAAAATGTGCCTTTGTTTCTCCAGCCTGCAGAGCTCACCCTCCTCGTGGAAGGGCTGGAAGCTGCCAGCACTGCCCAGGGAGCATCCCAGCACTGCCCAGGGAGCATCCCAGCACTGGGAATGCATCAGATCCCCTTCTGCAAGACCCCTAGGGCAGAGCTCTCTGTGCCTGGCCAGCATCTCTAGGGGTGGAAATCACACAGCAGAGCCTCCCCTCTGCAAGTCTGATCTCTCCCAGCTCCATCCCAAAAGAGAGAAACAAAAAAGAAGGCAGGAAAGCAGAATTCCCACTGCCAACCCCTGCTCTGAGCAGGTGAGCACCGTCCTGCTGCAGGCCAACAGGCTCTGCACCCCCAGACAGACCTGAAGCCCAGGCAGACACTGTTGGACTCCATTCCCAGCTCTGCAAACTCCATCTGGGATGTGACAGTCACAGCAGCTTGTCCTGCCATGTAGTGACAGCCACACTGCACACCAAGCTCTGCCCTCACAACACCCACACACCCTCTGTGCCTGCAGGAGCCTGGAAATCCATCTGGGAGCAGAGCCCACTCCCCTCTGCAGCAGCCCTGGCTGCAGGAAGGGAGGGAGCTGCACTGGGTTTTGTCCCTGCAGTTGAGAAGGGACCATTTGACACTGTCACAGACCTGGTGACACACTTGGTGCTCCCGAGGTGACTCACAGAAAGAGGCTGCTCACCAAACCCCCAGAGCAGCTACAGAAATGAGCAGCCACCAAAGCCCATTTGCAAATGGGAAATGGGGGCAAACGTTTGTTTCCATGGCCTGGGCACAGGTCAAGTCTGGAGGTCAAGGCAAAGGTCCCCACTCCAGAGGGAGAAATGGGCACGTCTGTCCCACCTGTGCCACGAGAGGAAGGGAAAGCAGGGAAACACCAGTGTGTCTTCTGGAAAGCCACAAGTGAACATCCCTCTCTACTCAGCTTTTACTTCTCTTATTCTCCCTCTTCATGGCCTTCAGGGCCACTGCTGCTCCTTCACCATCTCCCTGGAGGCTCCATCCTCCTTAGTCTTTGCCAGGAAATCTCTGGCTGTTGGCAAAACTGACCTTTAGGTTGAAGATTTCCAAGCTAAGCCAATGCATTAGGAGCAAACCAGGCAGATGGAGGTGACTCACAACTGCTCTCCCCAAGCAGCTGAACACCCTCTTGCACAGGCCAGAAAAATCTTTATTAAAAAAAAGAAAAAAACAAGACCAAAAGAAAGGTAGGTTAGATAACAGCCCTGACGGAAATCCAACTTCCTCCAAATGGACAAGTCCCTCATTGCATCATTTCCTTCTCCCTAGAATAACTTCATCAAGATTTTGTCTCAAGGGTGTCCTTTCCAAGGCCCTGAGCTGGTGCCAAACATCCCAGCAGGAGAGGGAAGCAAACCTGCTGGGAACCAGAGCCAGCTCCCCCTGAGGGATGGGGGGAGCCCTGGAAGCCGAGCTGGCTCCGACCCATGGGAAGAGGCCAGGATGCACCATTGTCCAAACCTTGATGAAGAAGCTCCCCTTCCTCTTCCCCTTCCCCTCCCCACCCTGGAAGATTGTGAAAGAGCAGCAACATCCCCTGATTAGCACAGAGGGGGAAACAGCAGCTCCCGGTGTTGTAATCCAGCACTAACTCTGCCCAGTCCCCAAGCCTTCACGTGTCCTCAGATGTTCCCTGCACACCCCCTTCACTGGGAGGACAATGGGACACTGGAGCAGGATGTGCTCCAAATAGGGTTAAAATCTGTGGCTATCTAGCCTTGTGGTGGGCAGGGGAAGTTGACCCCCAGATGATGGGCTGTGGAGCAGCCCCTGCCCAGAGAGCTGTCAGTGCCTCAGGACCCCTCTGAAAGGGCCAGGCTGGTTCCTGATGCCTCTGCTCAGCCTTTTGATGGCCAGGAACAAACCCCTGCACTGCTGAGTGGGAGAGGGATCCTATTTGCCTGAAAAAGCTGTCTTTGCCTAGCCCAAAAAAGGACTTTTGACCTCCCAGATGAAGCCATTTTCATCCACCTCAACTCCACATTGATTCTGGGGCAGAGAGATCCAAAAGGTCTGTGCCAGCCAGCCTGGCATCTGTGCAACCCAGGATCCCAGGGGGGAAGGAGAACCCCAGGACTGAGACCTGCAGGATCAGAAGTGAAGAACAGGCACCAGACTGTGCTTTCCTCCTCCAGCTCCACCCCAGTGCTGCCAGGAGGAGGGAGAAGGGAAGATGAACACTGTGGTGCTGCTTGGCCACAGCTTCCTGCTGACAAACCTCAGGGGAAGAAATAAAAAAGACTCTTGAGCAAGGAGGAATTGGAGTTTGAGAGCAAAGGAAAGTCTCCAGAGATGCTGCACATGCTTTGCCCACTCCCCACCTGCACCTCTCCACTGCCCCTTGGGAGGAGCCTGCTGCAAACAGGGCTCAGGATTCAACTGAAAACAGCAAATCCTGCCCAAGAAATCCCCAAGTGACTCAGAATGAAATACCCCTGGGATCCATGGGATGCAGGCACGGGGTGTCCACCCAGACCAGCTCCCTGCAGCCCGAGGTCTGGGCTACAGGAGTCACTAGAAGTGGCTGTGACTCTCTCCTGGTCTCAGGGATGTCGACAGGACTCAGCACCCAGGGAAGCAACAAGTGTTTCCCCCTGTGCAATCCCCTCCCCACGGTTCATGGTAATCACCCACCCTGAGTGCTAATTGAGACAACCACCACCCCCAAATGACTACAGGGAGAGGGGTCACAGAGGGGAGGGGATTTTCCCCAGCCTTTCCCTGGCACTTGGAAAAAACCAGGTTCATACCAGAGCTCCTCAAGTTACCAGAACTGCCCTCGAGTCACACCTGAAAGTTTTGTGGGTTCACTCCCCACCGTGGGGACAAATCACACTCAGATCACCCCACCCACCCCAGCCCAAAAACCCCAGAGATGCTGAACAGGGTGATGAGCAACCCTGAGAAATTCTCGGGGGCAAACAGTCTCCAGGGATGTTTCTCACTCGAGGTGAGTGTTTCCTCCCCAGGGCTCTGAGCCACAAGCATGGAAGGCCCCAAGAAAAGGGGTTCTCCAGTTTCCTCCTGCACTGGTGAAGTTGAACTCAGAGGTTTGGATCTCAGAGCTTTTATCAGACACGAAAACACCGTGCCTTTCCAAGCCTCAGAACTGAACTCCTGCCTGAGCGTGCAGGGTGACAGCTCAGGGTGACAGCCCAGGGCTGGCAACGAGCACAGGAGGCACAAGGAACTTCCTCTGTCACCTGGAGGGGACAATTCTGCTGCCCAGAACAGGAAGGATGGCATCACAGCCAGCAGGACAAGGAGGAGAGGGGGCTGGGATGCAGAGGGTGGTGAGGGAATGGGAGGAAGAACAGGAGCATGGAGGCAGGTGTGATGCAGGAGGGGAGAGGTGGGCAAGAGGGTGATTACCAGGAGCTGCTGAGGTGTGATGGAGTTGTCTGTGTAAATGCAGAGTTTCTCCACGGTCAGGGGCATGGTTTCCCTCAGTTTGGAGGCCAGGAGCATGCACACAGCCCCCAGAAGCTGCAGGTGGTTCTTCTGCACGGGCACCGACGACAGGTAACGATCCACGTAATTCATGGCCAGGGGGAAAACCTCTTCCTCACACTTCTGCTCCTCACACACCTGGCAAAACCCAGCCACAGAGACACAAAAGAGAAGGCAGTTTTTCTCAGCACAGAACTCCCCAGCCCCTGCCTGCACCGCAGCTTCAAAGCCTCTGGTCTCACTGGTGTCTCACACTTATCAGGGCTCTGGAGTGAAACTGCTGCCGGGGTTAACCCTGAGGACATCCCTGGGATGACACCAGCGAGGAGCTTCCCCAAGGCCTCCAGACTTCATCTTCCCGGGGACAGCAGCAGAACTCAGGTGCACTTACACAGAGTGCACAAGTAAGACCAAAATTGCATTATTTGGCCCCGTTTCTGATCCCCCCTGCTGGGGATGTCTCCAGCCAGCTGGCCAGCAAAGCTGCCACCTCCTGCCCTGTGGGGACTAGGGATCTCTGCACAAAATGAGCAGTTCCAGCATAACTCCAGCTGGAGATTTAATAGAGGAGGATCCTCTGCTGGCAATTCCACCCCGAGTGCCCCAGACACACGAGAGGAATCAATGGCAGCACCCAAATCCATGCTGGCTCTGTGTCCTCCTCCCTCAGCCACACAATCCAGCAGCTCCAAACTTCAGACCCCTGCCCTTATCTCCCAACAGCATCAAAACACTTGTCATATTTAACTTCCTTCTTTCAACACGACCATAAAAATATTGCGGTTTCTCCCCATTCTGCAGCAAACCCCACCCTCCTCCCAGCCCCGACTGGGACACCACTGGGGACACCACTGGGGACACCAGCACGGCTGTGACAACTGCCAAGTGTCACCCCCCTCTCACTGCCTTGAGGGCTTCCCAGGTCCCAGAGCAGCATTTCTCTCACCCCCTCCTCAGAAACGGGATTGCAGACACACAATAATAGGGGAGGGGGAGGAAAATGCCCTTTAAAAGCAAATGCTCATTATTTCTTTGGACGGAGCTCCCTGCAGCAGCAGAGGACCAGGAGCTCCATCCCGACCTCCTCTGTGCTCTGCAGGATTGTCCTTTGCTGAGACCCTTCACTGTGCCCCCATCCTGCAGAGCCCTGTGAGACCCCCATCCTGCAGAGCCCTGGGAGACCCCCCATCCTGCAGAGCCCTGGGAGACCCCTCCATCCTGCAGAGCCCTGGGAGACCCCCCATCCTGCAGGCAGCCACCCTCCTGTTTCATTTGGGGAAGTAAATAGCAGCATTATTATTTCCCTCTTTCACCAGGCACTCGCAGCCCCAAGCCCAGCTCTCCCTGCCCTGCCAGGGGGGCACAGCCCAGCTCTGCCCGGGGCTTTTGGGGGTCCCTCAGCACCCAGGTGGGTGAGCTGTGGGTCTGGGGGGGGTCCTGCTCCTCCTGCGTGGGGCAACCACCTCTTTTAGCCCAGCCTTCCTCACCTGCCCGCCGACCCTCCACGTGTAGCCCCCTCACCTGAGCCATCCCCCTCTACTTGAGCCATGCCCCTTCACCTGAGCCATGTCCCTCTCACCTGAGCCATGTCCTCTCTACCTGAGCCATGTCCCTCTCACCTGAGCCGTGTCCCCTCACCTGAGCCGTGTCCCCTCACCTGAGCCATGTCCCCTCTACCTGAACCATCCCTCCCTCTACCTGAGCCATGTCTCCCATCACCTGAGCCGTGTCCCCTCTACCTGAGCCATGTCCCCTCTACCTGAGCCGTATCCCCTCCTCACCTGAGCCATGTCCCCCATCACCTGAGCCATGTCCCCCATCACCTGAGCCATCCCCCCTCACCTGAGCTGTGTCCCCTCTACCTGAGCCACGTTCCCTCTACCTGAGCCATGTCCCCTCTACCTGAGCCATCCCCCCTCACCTGATCCATCCCCCCTCACCTGAGCCCTGCGCCCCCCGCCCTGCCGTGTCCCCGCACCGCCCCCGGCCGCACCTCCAGCATCCAGAAGGCCAGCATCTTCCGCATGTAGGGCTGGATGTGGCGCTGCACGCACTGGAAGTAGGAGAGGCGCGGGCTGTACCGCTCCTCCAGGCTCAGCAGGTTCTGCAGCACACGCCGGTCCCCCAGGAGCTGCGGGTCGCGCCCGGCGCGGGGCACGCGGGACACGGACTCGGCACAGAGCAGCTCCATGGGCCGGGGGGCGGCGGTGGGGACGGGCAGGGACACACGGACACGGGGCAGGGACACACGGACACGGGGCAGGGACACACGGACACGGGGCAGGGACACACGGACACGGGGCAGGGACAGAGAGGACAGAGAGGACAGAGAGGACAGAGAGGACAGAGAGGACAGACGGACACGGGGCAGGGACAGAGGGGACAGACGGACACGGGGTCGGAGGAACAAACAGTACAGACGGACACAGGGGAGGGACAGACGGGATAGAGGGGACAGACGGACACGGGGCAAGGACAGACGGGAAAGACAGACAGACAAGGGGCCGAAGGGGAAGAGACAGAGGGGACAGACGGACACGAGGCCGGAGGGGCAGGGACGGGCAGGGAGAGACGGACACGGGGCCGGAGAGGAGGGACAGACGGGACAGAGGGACGCGGGGCCGGAGAGGAGGGACAGAGGGGACAGAGGGACGCGGGGCCGGAGCAGCAGGGACAGACGGCACAGACAGAAGGACGGACGCGGCCGCCGCACGGACCCGCCGGCACTGGCGGCGCTCCCGGGGCGGACCGGCCGAGCCCGGCGCGCCGGGGGGCGGGGCCAGAGCCCGCCTCAGCCAATCAGCGCCCGTGACGGCCGAGCCCGAGAACTGAGGGGCGGGGCCAGCGCCCGTCCCGGCCAATCAGCGGGCTGAGAGCGCCCAGAGTGCGGCGGCCCCGCCCCTTGTGGGCGGGGCCAGTGGCGCGCCGGCGGGACGGCAGCACGTGGGGGCGCGGGTGGCGCTGCCATATTGGGGGGGGACACGGGGGACAGGGAGGGACACGGGGGACAGGGGGGGACACGGGGGGACAGGGGGACACCCCACACCACCCCACCTCGCCGCTCCACCAGTCACCGCACACCCCCCGCTGTCAGCCCCGCCACGCGTTTCTCACTCTTACTTTTCCCACCGTTCAGACCTATAATTTAATTTTTTAGGGTTTTTTCGTGTCTGAGCGACATTTCTCAAGGCTGTGGAAATAATCAGCTGTGCACAGGCTCGGAGCCGCTCCGTAGCGAGCCTGCTGCCTTCCAGAGTTTCCCCTGGGGTGGCTCCATGGCAGATAACAACGGCGGGGCTGCCGAGATAAGGCTTTGTCAGCCTTGGCTGGTTCTTCGGAATAATTGCCAATTGTTTGGGAACACCTCTGAAAAGTTCACTGCCTGGCCACTTACTCAAGGCATTTCAAAGGAATTTCAAAGCCTTTTGGTTACTGTTGAGTGGTGACTTCCCCAGCACAGGATTTGCTCTGTGCCGGTACCTGAGTCTGTGCCTCCTTGATCCACTAGGAATGCTTTACTGGTCTGGGAAGCTGCAGACTGGTCTGGGAAGGTGTAACTGGTCCCATTGCTTTCTGATGCTTGTTTGTGGCCACAGAAGCTGCAGTGTCTTGACTTTGCTACTGGGAAGGGTCAGAAAACTGTGTAAAATGTGCAATGGACTGAGTGGAAATGGATACAGGGGAGCAGATGGAGACAAACCCCAATTCACCTCGCAGCAGTTCCCCACACCTGCACTCCTGGGGAGGAACCCTCTGCACACAAACCCCTGATCCAAAGGGAACAGAGCAATGGAAATTGGGTCCCAAAGCCTGCGTCCCAAAAGGATGCAGTGGCACACAAAGGGCACTCAGCTGGAGCCCTCGGGGCAGCTCTGCTGGAATATTCCTCTGGAAATACAGGCATTTTTAGGCCAAGGAGCAGAAACCCAAAGGAGGGATGTGCCACAACACAAGGCACTTCGACATGTGCCATTCGGACACATTTAGTTCTTTTTTGTCACCTGAAGAGTCTTTCAATGATGAACAAACATGCCAAGTTAATGAGCCAAAGTAAGACAGGACAGAAGTCTTTGTGCTCCTTGCTCAAGACTTCTTTTGGTCGTTGAAAATGAAAAACGTTTCTTGATCAGAGGTTTGGAGGTTCAAAATCCTCCTCGTGCCAGTGAACACAAAGGTCACACACACAACCCCCATTTCACGTGCTGGAATCCCATTCCCACACGGTGCAGGTGGCTTTGATTTGCTGCAATTTCTGGGACACACTGCAAACTTTTAAGGATGCCATCAGCATTGATTTGCTGTGCTGAGCAGCCCACGGTGATGCAGGACTAGAGAAAAGAAAGGGGCAGAGAATTCCATCAATCCCGTTGCCTTACAGTGAAAAAGAGGGGGTTTCATAGGTGAGATCAGACTCCCTTTTCCCAACTAACTTTCTTTCACCTTACAAATAAATCTTCCCATGGTGTGGGCAAGAAATATTTGAGGAATCTATGGGAGAGAGTTGTGTGGATCAGTCAGCTGGTTTTAATCCGGGGTGACCCCCCCACTCTCTCCCTGTGAGCAGCATCCCCCCTCCGTGCAGGGGAAGAGAAGGGCCTCATGTCCCACATTTTTCGTAAAAATAGCAGCTATTTTCTTTAGTCAGGCAAAGGGAAACCACAGCACTGGGTTCTTGGTCCTTCTGGTTTCTGGGCTGTGTCTTTTGAAATTGAAAGTTTCAGGCCCTTTCCCAGACTTCATGGGCTCCCTCCTGTTCCCAGTGTCTGCCTGGTGGTTCCAGCACGGCCCGTGGGGCAGGAACTGGGACCGGTGGCTGCCGAACACGAGGGGAAAGTGAATATTGCATAAGCCAGTGTTCCTTCCCGATGATGACTTGGCAAAACTGGTGCCTCTGCAAGCCACATTATCAGGCTAGAAAGGCAAATTACAGACTGCAGGCATCCTAAAAAGCCTATTGTGTGGGTGTGCGGAGGGAAGAAGGGAAAATTCCAGGAAAACCAAATTTTGGTCACTGCTGTCCATAGATAGTTGACTTCCTGGCTTGGGTAAGAGCAGAGCAATATTAAAAAAGGAAATTCCTTCAGAGTAGGAATTAAAAAACCTCCCGACTTCCAGGAGCTTGACACAGTGATGTTGTTCCTTGCTGAATCATAAAACTGGGATCGTTTTTCTTGGTAAGTTGATGAGGAATTAAAAAGTTGCCAAGAGCTGGAGGTTTTAAAGGGCAGCCCAGATGTGGGTCTCGTTCTGGTGGCAGCTGCTGTCACATGTGGGCTTGGATAGAGCCTGATCCCATTTATCCATGTCACTTTGCATCACGGAATTGCTCAGGTTGGAACAGCCCTCCCAGCCCAGGGAGCCCACCCTGTGCCCGATGCCCACCTTGTCCCCCAGCCCAGAGCACTCAGTGCCATGGCCAGTCCTTCCTTGGGCACCTCCAGGGCTGGGCACTCCAAACCTCCCTGGGCAGCCCCTGCCAAGGCCTGACCACCCTTTCCAGGAGGAAATTCCTCCTCATGTCCAACCTGAACCTCTCCTGGCACAACCTGAGGTCTTTTCCTCTCCTCCTGTCCCTGTTCCCTGGAGCAGAGCCCAATTCCCACCCAGCTCTCCCCTCCAGTCAGGGAGTTGCAGAGCCAGAAGGTCCCCCTGAGCCTCCTTTTCTCCAGGCTGAGCCTCCCCAGCTCCCTCAGCCCCTCCTGCTGCTCCAGCCCCTTCCCCACCTCTCTTCCCTTCCCTGGACACCCTCCAGCCCCTCAGTGTCTCTCCTGCCATGAGGGGCCAGAACTGGACACAGTCCTGGCTCCAAAGGCTGTCAGGAAACCCCAGCAGCACCTTTTCTCCACTGTTTCCTATGATATATTTATTATCCACCATCCATCCAACTTTCACCTTCTCAGAGCTAACCCATCCTCTTCCTCAGTCGAACCACGACCACGACATCAGCTGTGCCATCAAACTGAAACTGCTCAACAGACATGAAGGACTCACAAAGCAAGTCCAATGAGCAAATAATTCTGTCATTTGCTGCAGGAAATCCCCCACATTAAATGAACACAGGGTACCATTTTGAGCCTGGGTGAGAAAGAGCGAAGACAGCACTTCACACTTTCTGGTGTGAGGATTTCAGAGCACAAGCCTTCTCATTTGTCATATTTTACATGCAATTTTCCCTAAACAGAGAGATACTGCAGCTATTCCCAGCAGGAAAGAGCAAGGGCTGTGGCACTCAAGGGCTGGTGTCACCATCTGTGCTTGACATGAGTCCCTGGTGCAGGAGCTGGCCCCGTTTATGGTCCATCATACACAAACTGCAGGTGACAAAGGACAAGAGAGAACAGCCTTAAGCTGGAGGAGGGCAGGGTTAGGTGGGATATTGGGAAGAAATCCTTCCCTGGGAGGGTGGGCAGGCCCTGGCACAGGTTGCCCAGAGAAGCTGTGGCTGCCCCATCCCTG
>JAWWEE010000069.1:3635282-3647530 GCA_035221455.1 Xenops minutus | reverse complement strand
GGGGGGGGGCGGATCCAGGTGTGTGTGTGTTTGATATCCAGATGTGTGTGGGGCGGATCCAGGTGTGTGTGAGAGATCCAGATGTGCAGGGGGCGGATCCCGGTGTGTGTGTGATCCAGATGTGCGGGGGGCGGATCCAGGTGTGTGTGTGATCCAGATGTGCGGGGGCGGATCCAGCTGTTGCCGCTCCCCACGTGCTCCTCCCCTCCCCGCACTACAACTCCCACAATGCCCCGCGCGCCCCCGCCGCTCACCTGGCGCATGCGCACAGTCCCACATGGCTCCAAGATGGCCGACACGGCGTCGGGGGGCTCCGGCACGGTGAGCGCGGCTCATCCCCGCGGGTCGCGGCCGGCGTGGCGGGTCCCCCGGCGGGCCCGGGCCGGGTGGCGGCGCTCGGTGCCCTCGGTGTCCCCGGGGAGCGGCGGAGGGGCAGGCCGGGCCGCGGGCGGCGGCGGGAGGGAGGAGGGCGCTGATTGGCTGGAGGGCCGCAGGGGGGCGGGGCTTGGGTGGCGCAGATTGGGGCGCTCTGATTGGCCGACGAGGGGCGGCGCGTGCGAGGTGGGTGGGGAAGCTCTTAAAGGGGCCGCTCCCCGAAAGAGTCCGGGGGGTTGGCGTGAACAGGTGTGTGAACACGTGTGTGTATGTATATGTGTGTGTATGTGTGTGTGTAGATGTATGTGTATAGACCTGTGTGTCTGTATATATGTCCGTGCATATGTGTATATATATGTGTATTAATGTACACGTGTGTATGTGTGCATGCATGTATTTACATACATACGTGTATATATGCATATGTGTGTGAGTGTCCATGCACACGTGTGCGCACGTGTGTCCCTGCAGGTGTACATGTGTGTGTTCATGTGTGCAGGGGGGACAGGCGGGGCTGGCTCCTGGCCTTGAGTCCTTCAGCCCACCCGTGTCCCCATTCCCTGCTCCTGCCCCTTCCCATTACCTGTGCCCATTCCCTGCCCTTTCCATTCCCTTTTCCTGCCCCTTTCCATTCCCTTTTCTTGCCCCTTCCCATTCCCTGCTCCTGCCCCTTCCCATTCCCTTTCCCAGACCTTCCCATTCCCTAGTCCTGCCCCCTTTCCATTCCCCACTCCTGCCCCTCCCCATTCCCATTCCTCACTCCTGCCCTTTCCCATTCCCTTTCCCCTTCCCATTCCCTTTCTCTTTCCCTTTCCCCTTCCCTTTCCCCTTCCCATTTCCTTTCCCCTTCCCCTTCCCATTCCCTTTCTCTTTCCCCTTCCCCTTCCCTTTCCCTTTCTCATTCCCATTCCCTTTCCCCTTCCCCTTCCCATTCCCATCCCCTTTCCCTGCCCCTCCCCATCCCATACCGCCCCTCCGGGCTGTGCCAGCCGCGCTGACGCCCCCTCCCCGTTGTTCCCGGCTGGCAGCGGGCGGGCAGCAAGCAGGCTGGCACCCCTGCCGATAACTACCACCTGGCCCGGCGCCGGACGCTGCAGGTCGTGGTGAGCTCCCTGCTCACCGAGGCTGGCTTTGAGAGCGCCGAGAAAGCTGCTGTGGAGACACTCACCGAGATGATCCAGAGCTGTGAGTGACCCATCCCGGGCTCCCTGCCCCGTCCCAGCCTGGCTTGTGCTCCTTGTCACGCTCCAGCCAGGAGCTGTGGGCTCACAGGCTCAGCCAGGGGGTTTGTAACATATATCCATATATGTATATCCATATATATACAGGGTTCTTTAATACCTTGAGAGAGTGCCAAGAGAACAAGCCACAAACATATGACCCCTCTCTGGGTGATGTGATGTTACCCCTTTGCTGAAATCAGGAAATGATCACATTCTGTATATGATCACATTCTGTATATTTTCTTCATGCTTATGGTGCAGATTTGTATTTTACATTTGTGGAAAACATCTGACTCCTTAATCTTTAGTGTCTCCATGCTTTAATTTCAAACACCCAGGCTGCAGCCAGGAGCTATCGTTCATCCCTTGCTAAGTTTGTTAAAATTCCCATCCCTGAAGCTGGGCTTGGGCTGATACAAATGTGGGCACTGTAAGAATCAAGTGTGTGCTGGGTTTGTGCCCCCAGATATCTCAGAAATTGGAAGGAGTGCCAAGTCCTACTGTGAGCACACAGCCAGGACCCAGCCCACGCTCTCAGATATCGTGGTTACTCTGGTGGAAATGGGTGAGTAGTTGGCAGTCCCTGCTCATTCCAGCCTTGGATGTGCTGTGTTGGTGGGAAACTCTGCCCCTCTGTCTCTGGGGTTTGTGTGGTGCTTGCTGTCCTGAGCCTTGGGCACTGTGGATACACAGAGCATGTGGTTTTCCTTCTTGTGTCATTGGGAGCCCTTGGGAAAATCCTGGAGAAGCCTAAGAGGAGGGATTTGTGGCAGGATAAACTCTGGGGGTGATTCCTGTTTCCTCTTTTGTGTTTCAGGGTTCAATGTTGAAACCCTCCCTGCGTATGCCAAGCGCTCCCAGAGGATGGTCATCACTGCCCGTACGTGGGAAATCCCTCCTGCTACCCAGGGAGCTGGGACTAACTGGGCATTCCCCTCTGCTGGCACCCAGGGAGCTCCTGCTTCCTGCTGGATCACACATTCAGAGCTCCTGGGAGTGCAGTTTGTTAGTGACACTGTGATAGGGGAAGGAAGAGTCACTTTGCACCAGTGTCCTCCTTGCCCATGAGAATCCTCAGGATGGTTTTGCTCTCCTTGTGGAGGAGGGAGGGACCAAGTGATCCCTGTTCCCTTCTGGGATGCCCAACACCAGCTCCTGGGCTGTGCTTGGACAGGGCCTGGGGATGTGGCTCACAGCTCAGCACCAGCACTTTGTGCCTGGCCCTGGGCAGGAGGAACCCCCCTGATTCCTGTGCTTTTTCACCTCTGTAGCTCCTGTGACAAACCAGCCCGTGACCCCCAAAGCCCTGACAGCTGGACAGAACAAGCCTCATCCCTCCCACATTCCTGGCCATTTCCCAGAGTTCCCAGATCCCCACACTTACATCAAGACTCCGGTGAGTGAAAACAACATTGCTGGGCTGTTTGCAATCCAGAGCACCAGGAGTGGGGTGTTTTTACTGCAGTGCTGCTACTGCCCATCCAAAGCATTGCTTTTCCTGCTTTATATATATATATATATATTCCTTGGGTTGTGGACATCCCTTGCTGTCCAGAAATCAGCCAGAATCCCTGGATTCCTGGCTGCTGGACATCTGTGGCCTTCCCAAAACCTGTGAATGTTGAAGGTGAGAGCTTGCCTGTAGCTCCTCCACCCCTGCAGTGTTTGGAAGGTGAGCTGTTCCCTCCCTCCCTCCCCAGACGTACCGGGAGCCCGTGTCTGACTATCAGGTGCTGAGGGAAAAGGCTGCTTCCCAACGGAGGGATGTGGAAAGGGCCCTCACCCGGTTCATGGCCAAGACAGGGGAGACCCAGAGCCTCTTCAAGGATGATGTCAGCACCTTCCCACGTGAGTTTTCTGGGGCTCTCTGTGCCCTAAATGGCACCTGAGTGTTCCCCACTCTGGGGTTCTGAGCTTGGAATAATCACACTGTTAATCCCTGAAGGAAAGGAGGAATTTTGTATTCAAAATGGGGATGAAAACCAAAAGGAGGTTTCTGCTCTCACTATGGCTCGCTGTCTTCTGCTGGTGGAGAAGGCTGAGGGGGGCTGAAATCAAAGCTCATTCCAGTCCTGGCCCCACTCCCTGTAACCTTTGAACAACTGATTTCTTCTCTCTGATGTTTTTGTGGTCGTGGAGGGTCTCCTCTTTCTCTGACTGCAAAGCAGTGATGAGAATTCCCACCTTCCCAAGGCTCACTGCTGGCTCAGGTGGCAGTGTTAACGTGATGCTTCAGCCTGTGAGATAATTGTGGAGGACAGGAAGGATTTTTTTGGGCTGAAATAATGCTGGAAACATAAAGGGGCTTCAAAAAATAAGAAACTAGAGACTGCCATCTTTTAGGCACAGCATATTTCATCCCTGCTCCTGGGAGCAGCAGGAAAAAGCAGTGTGTGTTTAAACCCAGTGTTGGATCTCTGTGTAACTTCATCCTTCCTAATTTTTGAGGTGAGGGCTTTCCTCCCGGCTCTCTGACTGTGTCCCTTTCCCTGACTGCAGTGATTGCTGCCAGGCCTTTCACTGTCCCCTACCTGACAGCTCTGCTGCCCTCTGAGCTGGAGATGCAGCAGATGGAGGAGACGGATTCCTCGGAGCAGGACGACCAGACGGACACCGAGAACCTCCCGCTGCACATGGGCACGGTACCCTGGGCAGGGCAGCTCCTGGGCCCCACTTCCCTGCCCTTTTTGGCACTGGGCTCGTGGCAACTGGGCAGAGAGAGGGGGAAATGGCCCCATGGGCTGTGTCTTACCACGGGTCAGGGACTGGACATTGTCACGGTTCTCTGGCTTTGTGCAGGGTGCAAAGCAGGAGCTTTCAGTGCAAGCTGCATTTCAGTGTCAGGGGCAGAGGGTTCTCCTCACATCCCACGGTGTTCCCCAAGGGATCTTGTTTTAGAAGGCAGGGGGTCTCACCCTTAATGCAGCCCCTTGTGTGCTGCTGTTTATCTTGGCTGTTGATTGCCTCTCCTGCCCACAGGTTATGTGTTTTGAACTTAGAATTAAGGAATCTCAGACAGGTTTGGGTTGGGAAGGACCTTAAAATCATCTTGCTCCATCTTGTCCATGGGCAAGGGTGCCTTCCACTAGCTCAGGTTGCTCTAAGCCCCATCCAGCCTGGCCTTGGACACTTCCAGGGGTGGGGCAGCCACAGCTTCTCTGGGCAGAAGGACTTCTAAGCCTTATTTTGCATAACTCTGGTTGTTTGGGTTTTTTTTACAGGATGATTCAGGAACTGAGAAGGAAAATGCCTCAGTGTTACAGCAGAACACCTCCCTGGCAGGCAGCAGGAACGGGGAGGAGAATGTGATAGACAATCCCTACCTCCGGCCAGTGAAAAAGCCCAAAATCCGCAGGAAGAAGTGAGGTGGGGCTGGAGTTTCTGTGGCTGCTCAGAGAAACACAAACCCAGAGGGTTCAGGAGAGGCAATCCAGCTGAGTGGCCCAGCAATGATCTCTCTGCAGAGTGAGCTCCACTCTCATCCTGGTTTCCAGTGCTCCCTCTTCCCCTTTGCTCTCCTGCTGACTGGGAATGGCCGAGGTCAATGGAAGGGGATGAAGGGATCACTTTGCTTTGTCTCCACTGTGGGCAGGATTTACTCTTGGAAGAGCTGGGGCACACAAGGACTGGAGCTGGGGCACACCAGGGTTTTCCTGCTCCCCAGCAGGCTCTGCAGAACACAAAGGCATCACTGGTGCGTGGCTGCCTGGCAGGCAGAGGAGGAAACTTCTGCCATCAACCCTGCCAGGCCTTAATTCTGAGGAATGTGTGTTAACAGAGACAGAAAAGTCCCAGGGAGTTCCTTTCTTTGCATTCTTGGCAGGTGAAAGCAAACAGACTTTTCTTTTATAAACTCAAGGTGTCTGATGTGTCAGTGAGGAGTGAAGTGTAAATACCGAGCTAAGATGGCATTTGATTCTCACTTTGCTGGCTGCAGCTGCACTTGGACTTCAAAGCTCTTCAGTGTGGTGTTTACCCTGTCCTGCTTTGAGATGGTTTTCCTGCAGAATGACTGGCAACATTTCCCAGCTGCTCCGGGCTGGTTTTCACATCTATTGTTGCTTTCAACACAGCACAAGTCCTTGGAGAGTTCACGCCTTCAGCAGTTGTTTTGGAACTTGGAATCTGGAATAAAGCTGCATTGATTGCAGGCTGCAAGGCCGTGCTGGTGATCACATTTCTTTCATTTTATCCATTCTCAAATATGTGCTTTTATCAACAGAAGTTCCTCTTTTTTTCTCCCTTTATTTCCCCAGAGCAGAAGACTTTTATTTCTGCAGTGGAAACGACTGATGAGGGGAGTGTTGTAATTATGAACTGGTTCTGGAGGGTTTTGCTTTAATTTTCCTTCAACATTTTCTTAGGGAAAATACTGGAATTTTTTTTGACAAAAACCACTCCTGTGGTTTGGTCCAGTGTCCCAAGGATCCCAAGGTGTTCATGTTCATCTCCATGCAGTTCAAAGGATCCTCCCAGGCCTCCCTCTTCCCCCAACACCCAGGCAGTAGGAAGAGAAAAAGGAGTAATTATTTCAGTGAGGATGGAGATGTTCCTGCCAAACAATCTGAAATTAGATCTCTTAAAAAACCTCTGCATGTGCCATTGTCACTCCTGCTGGTGCCTTGGTTGTACAGAATGACAAATGTACAGAGACATTGTGTATGTATGTACATATCAAAAGTTCTATCTTTTTTTACTTGGATTAAGCTTTTTTGGCAATGAGAAAAATCCCTCGCTGGGGAGGGGAAAAAAGTAGAATGAAAAGTGTAATTTTTATGTGCTTAATAAAAGAAATTTTATCTCCTAAGAGCAAAACTGGCTGAATCCTTCAAGTTTTAAGAGTGGAAAAGGACCTGAATGGAACCTGAGTGTATTTTCAGTGGGGGGTGTCAGAGTAGGAGATCCTGTCCTTGCCTTTGCATCTCTTCCCTTCTCTTAAGGAACATTTGATAGCTGAGTAGACTGGGAATTTCATCAGAAATGACAACAAAGGGCCTTTTGAAATCCCATCAGTTTGGCAAAAGCTTTAGTAGGTGGTTTGTCCAGTCCCAGGTGGAATGTGGTGAAGCCTCTCGGGTGCTGCTGACTTTGTTAATCTTCTCACAGCCCTTTTCCTCTGGATCGGAAAACCTGCACAGATGGAGATGGAATACAGGGCCTGCCATAAATACAGAGGTGAAGGCTTAAACAGCCATAAACCCCAGGTTTTAAGGCAGCAGAAATTCCAGGGGGTCATATCCCCTTTTCCAAGATCTTCCCCCAAAAGGGGCAGCTGTGAATTGACAGGTACATCCCCTTTGGGCAGGTGTGTTGTGTGGTCAGGAGGGAGGGAACCAACGTGCCCCAAAAAGCCTCTGAGCAGCTGTTGTGGCACATCTGCAAGAGCTCTCAAAGCCTGAAAGTGGGAAATTGCAAGAATATATTTTGGATTTACAGCTGGAACTGGGCTGCAGGTGAAATTTGCTCCAAAAACAGGCAGACAAAGCCAGGAAATTGGAAAGGCTGTGCTGGGGCTGTAGTTACACCCAGAGCGAGTGTTGCCTGCTCTCAGCTCTCCCCTGGGACCACAGCAAGGCTGTGATCAGACACAGGAGGCTGTGAGAGGGTTTATAAACATTTACAGAACTCCCCAGGGCTCCAGTGGCTCATTGCAGGAACAGCTGAAGCTGAACTCTCTTTCAGGCTACGTTGCTTTGCCTGCCCAGATTCTAATTAGCAACACGCTCCTTGCTCCAGAATATATTCCTATTGTCTTCCCATTCTTGAGAATATCTTCATGCCAGTAAGGCCAGAATGCAAAAGTGCATCTTGCAGGTGTCTGGTGTGTTATTTTGTGCACAAAGCCATTGTTCACTCACTCAATGTGCCTGAGGGTACCCCAAACACCCCCAGCTCTCCTTGGCAGGGGATGAACCCCTGGGCTGGCCCAGACAGGAGGAAAGGGGGGTGAGGAGACCAGGGAAGGCTGAGCAGGAGATGGTGCTGTTCACTCCCAGCACTGAGGAGAAGGGGCACTTCATAAACTGAGCATGTTGTCCTGTGGTCTGGAATGTCCCTTGGGGTCACCTGTCCTGGCTGTGTCTCCTCCCAGAGCCCCAAATTCCTCCCCAGTGTCACAGCAGGAAGGGCAGCAAAGGCATGTGCCCTGTGCCAGCCCTGCCCAGCAATAACAAGAACTACACACAAAACCAGTAACAAAACCAGCACTGGGGTCTCAGCCCTGTGTCCAGCACAAACCCAAGGACAGCCCTGTTGGGACCACTGGGAAGAGTTTAACTCTAGCCCAGCCCAAACCAGCACCCAGACACAAGAGCACCAGCCCTGCCTGGCCCCGGAGACACCCAGACACCCCACCAGGTAAGCCCAATGAGTGGCAAGATATCCCAAAATGGTTTTATTCAGGTTTTATTGTGTTTTAACCTATTTAGCATCCTCTATCCATGCAGCCAGCCTGGTGGTGCAGGTGGGTGTCCCCAGAGGAGCAGCACAGCCCCTCAGCTGTAGAACAGCTTCAGGTAGGCCAGTCGCTCCTGGTGCTTTCTGAACTCTCTGTCCATGGTCATCTAAAAGACAACCAGCCATTAATAGCAGTGGCAGCTCCCCAGCAAAGGGAGGGGTGAGATGGTGCTGAGAAGCTCAGGCTGTGGTTTCCAGTGGGTTTTTCTTTTCAGCAGAGCCACACGGGGTGCTCGAGGCTCTGCTTCACTTCACTGGGTGGGTGGAAACTTCCGCAGGAAATTTCTTAATAGAAGGGGTTTTTCTTTTTTGAAAGGCTGTGACTGGTTTTGCAAACATAGAAAAATCTTTTTCTCATAGAAAATCACTTCTTTTCTTGTGCCCCGGGGCAGGTTAGGGAAGGGTGACAAAACTTAGTGCAGATGCAAATAACCAGATAATTGCCTTTCTCATAAGCCTTGAGCCAGGAATAACATCCCCTCCTCCTGGTCCTTACCTGCTGCACCTCCCTCTTTACCATCCTCTTTGGTGGCTTGGGCACTGAAGACCAGTCTGGAGCCCCAAATTTCATTGGCCAAGTGACTTTTTTGTTTAATGGCTGCTCTGGGTTGTAATTTCCAGGTCTAAAGAAAACAGGCACAAAATGTCACAATTCTGGAGCTGCTCTATGATGTTTATAACACAGAATTTACCTCAGTGACCTGTCTGTGTCTAAAAGACAATTTTCCCTACTAGCAATGATGGTGCTATAGAGAAGGAAGATGTGAGATGGTGCTGAGAACTTCAGCCTGTGTTTTAAATGAGATCTTTTCAGCAGAGTTACAAGGAGGAGCTACACGTTGTAGTCCCTGTGCTAAGCTAAAGACTAAAGCAGGGCAGCTTTTGGGAGGTAAAGAAGCTCTAGTGAGAACTCAGTTTCCTGTCCCCTATTCATGTCTTAGCATTTCACTCCTCCTCAGTGTGAAAACTGTAAGAAAATTGGTTCTGTTACCCAGGGAAAAATTCTCTGTCTGCAGGCTTGTTTGGGAATCGTGGTGCACTGGAGGAGAAGGGGGCATAGGCAGGCTGGCACTTGCTGCTTTCTGTGCAGAAGGGCTTGTACGCTCCTGGGCCAGGGGTCACTGTCTGCAAGGGGGGAAACAGCTGTGAGGAACCTCTGGTTGTGCAAACCATTCCCACACGCTCAGGGCAGCAGCCAGCTGGGTGCTCCAGCCCTGCTGCTCAGCACTTTGGCTGCTCTGAGAGTGTCAGAGCCCCAGATGCCCCCAAACCTCACCTTATACTTGGGCATGAAGCGAGGGGCTGTCCTCGCTCCCAGCATGTACCCCCTGCTGCTCATGGGTTTGCTGCTCAGGGAGGGATTGATGCTGGTCTGCAAATTGAAAGCAGAAGTGTCTCACTGACATTTCAAAGGCACCACTTGCAGGGCAGAAGTACACAGGCAGCAGATGTTATTCCTATTGATGGAATTCCTATTAATGGAATTCCTATTGATGTTATTCCTATTAATGGAATTCCTATTGATGTGATTCCTATTGATGTTATTCCTATTAATTCCCCTATTTTCTCACTGCTTGTGGAGCTTTGAGCACTGATGCATTGGGAAAGGAGGGGAATTTCCTCCAAGGTGTGTGCAGAGACATCCTGCAGTGGGTTTGCAGGGCAGGAGTGGGGCTGGCCGTGGCCCCACTGCTCCTGTCCTGTGTCTTCTGCAAAGGACCACAGCACTTAAACAACTCACCTCTTGGCCCAGGTAATAGCCTGGCCCAAGCCGAGGGTTCCCCCCCACGGCCACCACCTCGATCCCCAGCCTGTCTGGGGCGTAGTGGTAGGGGAACATCTTCCTTTCCTGGGTTGTCCCAAAGGAGACATTCTTCTGCACAGCTGAGGAACCTGCAGAGGGACGTGCCACCAGCGTGACAAACACAAACAAGACAAAAACCAGCTGACCATGTGCTGCTTTTTCACCTGAAGTGTGTGCTGCTCTCTGCCTGAGGCCACCCACCCCCAAAGCTCCCAGATGGGACCCCCCTCACCCTGGATATCCATGGGGGATCTGCCCTTTGGATGCCTGTTCCCTGCTGCCACAAAGCCCTGGTTTTCCCCCAGCAGGGAGTGATGAGCAGCCCAGCCAGGGGATAGGAGCTGATGTCAGTGGGGAGCTGCGTGGGAAGAAAAGCCCCTAGCCCAGACCCCCCTGGGTACCCCCACAGCTCTCACCCCCTGGCTCCTGCCCCGCTGCCATCCTGCCCTGCCAGCTCCCTCTGGGATGCCTGGGCTGTCTGTGTACTCCAGTTGCTATGGGCACAGGGCTGGGGCTGCAGAGGGATGGCAGCAAAGGGAGGGCACAGGGACAAACTGGGGATGAATAATGGCCCTGTGGAATGTGCTGTGCTGTGCTGGCTGGGGGGATGCAGCCTGAGCTGGTGATGTCACCACCCTTCTTTGTGATGCTCCTGGTGGCACAGCCTGAGCTGCCCCTTTGGCTCCTTCTCTGCTTCCCTGGGGGCTGCAAGAAAGCCCTGGAAAATGCCAGGCTGGAATTAAGTCCAGCTTGTGGATTCAAACCCTTCCCCGAGCACCGTGGGAGAATCAGGAAGCACCAAAAACATCAAGGGCGAGACGAGCTGCAACAGGGGAGGATTGTTGCTTTTGCAGAAAGCTTTATTGGCTGATTCTCATTGTGCACAATTAGATCAGAGGGCCCTGCTGGCTGGAGTGGGATGGGGAGTTTCATGGCCAGTTGCAGCAGGAGCAGGTGGGATCAAAGACGAGACCGGCTTCGCAGCTCTGCGAGAAGGTCTGGCCGTTCAGGCAGTTGTAGAACTTGCTCTTGTCCTCGGGGTCTGCGTAGATCCCGTTGGCTTTGCCGGCACAGAAGCCGCTCCCGCCGGAGCCGCCGCTGCCGCTGCCACTGGTGGTGGTGGTGGTGGGAGCCTCGGTGACTGGAGGCAGGGGCTCAGCAGGAGGGACACAGTCTGGAAAAGGAGCAGCAAAGGGCTTCGTTTTGAGCTGGTCGTGTCGCTGATGGTGTCTCATCCCTGCCCTCCCTTCATGAGGAGCTCCCACCACTCACATCCCCAAACCACTCACCGCCGTTCTGCAGACCGAGACCCTTCTTCAGGGTGGAGATCAGGGGGTATTTGCCCTCATTGCAGAAGGTGCCAGTGAAGTCATCCATGTCAAGAGCCCAAACCATGGCGCCTCCAAAGTTGTTCTTCTTCAGCCAGTCAACCTGTTTGGTGCCAGGGAGAAATCCCCATCAGTTTTGGGAGCTGCTCCTGCTCGAGGCTCCTGCCTCCCTCCCAGCACAGCCCCACAGACCACCAGACCTTGATGCTGAAGCTCTTCATGTTGTCATAGCCAACCCATTCGCTGCCCTTGTAGGCGTAGGGAACATCCTGGGGTTCATCCCAAGCCTGGGTGGCTCCAGAGCTCAAGAGAGAGCAGATCTACGGAGAAGCACCAAGAGGTGGAATGTTATTATTGTACAGAAAGGGCAAAGCCCAGGCTCTGCCATTGTCTTGACTTTATTCTCTTGCTTCGTGTCATTTCTCTGGTCCCTGAGAATAAGTAACGTTTTTGGAGCAATTCCATGGACAGCTTTGTGTCTGAGGCAGCCATCCAGAAACCTCTATGGCTTCCTTCCCGACACATTCCTTCAAATGTGGAAGAAATGTAAGGAATGTGATTAGACACACGTACCTCATAGTAAGCCAGAGTCCCTGCCTCCCTGGTGTAAGGTCCAGCTGGTCCAGGGCCAGATGCTGGTGCCCCAACAGAGGTGTCAGATGGGTTTTGCAGGGTGAAACTCTTTCCGTAGGTTGGGAATCCAACAAGGAGCTTCTCAGCAGGGGCACCATTGTCCTTCCAGTAGTTCATAGCATATTCCTGTAAGAAAACATTCCTGCTGAAGTCTTTGCAGGGCTCTGCAGGCAGGATGATGAATTCTCAGCACCTCCTCAGTGGTGCAGTCGCAGAGCTGTGATTGTGTCTCACAAACACACTTACAACATTGAAGTACTTGTAGTCACCAGCGTCGGCTGGGCCAGCATACAGGGGGCTGTTCTCACCAGTGTTTCTCTCCCAGGAGCCGTGGAAGTCGTAGGTCATCACATGGATGTAGTCCAGGTACCTGTGGACAGCATTGCCTGTGTCCTCACCTGCCCAGCCACCAGAGCTGACGGTCCCTTC
>JAWWEE010000069.1:3610256-3628629 GCA_035221455.1 Xenops minutus | reverse complement strand
GAAGGGACCGTCAGCTCTGGTGGCTGGGCAGGTGAGGACACAGGCAATGCTGTCCACAGGTACCTGGACTACATCCACGTGATGACCTACGACTTCCACGGCCCCTGGGATGGCTCCACCGGCGAGAACAGCCCCCTGTTCAGCAGCGGCAGCACCCTCAGCGTTGTAAGTCCATTTGGGGAGCCTCTGTCACTGGGCTCCCCTCTCTGCCAACAAATCCTGTGGCACTGACTGGCACTCTGGTGGGTTTTCTAGGAATATGCTATGAACTACTGGAAGAACAATGGTGCCCCAGCCCAGAAGCTGCTCGTTGGGTTCCCAACCTACGGCAAGACCTTCACCCTGCAAAACCCATCCAACAATGGGATTGGGGCCCCATCCTCTGGCCCTGGACCCGCAGGACCCTACACCAGGGAGGCTGGGCTTCTGGCTTACTATGAGGTATGTGTGGCCCTCACCCTGGGGCACCCCAACCAGCACAATCCTCTCACTGCCCAGCAAAGAGTTCTGAGCCCGTGCAACATTGCACAGGCTCTTTATTGCTCTTTACTAAATATTTATTTATTGATCTGTGCCGCTGTGCCCTTCTTTCCTAGATCTGCACCTTCCTGAACTCTGGAGCCACCCAGGCTTGGGATGCCCCCGAGGATGTTCCCTACGCCTACAAGGGCAACGAGTGGATCGGCTACGACAACATGAAGAGCTTCAGCCTCAAGGTCTGGTGGTCCTTGGGGCTGTGCTGGGAGGGAGGCAGGAGCCTCGAGCAGGAGCAGCTCCCAGAACTGATGGGGATTTCTGCCTGGCACCAAACAGGTTGACTGGCTGAAGAAGAACAACTTTGGAGGCGCCATGGTTTGGACCATCGACCTGGATGACTTCACTGGCACCTTCTGCCATGAAGGCAAATACCCCCTGATCTCCACCCTGAAGAAGGGTCTTGGTCTGTGAGGCAGTGGTGAGTCCTGGCAGGAATGGGGGGTTGTGTCATCCCCTCAGCCCCAAAGAGCCACTCTGCTCCAATCTCTGTGGGGACATGGAGGGAGGGCAGGGAGGAGGGTCCTTCACCAATGGAATCCCTTCCCAAAAGCAAACGGCTTCCTGATTTCTCTCCAGGCTGCAAGACCTGTGAACAGTCTGGTCCTCAAGTGCCTGTGGCTCCTGGACATGGAAGCAACAACTCAGGGGACTGGCCTTGAAGATCCCAACCTGTTCCAGCCAACAGACCCCTCTGATCTAATTGCACACAATAAGAATGCATAAATAAAGCTTTCTGCAAAAGAAACAATCCTTCCTGTTTTGTCTTGCCCTGACTGTATTCATGCTCTTGGCTTTACAAGGATCTTGTAGGCTGTGCCTGGGAACACCAGCAATTAAAATCGCCAACAGCAGGGGTCAATGTTGCCCGCTCTTCCCAGCCCTGTGGATGGAGCGATTCCCTGAGTCTTGTAATATTTCAGGAAGAAATGTGCATGCAGGGCAGAAAGATGAGTTGTTATTCCTTTTTATTTAATCGCAAATACAGATCTGAGATTAACAAGAATTTTTCAGCACTATCATATAGAAATGGAGCACTTTGTCCTTGCAGGAGAAAGATAACCAGGTTAAAAGCAATTTGTTTTTCCTAGGCTGTAAACCCTACATAATGCATAGAATCACAGACTATCTTGGGCTGGAAGGGACCTTAAAATCATTATTGGCAGGGACACCTTCCATTAGCCCAGGTGGCTCCAAGCCTTGTCCTGCCTGGCCTTGGGCACTTCCAGGGCTGGGGCAGCCACAGCTTCTCTGCCCAACCTGTGCCAGGGCCTGCCCACCCTCACAGCCAGGAATTTCTTCCCAATATCCAATCTAGACCTGCTTTTCCCCACCTTAAGGCCATTGCCCCCTGTCCTGTCACTCCAGGCCATTGTCCAAAGACCATCTCCAAGACATGACTGGCTTAGTGTGAAAGATGTATCTAACAAAGAATTTAAGCTCATTTTCTGTCTCTTCTGCCTTTCCTTCCCAACACAGTAAGTATTTAGTGCAGGAAAATGGGCTTGAGGCGTCAGTTTAAAGATAGAAACTAATTGGAGCTGAGCTGGACACACAGGGGAAAGAATAGACCATAGAAGCCCAAACTTGATTAGGGATGCATGGAGCATCATTTAATCATGGAGCCTGTTTAAAGAGACCTGTCTGGGTCTCCTGTGCTGATACTGCCACTCTCTCAATGGCTTAACAGCTTTTAATAACAGAGCTGTACTTGGGGACTACTGACCTTCTTGGATAAACTGTCCCCTCTCCAGGAGTGTGACAGAGTGAAGAAAATACAACCACAGTGTCAGCAGCCAAATATGTGCAGACCTGGCTCCCACCCAGCCTGGTCTGGGTGCACTTACTGGAGCTGCTGCCTCTACAATGCAGTGCCTGTAAATGGAGCCAGGAAAAGGTCTCTCCCACCTCTCAGTCATGTAACCCCCACGTGTCCTTCCCTGTGCAGCACAGGGAGCTGAGGGAGCTGATGGTGTAAGAGGAGCTGTGCAGGGAGGTGGCTGGGACACCTGCAGGGCTGGCATCTGCTCAGCTGCCTCACCGAGGGCTTTCAGAGGGATCTGGGAGCTGGCCTGGTCCAAATGGCTCTCTGTCCTTCCAAACAGATCGTTTTGAGATCCATCCTGTGGAAGCCCTGGCTGCAGACCCAGCATCATTACCTGCCATGTAACACACAATGATGGAACCATTTAGGCTGGAAAAGACCTCCCAGACCATCAAGTCCACCCTGTGCCCAATGCCCACCTTGTCACCCAGCCCAGAGCTCTGAGTGCCATGTCCAATCATACCTTGGACACCTCCAGGGCTGGGGACTCCACCACCAACACGTTCTGTCCAGGAGCACGGGATGGGCAGCAAATATCTGGCATCTGGTTTTGTTCAGGGCAAGAAAGCCCCAAAACTTCCCAAATTCCCTCCTCCCAGAGATAGTAAGTCTTGGCTTGGACACTCCATGCAGAAATTGTTCAGGGCAGCCAGGTGAGACTCAGCTCTCTCCAATTCTCAGGACATCAGGTCATTTCTTGAAAGGTCTCTATTTTTAAGCTGTTTCCCCCAGTCCCAACAACTTGTTCCAGCGGCTGGATCTGCTCTGCTTCACACCATCCTTCTCTGGCATTTGATTTCCCTTCTCTCCACAGCTCATTGAGTGGAACTAAAAGAAGTGCTGATTTTCAGATACCAACCATTCCTGCCTCCTGCATGCACATTCCCAGAAATACCACCCTGACTCACTCTGATTACGAAATGCTGCAGCCATTTCCCACCCCGCTGCTTCTGGAGTGTCACTTGGTCACCTTTTGTCCCCAGGGATATTTTATAAGGACTTTGAAGAGTTTTTCATGAGGATTTGATGCAGTGCTGCAACCACCCATTGTTTATTTTCCCCTCACAGCACATCTTTCATCTTCCCTTATTCTCTCTCGGTACTAAACTGCTATAATTAGGCTCTGTAAACAAACCTCCAGCTTCTCTGATGTTGTGAAACACTCAAACTCGATTTCTGACCATCCTATTCCCCAAATAGACCTTGACTCTGCACTGCAGGCATCTGCCTGACATTCCCTGCTGCTCAGGATAGAGACAATGCATTCCCCAGCTCGCTGTGGTGCTGAGCTCCAGGGATCAGGGTGCTCTGTGTGCCTGGGAAGGGGCTGCAGATCCTCCCACCAAGTCCTGGATCCAAGGGTTAGTCCCTAAATTGCTCCCTGGTCTGTCTCAGGTGAGAACAGGTCTTGGAAAGGTTCCTGGGTTCATGGGAGACACTCACAGATCCCCTGCCTGCACAGAAATGTCTGTGCCCCATCACAGGCATGTGCAGGAGGGCAAAAGGAGCTGCAGAAAGGCTGGATGTGCATGAATGAACACACACACAGGTATTATTTCAGCCAAGGAAATATCACAGAGGGAACTGGAGCTTCGTTTCAGCTGCTCTGGGGTTTTTGTTATTTTTATGGTCCTTATGTTCCATGACATTTTTTCATAGTCTGATCTTTTAAAAATTGGATTTATTAAAGCATTTAATCTTCAAAAAATCCACTTAAGATTGGTAACACACATTAGAGCCTGAACTAATACAATCTATGTTTTAGAAAAATATCAGCCCTGAGCACACAGATCTTGAACTCCCTTTAGTCAGGGTTTCAAGTGGCAGGTTCAGCCATGGAACATGACCTGTCTTCCCCATCCATCTCACCCTGACAACCCCCATTATCAGCCAGGAAAGAACCAGATACCCTGGACTGGGAGCTGAGACAAGCTGGGAATACTGGGGGCTAATCCATCCCTGAAGTGTGGCTGCCACTGGGCTGAACTCTGATGTTGGGACCCTGTCCTGCATCTCACCCAGCGTTCAGGAGGTCTGGTCCTCACCAGCACCTTAGAGCAGGGCATGGGAACATCCTTTCAGCCCTGCCCTTTTCCCTCTGAACCCATCAGAGGATGCTCTGCCCCCACACCACCATCCCAGCTCATCTAATTACTACCTAAGCTCTTTTTCTGGTTAGCCAACATCTGCCCGTTTCCAATTAATCCGTGCTCACCAGCTCAATAACCTGAGCCATCTGTGGAGGTAAGAGAGATAAGCTTCCCATTAAACATTTACAGGACACAGCAAGAGCACTGAGGCAACTGTTGCTGAGAGAACCCAGGCAGGGAGGGGGAGCAGCTCATCCTCTGCTTCCAACAGCCACAAAGGAACCAGGAAAATAAAATTTGGGGGTCTAAAGATGGATGTGGACCCACCCTCACACCCCCTTCCCCAGGGCACGAGCTCCTCTCACGCCCACAAACGTTCTTGCTGCCTTAGAATAAAGGATTTAAAATAATTCAATAGCATTTGGGGGCCTGGAATTTGGAGCAACCAAATAGCCTTTAAATAAAACATTCCCTGCTGAAGCAGCAGTTCCAGGTGCCCTTCAACCTCCAATGCTTAAAATAGCATTTTAGCTATTCCTAAGTCAGGCTGACCCCCAGGCTGAGCTCTCCTGAGCAGGGTGAAACGTGGCCTTAATTCTAAGCAGAGACATTATCTCTGTGCCCACACTTCCCCAGCCACGGGCACTGTTTGGGAAGAACAGTTTGGTTTCCAAATCTTGCTGGATGGGGTTTATCTCCTTTTTCCCATTCAAGGTTTCTGGGGCAGCGAGAGAACAAGGACCCTTTGCCAGCATATCCCGTCCCCTCAGGTTAGTGCAGCAGAGGGGGAAAGCCTAAAAACCTTTATGAAAATGAAGGAGCCTCAGGAATGAACCCAGAAATGGAGAATATTTGAGTGTGTCTCCAGATCCAGGGAGAGGGTTGGCAGTTTATGGCTTTTAAGGGTGCAGAGTTTCTGGGGCCACGAAATTCCACACTTTGAATCCTGTGTCCAGCTCTGACCCCTCGCTACAAGGGAGACACTGAGATGGGAATGGAGCTGAGGAAGGTCCAGCAGCACCTCTGAAAGAGCCTTTCCTTCCATGAGCTCATGGATACAGGGGGCTCCTGTCCCAGCCCTCCTGTCAGAGGCTTGGAACAAGCTGATGATCTTTAAGGTCCCTTCCACTTCCAACCAGCGTGTGATTTCATGTGTCACTCCCAGCAGATTCAGCAAACAACTCTGACTGTTGTAGACATGGGAGAAAACCCATTTAGGCTGAGAACTGCGGTGAGCTTGAAAGCAATAAAAGTGAAATTCATCAAAGAAACTGCCAATTAGTGCCGGCTCAGGGCTGTGCTGCAGGGAGGGAACAGTGGGGTTCGGCGTGTGAACCCAGCTGGGCTGCCCTGGCACTGGGGAGGCTGCACTGGGGCATCGCCCTGACTTTAATCCTGTATTCCTGGTTTTCCCTCTGGGGACTCTCCCTGGGGCAGAGAGAGCCCCGAGGGGCTGCCAGGGCTTGAGGGAGGAGGAGGAAGTGGAAGGAAAAGTGTCTGTATTGTGATTTCTTGTAACAGCCGTGTTTTCTCCTAATGGGGCTGTGAAGGGGCTCCCCTTTGGTTTGCTGACCCTTTATTTATTTTACCCACAGGGAAGTGGACACCCCCTTGTCCCACTTGTAGCTGGGACATGGAATGTGACCTGTTTTCCCATCCACCTCACCCCGACAATCCCCATTATCCCTGAGGAAAGAACCAGATGCTCCAGATTGGGATCCATTCCTTCCTCCCTCCCAGGCTGGATGGATGCAATCCCTCTTTCAGCTATCCTGGCACCCTGAACGTGCTTCTCCCTTTTTTCTCAGGCCAATCTCTATGAAAACTCTCAAACCAGCCTGTGCCCACCCCTCCAGCAGCACCCCTGGCGCTCCTGGGGCTCCCAAGGGCTCGTTCATGGAGGGATAGCCTTGTTTGGAAGTGGTTCTGCTCCCCAGCCCTTCTCCCCCTGCCCTCGTGGGAGGATTTCACTGTGCTCTGTGGCTGCTCCTACGTCACTTGTTTTGCAGAAGCTCTTCCAGCTTCCTGCTGAGGAGCTGCTCGTGCTGACGTGCACGGAACAGCCACGTCAGGCAGGGCCAGCAAGGGAAACGCGGCCCTTTTTTGGGTGCAGGCGAGAGCAGAGGCGAGGGCTGAGATTTGGGAACAGCTGGGCTCTGTCAGGAACTCAGCACGGAGAGCTTAAACAATCCCCAGGATAAACACGCTCCGGGACTGGCAGACCTCCCTCTTCTTTCTCAGCTCAGCGCAAGATTTTCCTTTCCCTTTTAAAAAAAAAAATCGTTGTTTCGCTGCTAATTATTAATTTGAGTGGAATGCTTTCCCAGAGTTATATTTGGATTTGCTTGCCCAATGGCACTCCCCCTTCCCAACCTCTCTAAGGCATCTGTGTCGCTTTTGGAAATGGAAAGGGTCGTTTGCCTTCCACAAAACTTGGGAGTTTCATGTCCCGAGGGACAACCTAAACCGGGGCACTTTTGGGGGTTCCAGAAGGCCGAGTTTGTGGGGAAGGAGAGCTGGAGTGGCAAAGCAGAACCACTCCTTCCCCCCAGCTCCAGCCTGGGGCTCTGAAATGCCTGGAAGAGGGGGTTAAGAAAAAAGGAAGGGGAATAAAATCAGAGCACGCTGGGAGTGGCGAGTTATTCAGAGCAGGTTATGTATATGCACAGGTATTTGGAAATCTGAACAGTTTGCAACAAGCCTTTACGACAGGCTGAAGTCAAATCCCCAGCTGACTGCTCCTCAGCTCCTGGGAAAACCCCAAGCCAGACGCAAAATCCCTGGCAAAGCACCTTTCCCCAGCACACACGTCCTACCTGCCTGGCAGGGCTGTGCTCTCCTGCCTCCCCTGCAGCTCTGACGTGGCTGCAAAGCTGCTCCTTTCATGTGGCTGGCTGTGAGATAAGACACACGCTCTGCTCTGCTCTGCTCCTACGTGGCATTGCTTGAAAAGGAATAAATGAACGGGGAAAGCTCAGGCTGCCAAGGTTACAGCGCTGGGAGGAAGGGAGAGTTCACCTGGGAACAGGTCCCACCTAGGCATGGACAGCCCCAGACAAAGGACAGCTCCACTGGGAGATGCTGCCCAGCTGCAAAGTCCCTGTATCCCAGCCCCGGATCCAGGAGGGTGTTTGGGATCACACCCAGGGCTTTCATCTTATCTGGGAACCTGCTGAGCAGGGTCAGAGAGCAAGAGGCAAAGTGGGTCCATCAGGAACGCCGCTGGTTTTCTCACGTTGGTCATGGTGTGGTCAGAACCTTTTCTGTCCCGTGTGTGATGTCTTTCTTTGCATAGTTAAAGCTGCATAAAGTGTAATTAGGCAGCCCCATGTCATTAAGGCAATTATGTAAGGTAAGCACCCCACAGAGTAATTGTGGCCAATTTTTAGCATACCCAGGGGCATTTATAGAGTCCAAGGTGGCCCTTCAGATGATTTACCTGCTTACATGTCTCTGGAGCACTTACATGCCTCTAAAGACCTCAGCTTAGGTGTGTCTCAGGTGATACCTTTGAAGTGGACAGTGTTGTTGTGCTCCTGCTGGGAAAAAGCTGGCTGCAGAAGAACTCTTTTGTTTCCCACCTCCTTGCAAAAGGCAGCTCTCTGCTTTCTTCCACCCTTTTGCAGGTTCCTCAAAGCCATCCTGTCCCTTCCCTGCCTGAAGACTGAGCTGTGCTCACAGTCTGAGGCCAGTCCCATCCTCATGTACATCTCGGCTCTAAATCTGGAGTCACCCTGTGCCCATCCCGAGAAATCCGAGCCCATCTCTGGCTGAAACTGAACGTCAGCACCTGCTGCAGAGTCACCTGAGCGCTGGGAAGGGCAGCAAGGAGATCCCGAGGCTGTGGCAAGAGGAAGGTTGGGGATTATTGCATCAGTGCCCACTCCAGTAGGCAAGAAGAGCCTTGGTGGCCGTGCTGGGGGCAGGGGGTGTCAGGGTGACCCAGCTCTGGGGTACAGCAGGGGGTGAGGGAAGGCTGAGCATCCCCTGGGGTGCTAAAACACCCTCTCCCCAGCCAGGTGTGCTGCTGTGCTGGTTCCACCCAGGGAACTCCAGGAAAATCGGGGAGTTTAATGACTTTAGTAGCTTCTCATATATTTAAAATCCCAGTGGGTCTTCTTTTGGGGCAGGGAGAGTGAGTCTCTCCCTGCCCCAAAACACACATCAACACCCCAAAGGGAATTCTGGTTTTATTCTTCATTCTCTGCTTCCTCCAGCTGACTCCTGTGTGCCAGACCTGAACACACATCTGCAGAGCCAGTTCCTGTTTTCAGTTTTCTCCTCAGCAACAGCCTTTCTTTAATTAAAGCCTCACCCCTTGCAGGAGGGCAAGAAAAAGCTTCAAACATGAGAAGACTTGTGCCAAGATCTCCAGCGCTGGCAGCTCCGAGCTGGAATTTCTGGTGGTGGGGCAGAACAGTCTGAGCACGATGTGGCCTTGCTAGAAAGAGGGAAAACAGCCATTTAGGGCTGACAAGTGTGGACAGACGCCAAGGAAGGGCCCTCTTGGGCTCTGGAGCAGGCAGGGTGAGGGGTGGGAGTTATTATTAGCTGCTTTGTGTGATCAAGAGACCTTCAGTTGCCTGGTCTCTGAGAAAGCTGCTCCACTCAGGAGCCCTCCTGAGAACAAGGGAGGGGAAGGCTGGAATCTGAGACCCTTTTAAGGTCTGTTTACCCTTCCAGCCTCTGCAGATTTCAAGGGCATGTACATGAGGCCAGTCTGAAGTGGTTATCTCGGGGGGAGCTGCAGGCACAGGAGGGAGTGGGGGTCCCTGGAGCCCTGTGAGCCACGGCTAATGGGGTGATGGGAGTGTTCCCCTGCTCCACTGGGCCATCTCCATCCCCAGTGTCCATGGTTTGTGCTTCCAAATCACGGGTTACCAGCAGCATTTTGCATCCAGACCTGAGCCTGCTCAGGGGGAGCAGACACAGTGTGGGCAGGTCCCAGCTCTGACACAGGAGCCCATCGGGTACTGGAGCTGCTGGGGAGCTGTGACTGGGTGGTTTGGGATCCCAGTTTTGGGGGGACATCTCCCTTTAACCCCTGGCTGCTTCACAAAGCACTGACTGGCCCCAGGCAAGGCATTCTGCTCTCCTGGGACTCAGTTAACCTTCTGGGAAACAGGGGCAGAAATGACCCCTGACTTTGTGGGCTGGTTTTGGGGGTGGGTGGGTTAAGGACACTTCTGTCCTGCAGGTTTTGGGGTGTCCTGTGCAGGGCAGGGTGAGCTGCTGAGCCTTTGGTGTCCAGCCAGGATGGGGCTGGCTGGGGAGGGAAGCAGCAGGACACATCCTGCTCTGCCAAAGGGGCTCAGTCCCTGCATGGCACCTCTGTCCCTGTGCTCTGCCTCTGTCGACACACCCAGTTGTGCTCTCCCAGCTGGGAGGAAGGTTTTTCCAGAGCCCCTTGTGTAATTCCCTCGGCATGGCCTCAGCCAGGAAGGGAAAAGTGAGTTACTACTGTTTTTCTAAACCTTTTGTTTTCTAAGGAATGTGGCTGCAAATCCCTGCTGCCAAAGCCTCTGGAGAGTCCTGCTCTGACGACAGGTCCTGCTTGGGGCTGCTGTGCCCGGTGGGCACCTGTGCCAGCTGAGGATGCTCCCTCTGCACCCCATTTGCTCCTTCCCTGGGGACACAGCTCAGCCCCCCCTCCAGACAGATCCTTCGGGTTTCCTTTGCACAGCCTTTTCCTCGTGGGCAACACTGTCCCTGTGCTGGATTTCCAGTTGTTCTTGGCACGGCTCAGCCACCCTGTTTGTCTCCTGGGGCCCGCTGAAATTCCAGAGGTGCCGAGAGATCCCAGGCGGCTCCGCTGACCCCGCAGTGGGAGACAGGGACATAGCTGACTGGGGTGGGAGTGGGACTGTCCCTGCCATTACTGGTGGGTGGGGAAGGGCAGGGCTGGGGTACAGCTGGGCTCCCCCAAGCGTTAATTATAGCTTGAGGTAGTGGTGGAGGGCAATCACTCCAAGGATTTTTTGGGATGCAGCCATGGATGGAGCAGCCTGGGCCAGTGGCTGGTCCCTCAGGGTCACCTGTGCCCTTGCAGTGTCCTTGGGGCCATCACATCCCTGGCACAGCTCAGGGCAGCCTCCTGGAGACTGCTGCCAGGATGTTGAAGTTTATCTCAATCAGGTTTATGCGTTCCTGGTTCATTCCCAACCTGCTTCCACACGGAGCTCTTGGGTTTTTGTAAAGTGAGACCAAAGTCCTGAGCAGAAATTGAGCAATAGATCAAAACCTTGGACAGGCACCAAGATCTGACCTGAAAATGGCTCAGGAATCCAGCTCCCACCTCCTCCCCTCCACTGTACACAGATAAAATCATGACTCTCTTAATTTCCTGAATGGAAAAATGCCCCCAGAGCCTCTGCCAAAGCCTTGGTTGTTGCTGAAATGCCAAAATATGAAGAGGGAGCTGACGTGCTGCTCCTGTGAGCAACACACATGGCTCTGCCCTGAAATTTGGGGGCCAAACCCAGATGAACTGTGCGTGCAATGCAAACCCAGGTTTTGGAGTAGATGACCCCCTCTTTATGAACTCCCCCCTCCCTCCCTGGCTGCACACACACCCAGCAGTGCAGCTCCAGCTCCAGCTCCAAACCCACATTCCACTTCAGCCTCCCGGACTCTGTTGAGTAACAGAACTTTCCGTGGGACTTTGCAGGGTGGAGAAAACCACATCTGCTTCCTCCTTGGGGGCTGCAGGGCAGGCAGGAACGTGTGAAGGCTGATCCTGAGCCTGCCTGTGCCCTGGTGCTCCCTGCCTGTCCCTGTTCCCCGTGGGGCAGCAGGGCTGTGGTTTGGGAGGAATCACGGATAGTGGGGAGCTCTGCAGAGCCCTGCAGGGTGGAGCCCTGTGGTCCACCCTGCCCCTGCCTCCCCCTGCCCAGGTGCAGCTCCCCACCAAAACCAGTTAGCCATGAGGGTGAGGAACCCTTGGGAACAGCCCAGAGCATTCCTGCAGAATCCACCTGCTACCCAGGGGTATCTCCCCAAGTCTGGATCAGCTTGGGGAAAGGCACCACCCAGATCTGAGCTCCGGCAGGGTGTTGCCCTGATTTATCTGAGCCTCTTTGTGCCCTAATTGATGTTTGCAGGGACTGGGAGCTTTGCTGGGCTCTGGGAAGCGATGGCCTCTTTCATATTTGTGGGTGTAGCCTGAGAAGAACCCCAAGGACCTTCTCCCACTGTCCCTGCTCTCCCATGCTGGAGCCTGGACCATCCACACGCTGGCTGGAACACAAAAACCCACCCTGGATTTGGTGTCTGGGCACAGGGAGAGGGATGGATTGGGCAGAGCCTTAGCTGTAGATTATTCCTGACATAATCCATGCCGTGGAGTTGAGCTGCAGATTAACAAGTGGGCTGGTGGGGAGGGAGAGGAGGGGAAGCTGATCCATCTGGCCAGATCCACAGTCTGTGAAGAGGAGGAGATCTGGAGTCAGCCCTGGCCAGGTCAGCTTGCCATGGGCTAGAACAGGCACAAATCTGAAGTCCTAAACCTACTTGTCTTCTCTTCTGCTGAGCAGCACCTTCTACACAGAGTCCTCAAAGCCTGCTGGGACTGGATGGGTCTCTTCAGCCTGGTGGGAAAGCACAGAAGTTCCCAGACAGATCCCAGACATCTTCTCTTTGACACTGTGTGTCATACAAAACCCTCCAGCAAAGGATGCTGCGATGGCAGCTCAGGTCTGGGGTGCTTTAATCTGTGACCAACTCCTGCTCTTCCCCTCCAAAATGGGGGTAAAACCCCTGCTTTTCACCACCTGTCAGAAAACACATTCAAGCCCAGCAGAGACTCAGGGCTGAACAGGGTCAGTAAATTCACTTACCAGCTGCTCCAGCCAGAGGCTTTGGTGCTCCTGCCCCTGTTTTTGTGCCGTGCCTGGGGTTGCCATGGAGCTGCACCGCCGTTCCCCTGGGTTAATGCTTTATGAGCAATAAAGGCACATTTCGGCAATGTGCTGCCTTGGCAGCTCGTCACAGCCCGGCTGAGCTGGAGTTTGGCAGCCCAGCCGCATTCTCACCACCTCAAAAAATCCTGTCTTGTGGTTTCAGCCAGAAGGGTTTGGGTTTTGTTTGTTTTTTCTTTTTTTATTTTATTTTTTTTTATTATTATTATTTTAACTTCTTGTTTCTAAGGAAAGAAAAAGCCCCTTCTTCGTAGCACATCTGCGTGTCAGTGAAGTGTGAAATCCCGAAATATATCCCTCCAGCCTCCCTTAGAAGGCAAGGTGTGAGACCGACCCAAGGAGGGAGGTTTGCCCAAAAAATGCTGGGAGAGAGGGGGAATAGTGACCCCTTATCCCACTGGGCAGCAGCACCACGGAGCTCCTGGGCAGGACCCTGTGTCCTGCCTGGGCTTTGTGGCTTGGAACAAGACACGGAATCTCTGCCTGGAACAAGACATGGCACCTCTGGCCAGGAACAAGACTCTCTCAGGCTCAGTTTTGGGCTGTGCTGGCTGTGCCTCTCCCACGCCAGACCGTAAATCCTCGTGGATTGCTGTCTGTGGGTGCCCTTGTGGTGCTGAGGAGGATTTGGCACCCCATGTCCTGTGTTATCCGTGGGTCTGCCACCACCCTTAGTGGTGCCTTTACCTGCTCCCAGGTGTGGGGAGGGAAATGATGTTTTGACTGGAGTCAGTATTTATTCTGGGAGTTTCCAGAGGGGAAAGAGCAGGGCCTGGACAGGCAGCCACACCCCAGGGTGCTGCGATAAGGGACAATTACCAGGGGGCAATTTGCCTCTGTGCCCATCTGTGTGTCACACGTGCTGTTTACCCTGGGCTGGAGGCAGGACTGGGGGAAGATGTTATCGCCAAGGGCTGCTGAAGGGCACAGGGGTGGGACAGCACCAGGGGCTGTCCAGGGTCCCAGAGCCCCTGTGCCCCTTGCTCTGTGTCCAAGACAGGCTCTGCACTCCTTTTATCTCCTAAACCAACAAGCCTGTTCCAGCCTTCACAGCTGACAACTTTCCCTGGACCTGCCTGTGCAAACACCTCCATCCCCACCATGCCCTGGGTCCCCTGGCCCTGTGCCACTGTCCCCTTTCTACCCCCTTACAAGAACAGAGGTGGGTGGAGGCGGTTGCATCCTGCAGAGAGGATGTGGAAAAAGAACAATAACCAAATGCAAAGAACAGGAAACCATCTCTGAAATCAGCCTGAGGTCAGTTCCACACCTTCCCTTTGTGAGGAACCAAAGTCTGGGGCTTCATCTCCGCTCCATAGTTTTGGGTTTTGAACAAATGTCTTCTTGAACCATCGACAAGGTCCAGCAAGAAGCTGGTGAGACCAAGGAGGAAACCCCTGTGGCAGCCAGAGCTCGGCACCAGTGGAAAACTGGGTCCAAAGTCCTGTGGAGTGTGAAGAAAAGCAGCACTCTCTGCTGTTACTCCCTCGAGTACAGCAATGTTTGCTTCCCAAAATACTTCTGAACAGATGTGACAGGGTCAGAGAGGTTGTTTTCCATGAGGGAACATGCAAGCAGTAAGGAAAGTGGATCAGAGGGAGGCTGTTCTGTGAAAGAGGGCTCCAAGGAACACCGTGGTCCCTCGCTGGGCTTGGGCTACAGAAGCCACTGTGTGCAAATGCTGTGGGGAAATGCAGTTCCCATCCTCGCACAAACCCACTCAGGAGAGGAGGGGAATATTTAAAGATCCCTGGTAGGACAAACGGAGCTGCCTGGACATGCCCAAAATGTGTCCTGACATGTCCTGTCCACACATCCCAAGGCTCCAGGAGCTGACTTGGGATCTGGTTACAGGGACAGTGAGCAAACAAAGCACAAAAGACACGCAGGCACCAAAAGAGGTGTCGAGGTGCTGAGCAGAGCCCAGTGCTGGGCAGCCAGGGGTGATGAGCTTTGGGCAGCCTGGTGTGCCTGCCTTTGGTCTGGAGCCCCGGGGATGGAGACGTGCTGGAGAACATGGGCTAAGGGAGCAGCTCCCAGGCTAAAGGGGTTTGTTTTCTGCTCCTTGTCCTCCCTCTCCCCCCAGTCGCATTTCACACGCTTCAGTCACAGCCTTATTTCACAACTGTGTTTTGAAAGGACTTATTAGCTCCAAGTGTAGGCTGGGCTTTAGAGTCTTGCTTTATTGTTTACCCTGCCTGCTAGGGCTGTTTCTGGGGTCAGACCCGGGTTACCAATTACAGCTGTGATTAAACATATTAGCCCAGCTTACCCCTGGGCTTTTTCCCCCTTAAATTCCCAGTGATTGTGCTTAACTGGTGTTAGCAACCAGGTGGCTGCTGGCACTGCCGGCACAGTTGTCTGTGCCTCCTCCGGCATAGCCACATAATGAGGTTTGAGCCGGGCCAATACATCTATTATTTTTACAGTTCTGGACTGTTCCCAGAGATTTTTGATTTCCTTAACTTATAGAAAGCCAGCCCTTGGCTCCCCAAATCTACATGGATAAGCCCCAGATCCTCCCCAAAGGCTGGGGTGACCGGGAGGGACCCAGCTGGGAGAAGTGACAGCTAATTTAGCTGTGGGACACTCTAATGAGGAGGATTTGGATGTTAATTCCGAATTCTGGGGAACTCTTTTCCTGCCGGTTACAGGGGGTGCAGACTCCCACTGTGGCCGTGTGGCAGCTCTGATGGTATTCCAGGACAGCCTGAAATTGGGGTTTGTGTCTTATGCCTTATAAACTTGAGCCCAGCAGAATTAAGGGTGTCGTCACCCCAAAAAACATAACGAGTCCAAGTGTAGCGTGGGAACTGCTGCCTTGTAGGTGAACATAAAACACCATGAGTTGCTGACTTGCAAAGCCTCAGTCCCTGTGAGCAGCCTGGGCTGTCCCTGCCGAGTTTTAACCCTTGATTGAAAGCCAAATGTTCCCCTTTTATTGTAAAATTTCCAGCTCAACTGGTTTTGAGCCTCATTTGGATAAACAGGCCCAGAGTGTATGAAAGCCTATCCGAACTCCTGATTCCTGTCCAACCAGTCACAGCCTCAGCCTGGCCAATCACTGGGGAGAAGTGTATTGGGTTTGGGTTGTTTTTTTTAACTTGAAATCTAAATGCTCTCAGCCATTTCCAGCTAAACACAGGGCGGAAACTAATCCAGCCAGAACAGCATTAAACTCCGCTCTAACTTCTCTTTTTAAAATGAATTTTATTTTCTAATTGTTTGTTTGCTCTGTAACTCCTCAAAGCAGTTTGGAAGCGTGCATTAAGCCTCATGCCCTGCCTTTAAGACTGCAGTCTTGTAAAAGGGCCAGAAATTATGGGCACATAACCCGCTTAGAGGTCCTTGAGCTCCACAGGAAATCTCCTATTGGAAGGGCTTAAGGGAGACAATCAGATTTGGGAGCCCACGGCCTGTGTCCCACCATATGAACACACACCAGACAAAGGCACTGGGAGCCTGTGGAAAGGTGGTGATTAAGGATAAATGGAAGATCTGAATTTGGAGAATGGTGCCACCACTTACTCCATCCCTGGCAGAGCAGGGGGGACCAGGGGAACCTGCTGGCCCAGGTTGGCTCAGCAGCAGCACTTAACGAGCACAGTTCCCCCTAATGGCAAAGAAATAGCCCTGGCTATTAGTGCTATTCTTGGCAGGCTGCAGGACAGAAGACCTCTTGCTACAGCTGCTGTGCAGTGACTCAGGACTGGGTGATACCCTCCAAGTAGTCCTTTGGGATGGGAGACACAAGCCCTTCTCCCTGTTCCCAGCTGCTCTGCTTGGATGGCAAGCTCTGCTCAGGCCTCCTGTGCTTTACTAGAGCAAAAAAAAAAAAAAAGAAGGCTGAGGGTTTATTTGTGCTGTGGCTTTTCCTGCTGTATTTGCACAAAGCCATCTCCCCGTGGGATGGATCCCTTGCTGCCTGGCTTTGTGCTGACGGTGGCCGTGCCCACGCGCTGCGAGCGTGGCTGGCTCCCAGCACAGGTGTGTTCAAAGCACTGCAGCTCTGCGTGGACAGGCTGGGGCTGGGTGTTTATCCAGCCTCTTCCAGGGGCCTCTGGCTGCAGGATAACTAACCCCCTGCAGCATGCTGGGCTCTGGGTTTCACGGGCCCCCACGGGCTCTTTCATGTGTGTTGCTGACTTAAAGGAAAAAAAAAAAAAAAAGTCCTTAGACTTTAATCCTTGGGTTTATTTCAAAGCTTACAAAGGCAAATCTGGTTTATAGCAAGAGATTTGCTTGATTTCTTCTGCACTGTGGATGAATGGAGCAGCAGATGGAGTAGGGAGGGGAGGACTTGGGGACCCCTTGGCTCTATGTCCTTGCAAGCTTGACCCCTCCCTGTGCCTGCTGCACTCGCTTTTGAGCTGCACAGAGCAAGAAATGGGGTCAGGATGCAGCCCTGCTTGGGCAGGGTCTGTCATATCCACCTCTTCTCTGCCTCCAAAAGCCATTTTCATCCTCTGAGCCCTGGCCTGACGCTCACGCTTTGCTGCTTTGGGTGTGAAACCCCCTGTGCACACAGGAGTGACAGGGGTGTGAGTAAAACGAGCTGCAGACTGGAAGCAAAAGGCCTCAAAAAGTCCTATTAGAGCCTGGAGTCATGGGGAATAATTGGAGTTTGAGAGATGTATGGAGAGGTGCTGGCCCTGTCTGTGACATCCCCTCTTTGGAGGGGCGTGGAGGGGTGATGCTCTCACTGCCCCTTGCCAAGTGTGGTGCCCACGTGGGACAGGACCCTGAGGGGCTCAGGGGGAGCCCCTCTGAGGTGGGATGTGCTGGCAGGCTCCGTGCTGGCAGCCACAGACTTCTCCTTGTCAGGGAGCACCGTGCCAGCGACTGTGGGAATGGCCAAGGGGCTGCTCTGCAGGCACAGGCAAACCCACAGGAACTCCTTCCCTGCCCCAGCTGCTCCAGCTGCACCCACTGCTCGTGGAGATGCCAAACGAGGCCCCAGCCATAGGAGGAGGAGGAAGAGATCTCACTGGGGATCACATCAGAGCTGTGGCTTCAGATCCTCCCCCAGTGCACGCTGAGGAGGCATCTGGGGCTGCGAGACAATGGCCTGGAACAATCCCTGTTCTCTGCCAGGGAATATTCATTCAGAAGCCCGTCCTGGTTTGATACCGACTCTCTCATGGTTGATCAAAGCCAAGGCAAGCAAAGAGCGTGGCCTCCCACTGTTCTTTAGCTCCGGGCCAGTTTCAGCAGGAGCTGGGCGAGTGTTTCTGCTGGGCAGCGTGGCTGGGCAGCTGGGCCAGCTGGGCCAGCTCCCACGATTGTGGTGGCTTCAAGGTGCTCCTTCATCTCCCACACCATCAGGGCTTGCAGTGGTTCTCCTCTCCCCTCCTGCTGGGCTGGACCCTGAGGTCACTGCCTGGTGCTCCACGCTTGCCTTGGCTTGTTCTGCCTGCTCCGTGATGGGACGTGTCCTCCTGCATCCTGCTCTTCCTCCAGCCTGGGGTTTGGCTGCAAGGACACACTTTTGGGAGTCCTGGGGTGTCTGTCCTTGCCCCTCGCCTCAAACACTCCTCAGGCAGGGAGGAAGGTGCTTATGGCAGTGCTGCCCCTCATGTCCCTCACCTCTCTGGGACAGTGCAGGTGATGGCAAGTTCTCCCTGCGTGCTTCAGGATGGAAAACCCCTTGGAAAGGGTTTGGTCTTGTCTGGGGGACAAGAGTCAGTGAGTGTGTCTTGGGGGGAAGGAAACTGGGGAGAGGAGATCCTTGTGTGAGGAGGTTTCTCTGGATGGCAAAGGACACCTGGGCTGATCTGGAGGAGCTTTCTGGATGGGAGACCTCAGAGTCCCTTCCAAAGGAGATCCAAGAGAGCTGGAGAAGGATTTGGGACAAGGACCTGGAGTGACAGCACAAGGGGGAATGGCTTCAAACTGACAGAGAGTAGGTTTAGGTTGGATATTAGGAAAAACTTCTTCCCTGGGAGGGTGGGCAGGCCCTGGCACAGGGTGCCCAGAGAAGCTGTGGCTGCCCCTGGATCCCTGGAAGT
>JAWWEE010000069.1:3590935-3610156 GCA_035221455.1 Xenops minutus | reverse complement strand
TGTGAGAGCAGGACCCCCCAATTCCCCCAATTCCCCCAATCCCCCCCTCAGGCTCAGTCTGTTCCTCTGTGAAACGGGACCCGGGAGCAGGGGGGGTTCCATGTGCTGAGCCCCTCCCCGGCGTCTTTCCCCGCTGCCTCTGCACTTTTCTTATCTCTTCCCAGCAATGTGGCAGCTGCTGCAGCCGGATCCCAGCAGCTTATTAATAATCAACTTTTATTGCTGGCCCCAGCACGTCTGCACATGGCTCGGGGTGGCGGCGGCACCGGGACCTGCCCACCCGTCCCTTTGTCCCCCAGACCCCTCCGGACGAGAGAGGGTTTGGGTTAAACCTGAGAAGAATGGAGCGAAGGGAAGCGCTGGAGGATGTGACAGCAGTGACACTTCCCTGGGCCGTGGCTGCAAACACTCCCACACTCAGTTTGAGGCACAGGGACATGTCCAGAGCTCCTGTCCCTTGGCTGGGGGGGGTTCTGCCCACCCTGGGTCCCTCTGGCAGCGTCGGGGCAAACCCGGTGCCCGCTGCCTCGCTGCTTGGTTTTTTTTGTGCTTCTCCAAAGGAAAATATTTTGAGGGGTTGTTTTTAAACTGCAATTTGCACTTCCTGAGGAAACATCCTAAAGGGATGTTTACAAACAGACTGGGAAGTGTTGGAGCTGAGGGATGATGCAGAGGGGAAGGGGGGGAAGCAAGGGGAGGAATAGAATTAGAGGGAAAAGGTGGAGAGAAGCGGAGATGGAGGCTGTGGGTTTCAGGGGAGCTCTGGAGAAACCCTGCCTGACCCCACGGGGCACCCAGGGGGAGCTGCTGGGTTTTAGGGGCTTGTGCAGGGACAGCCCCAAGGAGGGTGCTTCGGTCCAAGCCCTGGTCTGAGCCCCTCTGTGGACAGGGGGGATGGTGGGGGGCTGCAGCTCTGGCAGGAGCAGCAGGGGGGTCTTGGACATCCCCCACCCAAGGAGAGCCCCTGGGAGAGCCCCACAGTCCAAATATGACTTTGAGGGGCTGCAGGAGCCCCCCAAAGCCCCCGTGCTCAGGGTCCACTTCCAAGGGGGCTGGGAAGCTGTTTTTCTGGTTGGTTTGGGGTTTCCCCCTTCTTTATCCTTCTCCATGGATCCGGACAAAGCCCTGCACTCCCCCCTCCTCCTCCTCCTCCTCCTCCTCCTCCTTCCTGGTGGGATTCAGGCTGCTGGGGCCCCCTGCACCCCGCACCTCCTCCCAGCAACAGGAGGAGGAGGAGGAAGGGGATGAGGAGGGGGGCCAAGCCCCCATCCCTGCTATTCCCCCCACAACAAGGCAGAGATTGGGTGCCTGTGGGCTCATCCAGGACCAATGGGGTCTCTCCCTTTCTTTTGGGGAGGGGGAGAAGCGGGGCAGGGGGTTGCCCTGACCCTCTGCCCCCTCACCTCCCCCCAGCTGGTGTAAATCAGCAATCCCGTGGCCCTGCTTGGATAAAGCAGCTGCTGGAAGAGCACTGGAGCTGCTTCTCCTGGCTTTTGTTTACTTCCCCCATATTCTCCTTCCCATGTTCCTTCTGAGATGATGGGCTGGGACCTCCCTATATACCTCCTTTGGCCCCTGCAGGCTGTTTTTTGGGAAGGAGTGTGGATGCTCTGGGGTACAGACCTGAACTGGGAGCAAGATGAGCTGCATTTCAGCCAATCCTGACCGTGGTGGGCACCCCTGGGTGCAGGGCAGCTCCCAAAACTGGGTGCTGCTCCTTGGGGATGTGCCTTTGGGGAGGGAAAGCCAAGGCCACCCTTCCAGCCTGGAGAGGATCCCTCGTGCCAGGCAATGCCAACATCCAGGGATGTTCCTGGGGTCCCCGGCCAGCTGGGCACGTGGTGGGACCCCAAAGGAGGGGTCCTTGGTCCTCCATGAGGATTTGGACCCCTGCAGGGAATGAGGTTTGGCTGTGGGAGGTTGTGGTGGGGATGTGAATGTCCCTGTGCTGCTCTGGGATGTGGGAGGGGATGGGGACGGGGTGGCCCAAGGGGATGGAGTGGGATCTTCTTGCCTCTCCCCCTGCCTGGCTTCTGCAGGAGCCTTGGGTGGAGCTGGGGGTATGTCCCTGGACCAGGGATTTTTGGGGAGCCCACCCCCTGCATCCCACAGAGTGCCCGCAGGCTCTGCCTCCCTGGCTGCTCCCAGCCTGGAGCCAGCGGGCTGGAAAATGGCATTTTCTGGTCCCCCTCCAATATAAAATTACCATTTTTAAAGCATCCTCCAGCTGAGCTGTTAAACATCAGCAGGGCTGAAGCCTGGAGAACACCGGGAAAACAACCCCCGGTGGCGCCGCCGTCCCTCCCTCTCTCCGCTGACTTTTCCATGTGTGTTTTCCCTTCTCTAAATGTCCTTGCAGGGCCCCCCCGGGATGTGGTGGCGAGGGGAAGGCTCCGTACGCACATGCCATGTCTGGGACGGCCACTAGTCGGCAATTCCAGCCTGGATTATGTGTGGAAAAAGGTCTGCCCTGCGAGAAGAGAGGCTGCAGCGCTCGCAGCAGCCCCGACGGCCACAGCGGGGGCTTCTCAGACGCGCTGGGTGCAGTTAAGGAAGGGCTTTATTGGTCGGTTTGGTGTCTACAGTTCATGCTGTGAGAGTACAGGATTTTGGGGTGGTTTATGCTCTTTGCATGCAGGTACAACGCGAAGGGTCTGGGTGACCCCTGCAGGTCATTCCCAAAGCTCAGCTGCCCCTTTGGTCCTCGAACTAAACCTCCCAAGGGTCCGAGTTGGGTGGTTTTGGCTTTTTGGTGAATTCAAACGTGCCGTGGGGTGCACGTGGTACCGTGAGATTCCTTTTTGGGTTGTTTTTAATTGGGATGCCCCGGCTGCCTGGGCAGGGAGGGAGCTCAGAGCCAAGCTGGGGGGTGCCCAGGCAGCTGTGGGTGACAGCACCAGGAATTTCCCCACCCCTCAACCCCATCCTGCCCTGATCCAGGGGGCTGGGACGAAGATCTGAGACCCCTTGGCCATGGCCTCTAACCAGGCTGTTCCTTAGGGGGTCTCTCTCTGACTCCAGCAGCAGGAAAGGTTTCTCTCCTTTAGTTCTGGAGCAGGAGGGAAGGATGGGGGGGAAAAAGGAGGGGAATGAGTGGATTTGTTCTTCCTCATCACAGACTGAGGGCTTCTCCAGCCTGGGTGTCTTTTACCCTTTACTCCTGCAGCCCCCAACCTCCTGGATGCTCCTCCCATGGCCAGTGGGTTCAGATCTGCTGGTTCTGCAGGACCCCCACCTGAATCCCCCCGTGGGAGTTGGATGCTCAGGGCCAGATTTCAGAGGTGGGATGAGCCCCATCCCCACTGCATCCCCCCCAGTCCAGGGGAGGTGTCTGGGGCGGCAGGGCTGAGAAGGGGATGTCAGAGGGGATGTTCACTGTTGGGATCTGTCCCACCCTGTGTGGCTGGAGAGCCGGGAAGAGGAAGAATTTGGGGAAGAAAGGGTGGGCTGAGGGAGCCCCTTGATTGCACTACTGCGAAGCCAAGTCAGGCTGAGAAGCTGCATTAAAACGGGAGTGAGGGTCTCCCCAGGAAGGGGGGAGCCAAGTCCTGAGGGTGGGAGGGGCCGGGTCAGATCTCGATGACGGTGGCCCGGCGCAGGCACAGCGGGGCATCGGGGGGCACCGCGTTCCGCTTGATCTCGTTGCCGTCGAGCCGCAGGACCTGGAGCCGGGAGTAGTTCATGACGTCCACCACGGAGCAGAAACTGCTGATGGAGAACTCTGGGGAGGAGAGAGGATGGAGCTGAGCACAGGCTTCAGCCCCCTCCAGCCTTCCGGATGGGGCTGGGCTATGGGGAGCGGTGTGAGAAATGGCAAAGGGGCTGCTCTGTCTGAGCTATCGACCTCCGAGAGCTGGTTTGTGTTAAGGTGGGCAGGAAAAATATCAAGGCAGCCCCAAATCGGTGATTATTGCTGTGAGTTTGGACTCAACACCCTCCCCTCTTAAGCTAAAGGGTTCCTGGTGCTCCTGGCTGCAAAAGAGCAGGCAGGTTTGTGCCTATGCAAGGGTTTGGAAGCAGGTCCTTGGTCCGGTGCCCCGCTGGGATGGAGCGCTCATAGGGTGGAGTCGGGTGGAAACCATTGCCTTTCATCAGGAATTGCCTTTGCAGCCTCTTCTTGAGGCTTCATATGCTGCAGCCTCCACCCCCTGGCCCCCCTGGCCACCGTGTGACCCCCAAGCAGCACGTCCAGGGCGAAGGATGTCCCTGTCCCCATCGCAGACATTCCCTCGCTGTTCATCTGCTGCCAGCACCAGGCAGGGAAATTCCAGCCCAGCCCAGGCCGGGTTTGGAAGGAGGAGATGGAACAAACTCTAAAATACACTGGGTTTTTTTTCTTTTTTTCGTGCAGGATTTGGGACTAGAGGGCAGCAAAGCTCCAGGCCGGGATGCTGCTGGGGAAGGCAGGAGGATGCTGGGGGAACCCCAATGCACACAGACTGGGCTTTGGGGGGCTGGAGGGGCACGACCCCTGGCCGGGGGGAACCCAAAGGGGCTGGGGCTGCACCCCGGGCTCCGGGGGCGCTGTCAAGGACAGCGGCAGAACCTGCAGCAGGAGGAGAAGCTGCTGCCAAGCCCGGGCGGCTCCGTGGCATTTGTGGGCAGACGGCAACAGCTACAGATTTTGAAAGCAAACATTTGGGAATCTGTTCTTGTTTCTGTGTTTCTGTCAGTTCCCCGGTGCGGGGTTGTGTGTTTTCTCTGCAACACTGACACATCCCCGTCCCCATCCCAGCCTTGGGACTGCAGTCCTTCGGGGGCTCCAGAGCTGCTCCGGGAGGGTCCTGCCCTCGGGGTCTGGCAGGTGACAGGAGCAAGGCTGGATTTTTCCAGGAGATTGCTTCGGGGTTTATTTTTCTAGCTTATTGTTATAAATAGCAGCCCCAGAACAATCTGTTCCTTTTATTTATTTGTGTATTAAGTGGAGTGAGTTTCAGTCCTGGCAGAAGATGCTGCATGGAGGGCTCTGATCACTGAGAGCTCCTGTCTGCCCCAGCCCTGGCAAGGATGAGCCCCTCGGCTGCGGACTGGGACCCTTGAGGGGCTTTGGGGCCATGGGCTGGGGGGTCCTGGAAGGTGGGCAGAGGGGGCTGTGCTGGCCCTGGGCACTGCAGGGTGGGTACATCCCTGTCCCCTGTGTTCGTGCTGGCCAGGGTGATGTGTGTTCCCATGTGCTGTGACCGAGGCAGAGGGGACACCCCAGCCCTGCCCCCTCCACCCAGCCTGCCTTGAAGACACAAACCCCTCCCCAGGTGGTGCATCACTTGTTTGCTGGCATCTCCAGCCAGAAGGTGCTCAGGTTTCTGATAAATGCCCAGAAAAACCAGTGCAATGACCCCATGGATCACACAGGAGCGTTCTGGGCTCCATGCTGGAACACAACAGGTCCCATTCCTGCCTTGCCAGGGCCACCTGGAAGTCTCCCAGATTTCATCTTCCTGCTCAAGCCATTACCCCAGGTGAGTTCCCACGGGTTCTGCATCCCCACCTCCCCATACTCTATTGCACCTCTATCCACCCCCTGCACCATCGCCCATCTCCTGCCCCACCATCCCCTCCCCACCACACCTCGGTTGACACATTCCTGCTCACCATTGATTTGGTTCCCCTGCAGGTAGAGGTTCTCAAGGTTGGTGTTGACCCGGGGGATCTTCTGGAGCCGGTTGTAGGAGAGGTCCAGCTCGAGGATGCTGCTGCTGTTGAATGTGTTGGTGGAGAGACCTTGGTTTGTCAGGCTGTTGTGGGACATCCGGACATAGAGCAGCCTGGGAGACACCTGGAAATAGTCATCAGGGATGGCATTGATGTAGTTGTACTCTAGGTAGAGCTGTTCCAAGGACATTGGGAGCCCATCGGGGACTTTCCTGAGGTGGTTGTAGCTCAGGTCAGCAAGGATCAAAGACTTGAGCCCTTTGAGCGATGCCCCCATCTCAAAAATGAAGTTGTGGCTGAGGTACAGGGCCGTGAGGTTCTCCAGACCCTCCAGAGCGTTGGAGGGGACCTTGGAGATCTGATTGTAAGACAGGTGGAGCTCTCTCAGGGAGCGGGGCAGGGGGCTGGGCACCCTGGTGAGGTTGTTGTTGTTCATGTACAACCTCTCCAGGTTTTTGAGCTTCCCGAAGACCCTCTTGCCCATCTTCTCGCTGCTGATCTGGTTGTTGTGCAGCGCCAGCCACTCCAGCTCCGTGGCGTTGTCAAAAGCTCCCTCCTGGATGGCGGTGATGTGGTTGTTCTGGAAGTAGACGTACTTCATGCGGGAAGGCACGAAGGGCAGGTACCTCAGGTTGCGGGTGTCACAGTACATGGCCGAGGAGAAGTTTGGGGGACAGTCACACTCCTGGGGACACTGCCAGGAAGGGGCTTGCTGGGGCTCTGGGCCAGGCTCTGGCTCCATGTCCGGAGCTGCGGGGTAGGAGTACACGTACGGGGGGTTCTCGTCCTCGTAGTAGGGCATGTAGTTGTAGGAGGACACGCGGGACTGCCTCATGTAGTACTGCAGCCACGCCAGGTCCTCCTCCTCATTGTACTGGCCCAGGGAGGCCCCGCAGAGCCCGGCCATGAGGAGGATGGGGACCCAACACATGGTGCTGGAGGGACCTGGGAGGGGAGAAGAAGTAGGGAGGAAACCATCAGCAGTGTCAGGTGGGATTCTGCAAGAGTCCAGTGGGGTGGGATGTGGGTGCTGGATGGGCTTGGTGGTACTCCTGAGTGAATCCTACCCAAAAAACCACAGCTTCTGACACCTCCTGTGTGCAATTACTTAATCTCGCCCCTTTTCACCTCAAGCCTGCAGGAAACCTCCATCCCAGTGGAGATTTACTTGCAAACCCCTGATTTATGGATATTTCTGCTAGAAATGAGGAGAGGATGGAGACACAGGACACACAGTCTGGATTTGTGTAAGGTCACATGAGGTTTGCTCTGAGGTGCCCGGGGTTGGCTCTGCATGGGAGGGAGAAGGGACTTGGGCGGTTTCTGGATGAGTGGATGGGAGGGAAAGCTGCCAGTTCAGGTTGATACCGGGTGCTCAAGGCATCTTCCCATGGAGCTCAAGGCATCTTTGCATGGAGCTATATTTGTGCTACACTCGCAGGCAACACGATTCACTGTGGGTTTCATCCAGCTCTCCCTTCCCCCACAAAAACGCAGGATGCTCGGGACTGATGTAAATCCTGGTAAACAAGTTCTGGCTTCTTTTTGAAGTGAAACCACTCCCAGGCTTAGATTTCCCCAGCTCAGCTCTGACATGAGAAGGGGCAGCACCCGCTGACCCCTCAGTGGGACCAGGGGGAGGGAGTGTCACCAGACCTGGTGGTGGACCCTGCTTGGGACATTCAGCCACAAGGGCTGGGATCCAGAGGAGAGGAGGGCTGGGAGCAAGGCAAACCTGTCCCCAACCCCTGTGGCTTGGCATGGGCTCTGCAGCCACCCCATGCCATGCCCAGGGCACGGTGGTGCTGCAGCAGGAGGATTCCAGCTCTGGCTGTTCATCCTGACTCATCATCTTGGGATTAAGGAGCACACAGGGTGTCCTGGAGCGAGGCAGCTTGAAATGCCTCCAGGAGATCCGCAGGGCCGTGCTGTTGGGAGTGGGAGAGGAATCTCTCCCTCCTGTGGCTCCTACATACGTGGCTGGGAGCTCATCCCTGCCAGCTCTGCTCCGGCAGCCGAGGGGTGAGCAGGGACCAGTGTCCCTCCTTACCATGCCAGGGGTGGCCATGGGGTCACCTGGTGACCCCTTGCCATGTCCCCAACCTGCAGCACAGAGGGGGTATCTGGCCTGGCAGACAAAGAGGGCACAGTTTGCAGGAGGCAGTGGCTGCCCTGGCATGGGAAGAAAAGAGGGATTGAGCCGGTGTTGGGCAGACACGGCTCCTGGGCTTTCTCCTTCCCTCCCTCTTGCCCCTCCACGTGGAGGCAGGGGAGATGGGATCCTCTGGGATGCTGTGTGCCACGGGGGAGCTTGGCAGGGGAAGAGGAGTTTCTCCTCCTCCTCCTCCAGCTGCTCCAGGGCACTGTGCCTGCTGACATACCAGAGCCGCCGGCTTCTCCACCCATGCAGAGCCACTTGGCAGCCCCTTCCCGGGGGCCCCTCTGGGGCAGGACCCATCCCTGGGGTCCCTCCACCTTTCCTAGCACCCCCCTTCAACCTGCTGGTGACCCCAAGCCTGTCCCCAGCAGACACTACTGTCCCCCTCTTCATTGGTGGGTTGCTTCTCCCCTCCTGGTGGGCTTCATCCCTGGCTTTGGGGTGGGATCTGACCTGAGTGTTCCAGCCATGTCACCTCCTGGTGTCCCTGCTCTGTGCCAGTGGCTGCTGGGCTAATGGGGTCAGCTCCTCATTCCAAGAAGGAGCAGGTTTTGGAGCAAGGGGCTTCATGGACTGTGGCCATCCATGGACTTGACCCATTGCTGCCATGCCAGGCATGAAACCAGCTCCCCTTTCCCTGGGAATGGGATGGGCAGGGGGGCACTGCCAACCCTGAGTGTCCATGGGGTGAAGGTGTCCAGCTCCTAGCCAAGTGGGCATGGAGCTGCCAGAGGGGCAGCAGGAGAGGTGGGCAGGAAGGGAGGTGAGTGGGGTGGGAGGTGGGCAGGGAGGAAGGTGAGTGGGATGGGAGGTGGGCAGTGGGAGAGGTGGGCAGGAGGGAAGGGCTTCCCCTGTGGCGTGGGAGCTCTGGCTCTCAAGCTGTGCCACCCGTGTCGCTGGCATGTGCTTCCCGTGGCAGCCACCCACCCGCCAAGGCACAGGTATGGAAATCAGGCTTCAAAAAAAAAAATTGAAAAAAAAAATTCCTAATAAATATAGAGCTGGACTTACCAAGGTGAGATCCTCCTCTCCAAAGCGTCGCTGTGCTGCTCGGGGCTCGCCCGTGTGTCAAGCAGCATGGGAGTGTGTCTCCTGCTCTGCAAAGCCTGGTGCCCGCCCCAGATCCCAGATCAAATATTGTGCTTGCAGGTCACGGGCTCGGCAGGGTTTTTGGGGAGTGACCTCCCAGCAGCAGCAGCCAGTTTGCAGGAGAGACTGGAGAGACCCTAATGCTGCCTGGCGTTATAAATAACCTGCTTTTTCTTTCCTCCCTCTCTCTCTCTCTCTCTCTCTCCCTCCCGTCTTTTCTCATAGGAGTGTTGGCACTTTTCAGGCTCTCTCTGTTTAACGACTTAGTGGAATTGGGATGTTGTTTTTAGAAGGGCTGTTGTCAGGTCTCCTGTGTTTCTCATCAGGGGGAGATGAGGAGGCCTCTGGCCAGATTAAAGAATATCAGATTTTGAGGTGCTGAGGATGGGATTCTTTGGGAGAAACAAGAAATTATCCTTAACTTTTACAGTACCAGGAGAAGAGACGTTAGTCCTGCCCCGATGGCAGCCTGGGCTGCTTCCCCAGGAAGCCTCAGTTTATGCAGTCCCGCTATTAAATATTTGGGATAAACATTTCCATGAACGATAAGGTTGCAGCATCCAAAGTAAATAAATTGCCTACCAAAGAGCCACTGTGACAGCGGGAATTTGTCTCCAGCTTGGCAGGACAGAGATGCCAAGCTGGCATTTCTGCAGGCTGTGCCCATCCCCCTGGGATTGGGGGTCTCATCCATCCCCCCCAGGCTGAGCTGGGGGTGGGTGTGGGGGGATGGAACAGGGGAGAGTGTCCTGAGGGTGACCCAGGATTGGGGAGAGGGTTTGGGGTTCTCTGTGCCACAAGGCTCATCCCATTGCCAGCCTTGCCCTGGGAGGGGGGTCCTGCAAAGTGGGGGAGCAATGGGTGCTGTCACAACCCCTCCAGTCCCCATCCTGGCTCCCTGTGCACTTTGGAGACAGCTCTTCCAGGGCTTTCCAGGCATTTCCTCCCACAAGGAAAGGAAAGGAGGAGCCCAAACCGCTCATCACCGTCCCTTGCCCAGCTCCAGCAGCACGCCCTGGTCCTCCCAGCAGCCTGGAATTACTTAGTGGAGCTCAGCAGGTGCCAGCTCCCTCCGGGCTTGCTTTCTCCTTGCTTTCCACAGAGATTTCCCAGCCAAAACATCCTCTTCCCCCGGGGAGCCTTGCAGAGATCCTTATCGCTGCTGGGAGGAGGGAGGATGTGCAGGGTGGTTGGTGGCTGGGGCTGGAGGGACACACTGTGCAGTGGGGACTTGGCCAGAAATCCAGTCTTTTTGGGAAGGAAGAGTGTGCCTGGAAAGCACAGCTCGCTGTGCTGGGATCTGCAGGGACAGAGGATTTAGAGAAAGCCGTGCCTTCAAGTGGGGAAAGAGGATAGGGAGGAAAATCCCAGTAAAATGGGGCTTTTTTGGTAGCAAATCTTTGTCCCCTCCAAATCTTACTGGGGCAGCTGGAGAAGGATCTCACCCCAGCAAGGAGGGGCTTGAGACTTTGGGGTAACCTTGCTTGGAAGGGTTTGTTCCCAATGCCAGGGGGTTCAGTTCCAGGGGGGATGATGTGGGGCAGTGGCAGCCAAGCCCATCTGCTGCCCTACAGTCCAAGGGTATCAAACAGCACCACATCTCTGGCAGCTGGAGTGGTCCCAGTGGCCAACAGCCCCGAGGCTTTCCGGGCCTGGATGTTCTTCTGGAAAAGCAGATAGTCCCCAGCTCAGTCAGATAAGGAGTGGAGCCTCCTCAGCTTCTGGAAGTTTAAAGGATTGGTGATCCAGGATATGCACCCTCTGGAGGAGGTGCCTGCCCTGGGTGCCAGGGGCTGGTGGTCTCTGGGGGATGCTGAGGGTCCCTCCCTGCATGAGTTGGTTCCAAATGGGGCCATTCCCCACAGCCACATCCCCCTTTCCCAGCCCAAACCAGGAACTAACCATTTGTTTGAGCTCAGTTTGTGTGTTGCCCACAGTCACCAGGACTTTCTGCTCATTCTCGTCCTGACCAGATTAGAACTATCCCAGGGAAGTGAAAATTTACTGTCTGAGGGACAACATAGGTCTTTTCTTTTTCTCCATCCAACCTTGGAATCTCATGCTCCAATTAACCACCATCTCCCAAGCTGCTGGCAGGGCAACCTTGCTTGGCACGAGGTGGGTGTTGATAGGACCCCAATGCTCCTGCTCATTTCAACCCAGCACAAAGCAGCTCCTCGTGCTTCCCAAGTGACTCCCATGAAACCTTTTTGACATCTTTCCCTGTAAACACCAATTCCCCTTTGCTGACGCTTCAAAGGAAGCCCTGAACTGGTGACAGGAGCTGGGAACACGCTGTCCTGCTCACTGGGAGCCAGTGGTCCTTATCACTGCGTAATCCCATCCGGAGTGGTTATTCCAGTGATCCCAGTCTGGGTCTCATCAGTGCCTGTATCAGTTTGCTTTGGTTTTCCAATCCAAGCTGAAGCAAACAGGGACTATTTTGGTTGGGTTTGTTCCAGTTGTTTTGATCAAATGCTTTGGAGCTTCGTATCTGAAACCACTGAATCTGGCCCGAGTTTGCCTTTAATCTGCAAATCTGGGAGCTGGGAGCACTGGCTTCCCTGTGGATGGACATGGATTTATCAGGATGCTTTTGGCGTGGGGACTGGATGTGTCATGGCATAACAAAGAAACAAAACATTGCTGTGATGCTCCTGCTAAGGCTGAAGCTCGTTCTGCCTGGATGAAGGGAGGATTAAACCCACCACGAGCATCCAACAACAGCAACAGTCATAAACACGGCTACTTCGACAGCTTCCCTTTTTACTCATGGAAAAGTTATTTCTGCCTCTTCCACGGTTCCAAGAAGTTTCAGCTTTGCTGGAGCTGTTGGCTGCTCTGTCCTCCCACTCCTGCTATTTTCCTGTAATTTCCCTGTCCTGGGAGGGGGTCACCAGTCCCACTGGGCTTGCAGGGCGGTTGAACACAGGGCTGCTTGTGCCCTGCTCTGGCTGGTCCTGCACGTTTCCCCCTGCAGGCAGGATGGTGGAAAAGTGTTGGGCATCACCTGCAGAACCTGCATGGGGAGGGACCTGTGAATCCACAATCCAGAGCCTCTTCCTTGCATCCAGGCTCCTGCTACAAGCACCTGAGCAAGGAAGGCTCTGGAGCCAGTGCCTGGAGGTTGTGGCTCCCAGGTTTGAATGGTCTTCAGGGATGTCCACAATGTAAACCTCCTCTTCCTCACTAGTCCTGGCTCTTTCCAGCCTTTGTAAAACACAAAGAAACTCTTCCTGCAGGCACTGGCAGAGAGTGCCCCTTTCCAGGTACCTCTGCATTGTTTCATCCTGCTGTGCCAGGCAGGGAACTCTCTTCTTCCTCCAGCCATGCCATGGAGTGAGAGCACTGGTGTCTGCAGGACAGCTCGGGATTCCCTGTGCCTGGAGGAGCATCCTTGTGGCTTTTTGTCACCTCGGATGCCACCCCCAACCCTGCCAGGGCTCTGCTGCTCCTGCTCAAAGGGCTCTGCTGAAAAAAGCTCACCTGGAAGCCCCCATGGCTGCAACACAAGCAGGCAGTGGAAGGATGGGCAGGGAAAGGGAGTCCCGAGGGGGTGCAGGCAGTGTGGGGGTGCAGGGAGCTTTGGGTCCCTTTGAGTCCAGCCTAAGCTGAGCTGGGTGGGGGAAACAAGCTCAACATCTGGCAAAGCTCTGCGGCAGCAGCTCCGCTCCCGAAACGGGAGGGTCAGCGAGGAAGAGCAGAGCGAACCCTCCCTCGACCTCCCCGCTCACCCCGGCCTCCCTTTTCCCTTTTTTCTTTTACAGCAATACATTCTTCAGCCCAAACAACATTCTTGAACGGAGATTTGAGGGAATCTGGAGGGAGTCGGTCACTCGGAGACGGAGCAACAGCCGAGCGAGCCCTGGAGCCCTGCTGGAAACTCTGACTGGGGCTGGGGCAGTGCTCTGGCCCTGGGGCCCAAGTGCCAGCCCCAGATGATCCCAGAGCTCCTGGGATCACCAGAGTTGTCCCACAGCTTCCCACGCAATGGGCTGCAAGGGCTGAGCCCACAATGAGGGAGGGAGAGCAAACCCCCCAGCCTGGACTTGGCTGCTGGCACTGGGAAATGCTGGGAGGCAAATGAGGCTGGGGAAGCCTTTGCCCCGTTCCACTGTAATTACAGGCTGCCCCTGGGACTCTGGAGCCTCAAGTAATCACTCCCTGGTCTCTTGGGGCCTGTGGATTATTACGGGGTGGGCTCAAGCCTGACAGTACCCAGCCCCAGGAATGTCCTTGCAGCCCATTCCACAGCTCCCAGCCCCACGGACGTGGCTCTGGATACCCAATGGTCTCGGCGTGTGGGCTCTGATCCCCTTCCCTGCAAATCCAACACACTGGATTTCTTAAATCCCCATCTCCAGACCCTAGTGCCTCCCCCCTCACAGCGTGGCTGGTGCCCTGGGCCGTGCTGGGAGAGGATGGCTCAGCACAAAGAGGGTCAGAGCTTACTACAAGCACTGTAAAATGTGTTTGAAAAGGTTAAGTGTTTAATTTGGAACAGAGCTGGAAACTCTGAAGCGTTTCCTCATCCCGTCGCTCCCTTGCCTGTCCCTGGCTGTGTGCTGAGCACTGCTGACATCTCCATGGCCAGCAGAGCCTGCTTACGAGCACACAGTGACACGTTTGGGAGTCCTGGGGTTTGCAGGGCAGCCAGCAGAGTTTCCATGAGATTATCCAAGTGCAAATCCCCCCGGGAGGACAGGAGGGAGCTGCCAAGTCCCCAGGTCCCATCAGGTGCCAGAGGTTTACTGCCTGTGCCCGGGGTTGTGGTGCAGGTGTTTGCCCATGGCTGCGTGGGCATCGCCTGGTCCTCCTGCTCGTGGGTGCCACGTGGTGTCAGGACCAATCCCAGCAGGATGGTGACATCCTCCTAGCCCCAGCCTGGCACCCTGCTCCCCAAGGTGATGGATACCCAAACCCAGAGCCCTGCACTCAGCCATCCCAGGATGGGCTGTGGCAGCAGCCCCCTGTCCCTTGCCGGACCATGGGAGGGGACAAGGGCACAGGAAACTCCTGGGCATTTTCTAGGATGATGGCTCTGTGATTTGAGGCTGAGCAAAGTCCCAGCTGCCTCTCTCTTTTCCTCTCCATGGCATCAAGGCTCGGAAGGCATCCAGGTGCTGTCTGCAGCTGTCCAAGGAGCAGAAGGAAAAAACGCAGCGTTTCCTTGCTCAGAGCCCTCAATTCATGTTTTCAAAGGCCCTTTGAACGATCAGCTCCTCGCCCAAGCCTCCCAGCTCTCCTGAACAAACAGCAGGAGCGAGCAGGTTCATTCCAGCCGCTGCCTGAGGCTTCTGGATGGGGAAAATCTCACGTCATGTTTCCCATGAGCAGGGAGCCCCCAGAGTCCTCCTGCAAAATGCTGTCCCCAAATGTGTCCCCAGCCCTGATCCTCACCCAGGTCTCTCCTCCTCAGCCTTGAGGGCTTAGTGGAAACCTCCTCCTTCTCCTCTTCCTCTTCATCCTCCTCAGTGAGCTTGGTACTGAGAGTCAAATATAAATCCATATAGGACAAATATAAATTCATATAGAAATTAATAAATTATCACCCAGCAGTGTTAGGTGCATCAGGCAGCAGACAAGGAGAAGGTCCCTTGGGCACAGCTAAGCTCTGGGTGACCCTTCTGGCTCTGCAAGGACCATCAGAGAGGAGCAGGGCAAATGTCCCCTGTCCCCTGTCCCAGGGGGCCTTTATCTGTCATTGCTGTTGCTCTGCAAATGCAGAGCCCTCCAAATCCACTCCCCTGGTAGTGGGGAGCTCTGGAGTGGGGGCACAGAGCTGGCATGAGAGGGGGAGATCCTGTCCCAGCTGGGAACATCCCCACAGCCCTGGGATGGGCACCTGATCCCAGCTGCCCCATGGCTTGCTCGGCCCTTCCCCAGTGCCTCCCAGTTGCCCCCAGGATCCGGGAAGGTCATGGCACTGAGCTCCCCTCCCAAACGGGCTGTTTTTCTCTCTAAAGCATCTGAACTATGAACAAAAAAAAAAGGGAAAAGAGAAACATCAGCTGCCTGGGAAAGCCATCAGCATTCCTGCCTGCTCCTGCCACCTGGCTTCCCAAACCATCCCACTGCCCTCAGCCTCTCCTGAGCAGAGCTGGGACCTGCCAGGGCCACGCCAGGGAACCTCTGCCCTCGCTGCCCTGGCTCTGGGCGCTGTGCTCCAGCTTCTCCTGAGCTGCAAAACTCCTCCAGATTAAAGGCAGAGGAGTTTGGGGATTTTTTTTTTAAGGAAAAGAAAAGCTTGGGAGATAAACAGGAGCAAGAAAGCAGGGCGTGGGCGTGCGCTGCTGTCGCTGCTGTGCAGCTGAATCGAGTCGTCTGGGGGAAACTTGGGGTCCTGGCAGCAATGTAGGCAAAGAAAAAGAGCATCTAGAAGGGGGATGGAAGTGACCCCTTTGGGTCTGGGGTTGTGGTGTCCCTCTCTGCCATGCCCCAGGATTTGGGGCGCATCCCTGGTGCCCTGGTCACCTCTCCCCTTTGGGTGGGGGGTGTGGATAATCCCGTGGGCTCGGTGGAGCGGGGAAAGGCTGCCGGGGGTCCGTGGGCAGCCAGAGCCGAGCTGGGGGTGGGCAGGGAGCCGCAGAGCCCCGGCGGGGCCTGTCAGCCCATGAGCGATAATTAGCGATGATCAAAGCGGCTCCTTCCCGACAGCCCCGAATAGGGATGCTTGGAAACCTCCCGGCTGCTGGCGGGGACGAAACAACACCCGCTGCCGTCGGGGGCGAGTCTGAGCTGCTCCTGGGACCACCAGCACCCCTGGGGGGCTTTTTGGGAGTTGGGGGTGAGTGTCCCCACCACCAGAGCTCTGTGTGCATCGCAGGGCATTGAGGGGCTCTGCTCACAGCCTGACAGCGCCCAGTTCTCCATCGTGGCATCTCTGCAAGTCAAGAAGAGAGAGCTGGGGAGTCTGGAAGCTCTCTGAGGCTGGAGCAGACGGAAGAGTGCGATGGTGAAGTGGCCGAACCACTCCAGCCCATGATTCGGCCCCTCCTGCACTGCCCAGGGCTGTGCCCACAGTGTGTCCCTGTCCCAGACCATGCCAGCCAGAGGTGGGCAGATCTCTGCTGCTGTGCCCCTGCCTGATTCCCAGGGGTGAAAACACTGTAGATGTTCCTGTATTTCCCAGGAAAAGCCAGGCTGGCTGCGGAACAGCCCCAAGCCCGACGTTTGCTCCCTCCCGGAGAGGTGAGGACAGGGAAGGGGGTGCCCAAAGCGGGGCCAAGGTAAATACCGGGCTGAGAGGTAGGTGGGCTCTGAGTCCCCAAGAGGAACCTCAGGGCAAACAGCTCCTGCTCGGAGGATTTCCTTCCTTCACTCTTTAATTTTGGAGCTCGCTCCAGCTCCCTCTCTCCCTCCAGCTCCCTCTCTCCCTCCCGGCCGGCACGGCGCTGGAGGGAGGGGTTGGCTGCCTGCGCCTTTCTCCCTGTTCCCTGCGAGCCCGAGATGCTGATGTGTAAGCTCTGGGTCTCCTCGGCTCCCCAGGTTCTCCACGGCTGCATCAGCGGCTCGGGGAGGAGGCAGCCAGAGCCGCCCCTATAGGCGCTCCCGTATTCCTCCAGCCTCCTGCACATCCCTTTCCGACGCTGCGTGGAGCAGGAACGTGCGTGTCCGGGATTAATGGGCTGTAAGGAACAGGGCAGCTCCCAGCACCTCATCCCTGTGCAGCCCCGGCACTGGCGAGCCCGCAGCCGGCTGCGCTCCAGCAGCTCCTCCGAAATATCGCATCGCAAAGCAGTTTTCCAACAAGCCTCCACTTCCAGGGAGTCTGACCTTTTCATTAATAAATCAGCTGTGTTATTGAACGCGTGAATAATGCATGATCACACCCAGCCCCGCGCTAAGTTCTGTGTGTAAGATGTAATTAATCCTCTCCCGGAACAGCCCCGAGGGCCGGGGATGGATGGGGATGGTGCCAGCGGCAGCCAGCGATGCTCCGGAACATCCCGGTCCCAGCGATGGCTCCGGGGCATCCCCGTCACCCTGAGGGGGGTTCCTTCCAGCAATTTTGTAAAATTTTGCTGCTTTTTAATCTGGGTGTTTTAAAGGGGAAGATTCGCCTTTGCTGTGGAGCTGCTGGAGGAAACCCCGGCAGCATCTTCTCCTCTTAGCATTTCCTCTGGGAAATAACATCGGCTTTTGCTTTCCCCGACCTTTTCCTGCTGTGGCTGTTAATAACGTGAAATCCTGAGTAAATGTCTCCATTCCGGTGTGTTTAACAGGAAACCATGAGCAAACACTGTCACCGCTGCTGTGATCTCCAGGAGACCCCCGGGCATTTGAATGGGAATCAGCCCCCAAAATGGCCTTGATCCCAGTGGGGTCCTTCCCTCCAGCTGCCGCTCGGGAGGGGCAGGAACGTGTTTGCTTGATTTTAAACTCAATAAAGGTTTGACCCGGTGGGCGGTGCCAGGGACAGCATCAGCCTGACCCCGGAGGGGGCTCTTTGCTCCCTGCCCACCGCTCCTCTCACTCCCGGGGGATCCGGGGATGTTTCCCCGCATCTGCCTTGGCTCTGCCCCCCCAAATCCACGAGCGGGGAGGCTCGCAGGGAAAACCGCAGCAGCGCGGGGTTAATTAGCACGCGGCATAACGAGCTCTGGTATTAATTACACGCACCTTTGGCCAGGAAGCAGCTGCGGAGTGACGTGGCCGGTGCATGGGGGGGTCCCCCTGCCCTCCAGCACCTGCATCCCGCTGGGACAGCACCCACCGCTCCGCTCCGTGGGGCTGCCTGGGGCCACGGGTGGGAGGGTGGGTGGGTGTGGGAGCGGGGGGGTTGCGTGGAGTGGGATCCCAGCTCCTGGAGGCTGCGGGGACACCCACCCGGCTCCAGCTCAGCCAGCGCTCTGCGAGATGGGAGGGAGCCGCCACTCTCTCCCTCTAGTGGACACGGGACACGGGCCGTGGGTGGGTGAGCGTGGGGACTCATCTCCCCACGCCGGGTGCTCCCAGGAGTGATGTGCCGTGGGATTTTTGGCTCCCACCCTCCTCGCTCCCGGCTGTGCAAGGATGGAGCGCTCCACACGCAGCTGTCGCTGCGGGGAGAAAGAATCCCGGCATGATCGAGGTCGGAAAACATCTCTAAGACCGTCGAGTCCGAGCATTAGGATGGGCTGTGGGTGTCACGGGGACCCCGCAGGGGCTCCGGGGTGGGTTTGGGAGAGGGTGTGAGCTGGCAGTGGTCCCAGGGATGCAGGGAAAGCTCTGCCCGCTCCCAGCGGCTCCGGAGCCCCCGGTCCCTGCCTCCCCCCGCCCTGCGCCGCCTCCCGGAGCACGCAGCAGGGCAGGGAATGTGCTGGAAAATAAACACGTTTCCGAACAGCTCCACATGCACAAATGTTGCCCTTGGCCGCACACTCGGGGCGGCCGCTCCGGCTGAAGGGGCTTTTTGTTGGGGAGAGGCTGCAGGAGTGGTTCGAAACCTCCTTCTAGGTTTCTCCTCCTGCCTCCTTCTCCTCCTGCCTCCTTCTCCCAGCCTCTCCCTCTCCCCCCTCCTGGGGGATTTACAGCCTGCTCCACACGGCTCTGGAGAATCCCCCTTCACTGGGGAAACTGCTGGAGCCCAAATCCCTGCACTGCCACTTCTTTCCCAGCTTTTCCCCCCTGGGCTCCCTTCTCCCTCCTTCCCAGCCCTCCTAATTAAACGTTTCCGAGCGAGGTTGTCTTGAAGCGCCTGCAGCTTCAGAAATCCCAGCAGGTCTCCTGCGAGGAGCTGTTTCAAAGGCTTTATCCCCTCTCTGATACCAGCTCAGAGTCGCTTCTGGAGCTCCAGGGTGGATGGAGGCAGCCAGTGGGACACAGGGATAGCAAGGGAACAGCACAGCCCAAGGCACTGCTGTCCCCAGGTTTTTAGGGAATGCCAGGTCAGGGTCAGCAGAGCTCCCACCTCCTTGTGCCTGGGTGGAGCCCAGAGACAACCAGGACAGGCTGGAGCCAGCCCAGCATGGAAACATCCCTTGTTTGCATCTGTCACTATGGCCTTTGCTCCAATGGCTCTGTAAGGAGGTTGATTCACTCAACGGGATAGTTTGAGCACCCCCAGCTTTTCCTGAGGGCTGTATCAATATTCATTTCCAGTCCTGAATGAAACCCACTGAACCCTGGGGGGACTTTTGCAAAAGCCAATGCTCCCAGCTCCAGGGGGTTATGGAATGGTTCCTTGTTGGAGTTGGTTGTGAAGCATCCGTTTTCCTTGGAGGACAACAGCTGGATCTATTGATGTATCCATCCATCCATCCACCCATCCATCCACCCATCCACCCATCCATCCATCCATCCATCCATCCATCCATCCATCCATCCATCCATCCATCCAT
>JAWWEE010000069.1:3569017-3590835 GCA_035221455.1 Xenops minutus | reverse complement strand
CCATCCCTCCATCCATCCATCCATCCATCCATCCATCCATCCATCCATCCATCCATCCATCCATCCATCCATCCATCGCCCCCCAGCAGCCACTGGTACCCAGCGTGGGCAGAAGGAGGGTCCAGAGGCAGGGAGGGAGGTGGATCCACCAGCAGAGGATGGAGATGTGTGGGATGCATGTGTTGGGTGCTGGGGATGGCTGAGGGGGGCGAGGGGCTGTGGGTGACCGTGGTGTGGCCGTGGCAGTGTCATTGCAGCTGCTGGGGTTGCTGGCAGTGTCCAGGCTGCTGGCGAGACACAGCTGGATGGCTCCTCTTTTTTCCAGGCCTGTGTCTCAGTTTCTCTTTATTTTATGTGTTTTTATTTCCTATTAAAAGCCTGCTGTCTCATTTCCTCCGTGAAAAACAAGGCTCTTTCAGCACGATGAATTCCTCCAGCTCAAGCAAAGCCCCGGCCTGCACTGTAAAATAAACAGGCTATGGGGACAGGCTGCCTTCTTCCCTCTCCTCTCCTCTCCCTGCCCCACAACCCTGCTGGGGGGATGCTGGATCTCCTCTCTGGGGGCAGATGGACTCAGACATCCATTGGTCCAGCACTGAAAGTGCCTCCTTTTCCCTTCCAGGACCTTTCCTTGTTTCAGGCAGGTTTGGTGGTGGAGAAGGAAACAGCAACACTTTTCCAGGCTGTTCTGTCCCTTTCCCATGCTGGGAAGATGCTGGGAGCTGCGGGAAGAGTCCTGGAGCTCTCTCATTGTCCCAGCATCCCCAAGCAGGAGAGACAGATCCTCAGAGGCCACTGGAGCAGCTACCAGAGCATCTGCCCCGGCTGGAAGCAGCAGTGTGGATGCCTTCGGGATGAAAACACTTCCTCTGCCTCCACCTCCACCTCCACCTGACATTTGGGAAAGCAGAGCTGCAGCTCCCTGGAGCTCCCAGATTCTCTGAACTGGAGCCATCACAGAGGCGGCTCCTGGTGGACATTGGGCAGCGCTGGCTCTGGGACAGCCTGGACAGGAGCCGGCCCGACTGTTGCCTGGGGAACCACATGTTTATCCTGGACCACATCTGGGCGGGTTGTCTGGAGCCTGGGATGCAGCTGGGGTCGGGCTCCGTGGGTGCTCTGAGTTGGTGGGTGCTCAGTACCCGTTCCCAAAGGCTCTGATGGGCACCACAGGCTGTGCCCCCCGTGGGAGGGGGCTCTGGGTGGGGGATGAACGTTTTGTGCATGGGCAGAGTGGAGCTGCCTGGGGCTGGAGCACATCCCGGCCTCCCTCCCTGTGCCCAAATGCCCCGGGGTGATGCCATCGGGCTCATCCCCTCATGGGCTGCAGCTCAGCCCCAACAGAGACACCCAGCCCTGCAGGCTGTCACCATTTTGGGGTTAATCTCCTTTTTGGCCATGCTGAAATTTAGCATCCCCCATGCTGGGAACAGACAGCAGGACTTTGGGATGATGCACTTGCAGGGGTGTTGCCCCTCAGGGCACTGCTCTGCCCTCCTGGGCTTTGCCCTGGCTCTGCTCCAGTCCATGGAAAACACAGTGCTGGGCACGGCCAGGGGACAGCAGCTCCTGGGAAAGCTCCTGACAGCTGATTTTATGGCATTGGCAGCTCAGCTCAGCCATCCCTTCGCTTCCCCTTCAATCAAAGGACATGTGCAATATTGAAGTATTGGAGCCGAACTCCCCAGGCAGAGAGAAAGATGTTTATTTTCCAGCCTGGAGCTATGGATTTATGATGAAATGTCGGGGTGGAAGGGCTGGCAGGGCTCTGTGGCTGCAGCTCCCAGCCCCGGAGCACTCCAGGATAGGGCAAGTGCCTCAGGGCAGCTCCTGCCTTCATCCAGCTCCTGGGACTGTCCCTCAAGAAGAAAAAAAGAAAGGAAAGACACGAGATGAGGCTGAGGAGTGTTGCTTTGACAACTCCCCATGGTTTCCTTTGGAAACTGAGAGCCACAGGAGCAAATTCCCAGGGAATGGGGCTTGCAGATGCTGGGAGAGGGGAAGGGGGTAAGGAGGGTAGCAGGGGGCTGGGAATGGGATGTGAGCTGCCAGTAGGTCTGGCTGAGGTTGGAGAGATGCAAGAAAAGGCACATCAAACACCTGACCTTTGGTCTTCCCAGGTGGGGGATGAGAAGCAGTTGTAGCCACTGATGATGATGGCATTGGCTGGGCAATTGCAAATGGCCTGAGCTGGTGCAGCTCAGCTCCTTCAGGATGGAGACGTGGGAGTTTGTACCTTCAGCCAGGAATTCCAGACAGCTTCCAGGCTTGGGGGAACTGGTGAGGCACCAGGGGGATGAACCAGTGAAGGTCTTCACCCCAGGCTGGGTGTGGGTGCTTTGCTGAGAGAGGGGGACACACAGGACTGCAGTGAACAGCACCAGGTGAGGTTTCTGTCTTGCACAGAGGTTTTAATTCGTGGCTGGCAGATGTTTGGGGTTCACGGGCTGGAATTTGCCGTGGAAATGTTTGCGTCTTCATCTGAGGATTTTCAGGGCTCTGCAAGTCAGGGAAGATGGAAAGAGCAGGTCTGGTGGTGGCCTGTGGGACCGGCTGTTTACTGGGCTCGGGGAGTGCGCTGGATGAGGGAGGAAATAACACATGCACAAAATCCTCCAAGGATGCAGAACTGGGAGGATTTGCAAATACCAGAGAGGACAGAGGGGTTAGAAAAATCGACAGGAAGCACAAAGGCCCAGTTCGGAAAATGCAAAGCAAATCCATCTGGAGGAGAACAAGGAATAGCAGCAGCACGTTGGGAATGCTGCGAGATCCTTGGGCAGGGGTCGGGGGTGCAAGCTCGAGTGTCCCCCTCTTTAGGGAAGGGGCTAGAGGGGATTGGAGGGGCTCTGTCAGCTCTAATCCCAGCTTGTCCAAAGGGCTCAGCTCCTGGCTGAGCGAGCAGCCGGGTTTTTGGCAGTGCCTGGGCTTAGTGAGAGCTGAGCTCTCCCCAAAAGCAGCGAGTGGTGCTGGCAGGAGCCCCTGGGGCTGACCCGGGCTCTGGCCACAGCCTGTGCTCTCAGAGCCGCCTTATCCCCCCGGCGCCAGCTGGGATTGCAGTGCCCAGGCTGAACATGAGCCTGAAATGAGTGGTGTCCCCGGGCTCCCAGCCCAGCCCAGGGGCCACGGAGGCACCTCGGTGGTGCCTCAGAGGGGTAGGGCTGGTCACTGCCCCCCTCCCAAATTGCTGTGACTGTCCTGAGATGCAAAGGCAGCCAGGGGGTGGGAAATGTGGTTATCAGTCATGGAGGGAAATAGCCCTTGGCAGTGGGATTAGCAGAGGGACCTGCTCCTGCACTGACAGCCCTGGGCAAAGCCCAATTAATGTTGGGTGTGCAGGATGAGGCCCCACATGGCCCCACGCCCGAGGTTTAGGATGTGTCAGCCTTCCCTCTGCCCCATGAACCCAGCAGGGCTCAGCACCCTCCTCCCCAGTCTCTGGTGTCCTACAGAGTCCCCAGTTCGTGGGCAGGAATTCCCTGGTGTGTGAGAGCTGGGGGGATGCTGGTGGTGGGGATGCTCCAGCAGTGGGCTTGGAGCATCCCCAGCCCCTTTGGCAGCCCCAGGGATGTGTCCCCTCGAATAGGACAGCCAGGGGTTACCGGGGGGAGCTTTAAGGAGGCTGCAGGAGGATTAAAGGCAGATTGATTGGGCCTTAATAGTTCTGCCATAAATTCCTTCTTGGAGCACAGAGAAACCCCGGCGTTCCCAGAGCTCCCTTGCTTATTAAACAACCTAATGAAGTGATTTGATTAAACGCAGGGAAGTCGTTCTGCCTGCCCTGGTGCCTCGGAGCAACCTGGGAATATCAACAGTGTTACTTGGGAGCTGCTTTAAGGTGCTCCTTGATGACTGACTCTGCAGTGGTTAATTGCTGTGGGCCTCGTTTGTCACTTGGCTTGTGGGGAGCTCCAGGCAGGTGCCTCGATGCCAAGGTGATGGGCTGGGAAGCAGAGAGGCAGGAGGCTGTGCCTGACACATGACAGGGAGCTCAGGGATTGTGTGTCTTTGTGGAAAATAAACTCGGTGTTTCTCCTATAGAAAAGCTGCAGTTTGGGGGTCTGAGCTGCAACCAGAGAGCAGGGAGTGATGGGTGTCCTGGGAAGAGCAGAGCAAGCTCTGGCTGGGAAGGCTCCAGCACCACTCCCTGGGATGGGAACTGGCAGCCAGTGGGATGGGCAACTGCTGCCAGGAGCTCCAATAATTAATAGCAATAATTAATAGCAACGGTATTAAAAAGAGCTGGTGAGAGAAGGGAGAAGAGGAGAGTCCAGGCTGTGGAGGGAGAGTGGGAAGGAGCAGAATGAGTAAGAGGCATAAGAAGAGAGGAGGCAATGTGACCTCTGCAGATACACAAATTACTCAGCTCCTTCTGGCTGCATCAAAGATTCTCTGACTCACCAGCCCCAGGATTTAACCCCTGGCTCCCGGGCTGTGCTGGCACACTGGGGGGTGCAGGGAGGCTGCTCCAGCTCCTCATCCATGCAGGAGTGTGACAGGCACTGCCAGGTGTCCCCCACCCCTTCCAGGTGAGGAGGGATCCCGAGCTTGGGAGGGCACTGTGGGTTTTTATGGGGATGCCAGGAGTGAAGCTGTGGAGGGATGAGATCCATCCCTTCCAGCCACCTGAAGCATTGGATCCCAAATCCTACAAAGATGCCTCGCTTTCCCCCCTCTCCTCCATCCCCACATCTTTGGGAGGTGGATAATCCAGTGGGTGACCAAGAGGCTGTCAGGGAATCTGCCTTCCCAAATTCTCTATGAAAACTCAAAAAACCCTCTATTTTAACCCAGTCTCAGCTTCACTTTCCACATCCCTGTCCTCACTGGGGATGGAGGGCTCTGGTGCAGCCTCCAGACACCTTTAATCCTTCCCTGCTCTCCCTCATGGAACGGGTTAAACTCTCCCAGGCTGGGGGTTGTTCTCTTACACCCATCTGGGGGAATAATTGGGAATAATTGGAAGCAGGTTGCTGCTGAGTGGAGCTACTTGGTTGGAGAGTGTCTGAGCTGCTGCTCAGTGACCCTGGCCTGGAATGATGGGCAAGAGCCCAAGATCTGGTGGACATCAGATCCTGTCACCCTGTTCTGAGGGCAGGTCCCAAGGGACACCAGTGCCAGTGCTGCTCCCTCTCACCCCAGTTCACCTGGAGAAACAGGAAAGGAAAAAGATATTCCAGCAAAGGAAGGGAAAACAGGAGTCAGGAGGCAGCATAAAGGCTGTGCCCATGGAGCAGTGCCAGGGAATGGCTGGATGGGCAGTAAAGGATGGAGCTCAGAGAGGTGGAAAATATGGGAGGAGTTCGATTTATTTGCTGTGTCCCTTCATCTGCTTTCCTTCCACTTTCCATCATGGCTTGTCAAGAGTTTACCTTGAGTTTGTGCAGCGACTGGACCAGCTCCACACAGAGGCAGACTGGAACAAAACCATCCCCAAGACAAACCTGGAGCCTGACCTGGGCTGGGATGGATAATCCGGACTGTCGGGGCCTCTGGGCTTTGTTTAGACCAAGCTGGGATTTTCACCAGGACAACTTTCTTTCTGTAATTTCCTGCTCTGCCAGGAGAGGCAGAAACCCCATCAAAGCAGCCTCTGTGTCCTGCCTTTTCCATTCCTGGGCAATGGATGATCTCTGAGAGAGGAAAGTAAGAGCAGTGACTGGAGCTGGACAGGACCTGGGGTTTCAGTTTCACTGGAAAGGCCCCATATTCTGCTTTTTTTCCACTCCAAAATAATACAAAAACAATATCAAGACATTTCCTGTGAAATAGAACCGTTGGAAAATTCTCTCTTGGACTTGAAGGAAACATTTTTTTTTTTTTTAAATACAATCAAAACATTTCACTCCTATTTTTACTTTCAGCAAAGTCCTTCATGGGAAATGGAGGCTGTTTTGAGGGATGAGATTTCACCCACACTTGATGGTCTTTGCAGCACTTGGTTCCCTGGGGTGGGAGCTGGGGAGTCTCAGGTTGCTTGGCCAAATTCTGTCCCCCTGAAGGTGCTGCCCCATTTCCAGGCAAAGCCTGGGGCTGAAGAAGGGGAATTGGGGGATATTATCCAGCATCTCTTCCCACAGCGAGCCCCAGCATTCCAGACCTGAAGGTGATGCTCCTGCTGCTGCTGCTCCTACACAGGAGGTGCTGAACCCCCAGCCAGGGGAAATTGGGTGCTCCCTTCCCAAATGGCTGAACAGAGTCCTGCTCCATCCCTTTGCACAACAGAGCCTCAAATATTTGGGTGATGAGCAGCCAGACAAAGCCAGGGAAAGGAAGGGCTGGGGGATGAGTCCATGTTCTGGATGATTCCCAGCTCTACCCAGCTTGGGGATGATCCCACGTTATTACAGCCCTGCTCTCTTCTGAGGTGGAAAGAAAGTGTTTATGGGGAGAGGGTGTGAGGATACAGCCCTTGGAGGACCTCCTGGAATGGTTTTGGAAATCTAACACTTCCCTGCTCTGCTGCTGACCCATGTGCAGGGCCTGTGAGGAGGAGTTAACTCTTCCCTGCACAGGCTGTGTATCCTGCTCCAGGGCAGGGGAGAGGGCTGGAAAAGCCCCTGGGCGTGCTGGATGCTTGGGAATGGCCAGTGGGAGAATGAAATAATCCAGCTCAGGAAAGGAGTTGGAAGAGAAGGGGGAAAACCCCACCGGGTGTTTCCTGGGGAGAGAATAGACCCATTTCCTGTGGGATCTTTATTCCTTGAGGTGAGGGAAAGGAGCATTTAGTTCCAGAGGAGAAAGGAAGCAGAACTGAGGGGTTTGGGGTTTGTGGTGAGAGTGAGGGAGGCAGAAAGGGTTGGGGACAGCCACTGCCCCCTGAGCAACCCCAAAAGTGCTGCCAACGTGGCCATGGGTCTGGAGAAAGGGGGTAGCTCAGCAGGAGGGTGATGTTCGAGGGCAGACCGGGGGGCTGGGGTTGTCCAGGTGTGGGAAAGCACATCTGGAAGCCCTTTGGGGTGGGATGGTGCCCAGGGCAGGGGCAGGGTGTGGATGGGCAGGCTCTGGGACTCAGGACCAGGGCGAGGAGCTGCGAGGGACGGGAGCCTGCAGGGTTTGGCACAAAGGTTGGGGAGAGAGGGATGGAGGCAAAGCCCCTGGCAGCTCTTAGCAGTTCGAGAAATGAGCTGAATTTATAGCTGCAATATTTGGAGCTGTTGCTGAGGATCTCTGGGGCTCTGACAGGAGCCTGTTCTGCTCTCGCTGCTGCCAAGCAATAGGAGCAGAGTGTGAGACACAATCGTGTAAGGCGACCACGCAGATTATTCCCCAGAGCAGGCCTTGCTTCCATTATCCCACCTCCCTCTGGCCCCTCGGGGCTCTCTGGCTTTGTCTGGAATGCTTTTGGAGGTGCCTGTCCCCAGGCTGGGGTTTTCCAGGGGACAGCTGAGCAGGCAGGTGGCTCTGGCAGCTGAAGGGTCAGCGCTGTGTTTCCTGCAGGGTGATGTGTTGTTATCCCCTTGCTCTAGCACCTTCCCCACAATTTTCCCCTCTCAGGCAGGAGGAGAATGTTTATTAATAGAAAAGATTAATTAAGAGGCTCTCTCCCGTCATTCCTTCTCCAGTGGAGGTTACTGGCTGGGATGGAGCTGGTCATACCATAGAGGTTTGTTATCCCTAAACAGGAGCATTCCATTAATTTTTCCAAAGGGAAGCAGCCCCAGGGAGGGTGGAGAGTCCCTGGGCTGTGTCTTCTCCCCAGTGGGGGCTGTGCTGGTGGGTGCCCCTGCCTGGGGAGCAGGAGGGAGCAGTCCTGCTCCTGAGGCAGCTGATGTCATGTGAGCAAAGCTTCTGGCTGGCTCTGGCCCTTGGAGAGGAAAAGTACTGGGCAGAAGGAGGAGAAAGCGAGGATGAAGGCCAAGCCCAAAGGAGGACCAGACACAACTCAGGTGTTTCCATTGCAAGCAGAGGTGTGGGTGGCGAAGCCCAGACACGGAGGGAGGTGATGGAGCCATCACTCCAGGCAGCCAGAGGGTTCAGGGGGCACCCACTGGGAACCCCCTGTTTGCCCTCCCCCCCCAGGGGTAACCCAGGGACAGCAGTGACAGGCAGATGTCAATGACAACTCGGTGACTCCTTTTCATCTGCACCCCAGATGCCTTTGGGACTGTCCAAGTCTTTGTCTCCATTGATTCCCATCACCCCAATGTCCCCAGTTGGCAGGGACAGCCTTCACATACTTTATTATGTGTTTATTTAAAGCCCTGGGCCTCAGTGGCATCTTGTGGTGCTGGGTCCCACCACTAACTGTGTGTTTGACTCAAAATATTCACTTCCATGGTTTCTGGTGTGTCTCATTGAATCACCCCCTTGTTCCTGCTTTAACCCACACTGGCAGCTCATCCCGTGTCTGAGGTGACACCATCAACCTTCCACCCCCAAAAAGTGCTGTCGTGGCTGGTCCCCCCATCCCTGCAGCCATTGTAGGCTGAATCCAGGTATTGCTGGCTGGGAGGTGATGGATGCTGGTCCCCAGGTGCCTGGGGAGGGTGTCAGGGGGTCCCACCACTCCTGGCTGTGCTGGGGACAGGGCAGCAATGCTGCTGCTGCTGCTTCGTGCTGGGGTGAGGGAAACCAGCACCCAGGAAAGCTCCTTTGCTCAGCTCCTTGTTCCCAGCATCCTGCTGAAGCCAGCAGCAATGGGAGCTGGCTCAATGATGGGTCAAACTGCTGGAGCTCAGAGGGAGTGGGGAGAGCTCGTCCTTGCTTCTCAAAGTGGCTGGAGCTGGGAGAGGTGGGTGTAGGAAACCTGTTCCTCACTCCCAAATCTGTTCCCTGGGCACGTGCCTCAGTTTCCCCTCCCCTGATAGATGGCAGATGCTGGAGGCAGGTTTGGGATCAGCAGATGGGATGTGATTCCCAAGGTGCAGCAGCTTTCCTGGGGGAGGGTGTGAATACCTGCTTCCTAGAGAACAACCCCACAGTGAAATCCAAACCTTGGGAGCCTCCTCAGGGAGCTGAGGCTTGGAATCACTTTTGTATCTTTGCTTATTTAAAATATCAGCCCGAATACCACATGAGCAGAGAGCCAGGACTTCTCCTCCCTGTGCCATGCCCGGAGCTGCCCAGCTGGGGAATAACAGGGGGCTGTGTTTTTGGGGTCTGGGTGTCACTGGGCTTTGCTGGCCCCATGTTTTGGGGGTAACACCCTGGCAGAGAGGGCAGGGGCTGTGCTGGGGGGGACCCCAGGGTAAGGGTCCAGGGCCCCGTGGTCGGGGCTGCTCAGCCCCCAGCACTGTGGCCATGAGCTGATGTACTTGGCCCCACTGCCAAGAGCTAATAAGCGGCTGCTGAGCCTCGCAGGGGAAAAAAAAAAAAAAAAATAGGGTTTTTGGACTTCTCTCCCTCGGAGAAATGAGTTGAATGATTTAATCCACAAGAAATGTGAGGTTTGATGTGTTCTGTATCCCCTCCCTGCGCTTAAAGCAGCCACAAGAACAGCAGGGAGGGTGGGAGGTGGGGTGGGAAGGGGCTGGGGATGCAGGGAGGGCTGGGGGGGCTCGGCAGAGTGAGGGGAGATGGTGGCCACCCCTTGGCCACCCCTGGGACAGGGCCTGCCCTGCTGTCACCCCCTCTGGGACAGGCAGCAGGGAGGGGTCCCCCTGTGCCCCAATGTCAGTCTCCCACTGTGCTGGTCCCTGTCACGGAGCGCTCCAACCTCCTCCCTTCTCTCAGCAGGCTCCTCCAGGCTGTCCCTGCAACGACTTTGGTCTCAGCTCTCCTATGGAGAGAGCACTGCTCCCAGTTTAGCCTCTTTCCTGGGCAAACTGGGAGGATGGGGGTGATGGAGCGGGTCCTTCAGGCTGTGGAGGTGGTGCAGGCAACCCTCGGGGCTGGGATGTGAGTGCTCCCAGCCCAGTGCTCAGACTGGGGTGTGTGTGAGTGTGTGTGTGTGTGTGTGTGTGTGTGTGTGAGCCCAGCATTTTCCATTCCCTAACCCTTCCCTTCCATTCCCAACCCCTTCCCTGGCTCTGCAGTGCCTGGGCTTGGGCACCCGCCTCATGAGGCTCCTCTCCAGGCAGCTCTGCCCGTAGTTTTAACGACCAAAGCAGCAGCTGTGCTCTGAACAGGCTTATTTCTTGTTTTCCCTCTTTTCTTCAAACACCTGGCTGGGACAGGGATCAATTCCTTTCAGGCTGCGTTTCTCACTCGGGAGTGAGAGCAGCTTGTTCTGTCCAGCCTGGCCCCGTCTCTGTCCATCTGTGCTGGGGAAGCTGCACGTCCTGGTCCCAAGTTCAGGCAGTGTGAGTGCTCAGGGGTGGATGGAGAGGCCAGGCCATGCCTGGGAAGAAGGGATGGGTATTTGGGAAGAGCAGATCTGCATGGAAGGGATGCAGGCTGCCTCCTCCTCCTCCTCCCACCTCCCTCCCTCGCTGTGTGCTGGGGTGACCAAAGGGACACAAAGTCCCAGGTGAACTCCCACATCCTTTGGGCTGGGGCTGCCTTGCTCAAGGGCACCTTCCACACATTCCCTCAACAGCCACATTCCCAGGTGTTTCCAGGTGTTCCCAGGTGTTTCCAGGTGTTTGCTGGGGATGGAAACACTGGCACAGAGCTGTGCCCCAGCCCCACGTGTGGCCAGAGGGGGAGGAAGCCCATCGTGCACTGTCTGGGCCATGTGAGAAGGGATCTATGCATTACAGCCCAACATACTTTTCCCCTTCGCTCACTTCCCCCTCCAGAGCTTTGCCCGGAGCCAAGTGTTTCTCCCGGGCTCCTGGTGACGCTCTCCCAGCCCCTGCTCTCGTGTGGAGGCTGCTCTGAGCTCCCTCCGGGGTGGAGGGATGGGCAGAGCCTGGCCCCGGCTCCTGGGGAGGTTTGGGGGAAGCTGAGCTGGACTTTCCAGCCTGGTGGCCACACGGTGCCAGCGGCAACACCCTGCAGAGCCCCGGGAAGGGCAGCACAGCACCCTCCCACCGCACCCCTGGGGGAATGGGACCATCCCAAACTGCCAGACAACACTTTGGGGGATCCCTGGACTCCTCTTCTCCCTGCCCAGTGGCCCCTTCCCATGGAGAGCTCTGTGGCTTGTGAGGTTTTGCTGCCCAACCCTCCAAATTTGACATTTTGCAGGGAGCACACGCTGCTCTGGCCGAGTGGCCGCAGGGCCAGCTCAGCTTTTCTCCTGCTGGTTTGGGTTTTGTTTTGGTTTTCTTTTTTTTTTGCCCTTTATGAAATTAAATTTTTTAGCTCTCCGAGGGGAGGTTTTAAGATCTGGCTTTAGAAAGATGTCTAAATCATCTGTGTTTGTGCAGCACCGAGCACAGGGGAGGCTTGGCTTGGGATGGGGTGGTCGGTGCAGGGATAAAACAAAGAATAATCATCTCCCTCGGGACAAATAAACATTTTAAGCTGCTCTTGAAGAGCCCAGGCTGTGGTGTGGGGAAGGCAAGACTGGTTTGAGGGCAGACCTTTGCTCTGGAAAACTCTCCTTCTTGGAACCCCTGGGGCTGGGACTGGTAGCTCTGTGGTGTCCCTGGGGCTGTCCCCTCCATGAAGGAAAGCCATGAGATGAGGTTCAGGATGGGACCACTTCCCAGGAAAGGGGATGGTTTTCTTAACCACGCCTGACAGGAACCACTTGCACTGTGACATGGTGCCTGAGGGGTCTGGCTGGGGTGGATGGGGAGGATGAAGGTGCTCACTGATTCCCAGCTGGAGATTAGGGATACACTGGTTATAACGGGGATTTTTCAGTCACATTGTCCTCTTGAACCCTGCTGCCTCTTGTCTGTGTTTTCCCCTTTGGGATGTCTGTGTTTCCTCCTTTGGGATATCTGTGTGGCTGCTGTCAACTCCCTGCTGGGATGGCCAGAGTGACCAGGGCATGGTTGAGTGCTGGGACCTCCCTGTTCTTGCTGGGCTGGTGGGACACAGACCCCAGGCTCACTGGGAACCACATCCCTCCGTGTATACCCACCCCAGGCTGTCCCTTGTGTTGTCCTTGGTCAGAGCAGCCATTCCCTCTGCCCTGGCTCTGTCTCCTGGTGCTTTCACACTCAAACATTTCCTCTCCCACCTCTGCCAGACCAAAGTGGTGTTTCTGTTACAAACCTCTGCAGAACAAACCGGGGAAGGGGATGAACCAAAGGGATGTGGCATCAGGGGACCTGGGATCTCCAGGGGGCTGCCCCAAGCCCAGCAGAGCCATGAGAGCAGGTTTGCTCCATGGCCACCCTCCATCACCCCCTTTGCCTGCAAGAGCAGGGCCAGACTTTGCTCCAGACGTGGAATAAATGGAGCATGTGGTGCCCAGAGCCACGTTCAAGGCTGCAGCCTGTTGGGTTTTAAAAATGTAAAAGGACGTCTTTGAAGGTGGATTCGAAACTTGGACACGGAAAGAAATTCCTGCAGGAAGAAAATTCAACAAACAAAGTCCCTTGGCTGAGAGCAACATTTACAGTCACTAAAACTGCTGGAGGTTTTGGTGCCTCCCAGCACCAGGAGCTCTGGGAGCAGCTCCACAGGTGGGACACGTGGTGCAGAAGATCTGGGATGTGATGGCATTGCCAGGTGACTTTTGTGCAAACAACTGCCCTGTTCGGTGCCTCAGTTTCCCCCTTTCAGTGCCCAGCTGAGCAGCTCTTGGTTAGCAGGAGATAAAACCAACAAACATGGAACATGTCCCCACAGATTTGGGGACTTATGACCAGTTTTTAAAGCAATTGGCATCAATGTCTAACAGCATATCCTTCCAAAAAGCATCTCCTTTCCCTATTGATTCTGGTCCTTCTCCAGCTGGCAGACACGTGGCTCCAGCTTGGCTCTTTGTTTAAACACTGTGAAATACCTCTGTGGGTTCTCTCCATCCCTTTCCCTGGCTTCCAGTTGAGCTACCTGCTGGTTTTTAGGATCCAAGTGCCCCAGCTCGCTGCAGGTGAGGGCTGTGCCTTTGGATCATCCTGCTCCTGGCAGTTGTTGAGAGACACCCACCAGAAATCCTCCAGTTTTGGGGTAAGAGCAAGGGCCCCTTTTTGAGAATAAATATATTTAAGCATTGTAGGGAGCCCAAGGCAAAATGGGGGAGTCCAGCCAGTGGGAATTTTGGGGGGGCTCTGCTCTTGGCCGTTAGCCACCATGAACCGAGTGTGGAAGTGCAGGATCAGCCTCCTGGATGGCTGCCAGCCCCTGGCAGGGTTGGGACTGGGATTTCAAGGAGCCAAAGCAGCTCAGGTTTCCCGGCCCCTGCTGCAAATGGGCTTGGCTGGAGAGAGGATGGTTGGGGGGGAAGGAGGGGACCCTTAAACCCCACATCCATGGGGTGGTGGGATGGGGGTGCCTCTAGGAGGGTGATTCCAGTGGCTGCTGTGCCCCCCACCCGGACTTCCCACTCCTTCCTGGGCTGTATCTCGGAGCTGTGAATGTGCAACAGGTCCTGGTTCCCTCTGAGCTCCTGGGAGCAGAAATGTCCCCCCTGAGCCCCCCATCTGTGTCCCCTCAGTGCACCGTGATCGTCCAGCCAGGACCTGGCCGACTCTCCCTGCAAAACCCAACCTCCTCCTGCCCACGGGCACTCGGCTCATGGCACTGCTGTGACTTCCTCCCTTCTCTTTATTAATTGCCATCAGGATTTAAATTAAAGCTCATCACCAGCTGGGAGCAAATGAACCCCTGCATCGTATTTTACAGGTTCCATCTGCCACGGAGCAGAGGGGACCCTGGGGGCTGGCTCCCTTTGGCAGGGGTTGGGGGCAGCTGGAGGTCACTTTGGGGGTGACACAGGTGAGACATGGGGGCTGGCGACACCCCCCGAGCCCCTGTGCTCTGCTGGAACACACCATCCCCAACACGCGCTCCTGGAAGCCGGGCGAGGGAAGGGCTTATTGAAATTCTTAATTGGCTTTGTTTTTAAACACGGGCTCGGAGCAGCCTCCGCAGCAGAAGGAATTGTTCCCGAGCGCCAGCCCCTCCGGCGGGCCGGCCGGGTGCGAGCCGAGCTGCCAGAGAAAGACGTGATTGTTGTCATCGTGCCTCCGTCCCAGCCCTCCCAGTCCTCCCAGCCCTCCCACCGCCCTCGGCTCCCAGGAACAAAACCCCCGCGCTCGGCCCAGGCTCGCTCGTGGCGGAGCAGAAAGGAGGAGCAGGAGGAGGAGGAGGAGGTGGAGGAGGAGGAGGAGGAGGGAGACAGCCAGAGAGAAACTTGTCTTGGGGATTAATAAGAGGCAGGAGGAGGGAGAGGTGCACACAGGTAAGCTGTGGGCAGGTGTTTTCCCCCAGGCTCTTCTCACCTTGCCTGAGCCTCCGACCCAGGACGCTGCGCTGGTCCACGATGCTCCTGCCCTCTCCAGCCTCCCTTACATCCAAAGCAGCATCTGTTCTTCCCCTTTCCCCCCTTCTCCTCTTGTTGGTTTTCCTGTTCTGCAGCAGTTGGAGTCTTTGTTCTTTCCCTTTGCTCTGGGTTTAGGAGTTTTTCTCGGTGTGGGGCAGGTTGGGGTGGAGGAGTGGGGCTGGGGGCTGCAGAGTCCCAGGGAAGTCCCTGCGTGACAGAGTTGCAGTCACCCCCAGGCGCTTTTTGGGGGGAGCAGTGAGGACCCCTTTGTGTGTCCCCCACACCGACCTGTGCTCTCACACACTCACAAACCCCACGCACGTTTCCCTCTGGCTCTGCAGCCAGACTGGGGGTGCTGTGGGGGATGCACAGCCACATCTGGGGGTTTGGGGGGGACTGCACAGCCAGAGCTGGGGGCTCGGGGGGTGCTGCACAGCCTGAGCCATGCCCAGAGCTGTTCCATGCCTTGGCAAGCAGGAGGGAAACATGCAAGGAATGGGGGGAGGCTGAGAGGGGAACGGACACCTCCGGAGCCAGGAGTGGTACCAGGAGGCTCCGGGAGCATCAGGTCACCTTGTCCTTCCTTGTGCACGACCTGAGGAGGCGGCCGGGGCTCGGAGGGCTGCGGGGTGCTGCTCCCATGGCAGGGGATCTGTGCACAGCCTCTCTCTCTGCCCGTGAGCGCTGGGAGCTTCCCTGCCCTGCGGAGGGGACCAGCATCGCGCTGCTTCGACAGGGAGGGGGGAACGAGCAGCCCAACAGCGCCAGGGCCACTTCCAACGAGCTGGTTTTCTGCCCAAAATGTAGGTGGTAAAGCCCTTCTTTCCTGCCTGGATCACACAGAGCATTCCCAGGGCATGTGATCCCACTTTTCCTGCCTCACTCGTGGGGATGTGAGCCAGCTCAGCTCCAGGCAGGAGGAGAGGTGCAGCCCCCTCCCCGCACCCACCACGGGGGTCTCTTTGTCTCCGCGTCGGCAGGAGCTGATGGGAGGAAGCAACAGGGCAGTGATGTTCGCTGAAGCCCTGGGAAAAGGGTTTTATTACTTGAAGGAGATTCATCCCAGACCTGCCTGTTTGAGAGGTTTAGAAAAAGCATCTACAAAGCAAAACATGGAAATTCATCCCTTTGGCACCGAAGGCAAAGCATGAGAGCTTGGAAACTTTCCTGGGATCCTGCGATCCCGGCCCTGCCTTATGTGGTGCTCAGCCGACGGCATCCCAGAGCTGCCTCGTGGGACGGCGTGGGGCAGGAACGCGGGGTGTCCCTGCGCCCTGGGGAAGGAAGGGCGAGGGGCTGGGTGTTTCCACCTAGGAAGAGAGAAAAGTGCAACTGTGGGAGGTTTCCTCTTCCCTGGAAGAGGCTGGAGGGGAGGGATGAGGTGTCAGAGCAGTTTCCCACCCTTCGGGGGAGCGGAGCGGGGTGAGGTGGATGCTGAGGGTGGGTGGGGGAGCAGGGCGTGCGTGGGGTCCAGGCTGCCGGCGCTTTGGCAGCATCTTCTGCCATGGTTTGCTTTTGTCTGTGTCCAGCCGGTTCCACGGTGTGTGGCAGAGGGATGTGCGGGCAGGCTGAGCCGGGAGCAGCGCTGGGAAGGGTCGGGACATGCAGGGAGGGAGGAGGAGAGGGAGGAATCGCTGACACAGGGAAGGCAGCGGAAAGGTGTTGCCTGCCAGGGCTGCCTTCCCACGGACCCTGCGGTGGGAGGAGGTGGCTGGAGGGAGCAGGGAACGGGATGAGCCTTTCGCAACGAGCCTGGTGACTGTGGTACAGTGAGGAAACGCTCCTGGCACGCAGGAGCCCCGCATTGTTGTCCCCGTGTCGTGCCGTCCTTGGCTGGAGGAGGGCAAAAACTGCTGGAGAGCCCAGGAGCGTGTCCGAGCTGCTCTCTGGCAGGGTCTCCCGGGACACCCATCCCTGCAGGACACAGCACCATCCCCGCAGATGGAATGCGGCAGGACCGAGCCCCGCGGTTGCCCCGGCCGTGTGCCGGCTCCAAACAGGCTGCCTGTGGCTCCGCCGCTCCCTGGGAAAGGGCTGGGAAAGGGCGAGAACAGCGGGTTGTTGCCTCGGGGCTGTCCTTCCCAGGGGACCCTGGGGACGCCTGGGTGACAGCCTGGCTGCCCTCCCCTCGGAGGACAGGACTGCCTTTTCCATGATTTCCAGAGCCGCTGGATAAAGAGCTCCCTGTTGGATTCCAGCTGATCAGACCCAGATTCTTGCAGAGACACGAATGGGCTGCGGTGGTTGGACACGAGGGAAGCCAAGCAGGGAGGTTTTCTGGATCCTTTTGGTTATTTTTAGCTTGCCCTCCTTGTTCTGCTCCAACGAGCAAGTTCCCAAGCTGGGTGGGGGTGTTTTACCCACCAGGGATGATGGAAATCGGAGGGCCCAGTGGGGAAGGTGTGAAGGGAACTGACAATGGACTGGAAAGGGCTCCTGTTCCAGCCATCCAGGCTTTCCCCTGCTGTCCCAAAGTTAAAGCTCCCTTGATCCTTCCCAGCCCCTCTGCAGGAGGGGGTCCAGGACAGCTGTCCGGAGCCAGCTGCTGCTCCCTGCACGTGTCACTGCTGCAAGAGGAGGGCAGGAGGCACCCAAAGGAGAGCTCTGGGATTTCTGCCTGTGACAAATGCCCCCATGCCCTTTACACAGCTCCCTCTTGCCCTGGAGGGGGGTGGTTTCTGCCTGCCTTTGGCACTGGTGCCCGGGCTGGCAGTGAGCACTGCTGGGAGCTGTGGGTTACTGAGAGGCAGCAAAGATAAACTATTTGGAAAGCAAACACCAGTGGCATTTGGGGCTGGAATTTCCAGCTGTTGAGGCGATTTTTTTTGTCAATTGTAATGGGATGACTGAGGGAGCAGCTGCCTCTTTCTGGGAAAAACCCTGGGCTGGGATCAGTTGGGTGCCTTGGTCTTGCACCCAGGCCAAGCTGGTCAGCGCAGCCTGTGGCTCAGGAGGTGTCAGAACTGGTTTTGTGCATGAATTGAGCCTTTTCTCCATGCCAGGCAGTTGGTTTCCTGAACACATTCATTGCTTCATGATTTAACTTTATTCCAGTTGCACGGATTCCTTGTGGATAGCTGGGATCTGAGCTGTCCTGTCTGTCGGGAGCGATGACAAAGGTCAAGTGGAGATGTTAGCAGAGCAGAGACTGTGCTGGGGCTCTGGCCCTGCCATCAGCAGCCAGTGCTCCTGCAGAATCAGGGTGTGGGATTTGGAAATTTGGCTTCTTGCATTCACACCAGTAAATTCAACTGGATGGAGAACAGACTTCCAACTGTGCTGGGTCCAGGGAGAGCTGGCTTTGAACCTTCCAGTGTGTTGGAGGCAATTGTAAAGTTTGTGGTGGCCTCAGGCTTGTTGCATCCCCGTTGTTCTGGGTGCAGGGCTGTCGGCTGGTTTCCTGCAGACTGCTTGGAAGTGGGTCCTGCTTTCCCCGGGCAGGCTGGGGAGTGGTGGGCAGAGCTTTGCAGGGAGAGGCTGGGAGGGACCAGCAGAGAAGGATGGTGGCAGTGCTGGCTCTGCCCAGTGCCTTGGGCAGAGGGGCTGTGACAGTCCCCATGAGGATGTGGCAACAGATAAAAGGGGCAGCATCTGCCTCCTGACACTTCCCTTCTGTGCTGACAAACGCCACAGGATGCTGTCACTCCCCAGCCTGGATTTCTGGCGCTGTGACTGTTCCTGCTCTGTGCTGAGTCCCTAAACATCTGCAGCGTTAAATGCTCCTGTGGAGGGGATGAGGCAGGCTCAGCCAGCTCCTGACATCAACAGGGTCACAGCTCTACCCTGTCCCCACCCTCCCTGGGATATTGCTGGGTGGCCTGAGCTGAGCATCACTCACGAATGGAGGGAGCCCAGAGCCTGGATCACAGTGTGTCCCAGTGGGGATAGGGTGTCCCAGTGGGGATAGGGTGTCCCAGTTGGGATATCCTATCCCCACTGCCTCCTCACCTCTGCAATGGGCCAAACACAGACCTCAGCCCCCACCGCTCTCCTGGGCATGGTGGGTGTCAGAATCCAGGTGTGAGTTTTGGAGCAGAGGCAAAACCCCATCGAATGGTCTGGGCCAAGGTGGGCAGAGGGTGCAGGGCTGGCTGTGGCTGAGGGGGAGCAGGATGCTGAAGGAATGGAGAGGGAACTCCATGTGCAGCAGATCCCTGTCATGAATTGGCCCGTTCCCTGCAGCCAGACACTGAATCTGGACTCTTTGAGACAGAAGCACGTCTGTCCCCAACAGGGACCTACTGCAGCACTGCTGGGCTGAGGGTCTGGCAGCATTTGGCTCCATGGCCCTCCCCCTGATCCTCCCTTCCCCCAGTGAGATGCCAGAGCCCTGATTGGAACCAGCCGGCATGGGAAGCGTGTGGGGTTAAACAGAGCCAGATGGGAGCCGAGCAGGCAGCGAGGAAAGGAACAGGCTGGGCCTGGAGGGGGGGTGAGAACAGGATCTTTTCTTGGAGAAAGTCAATTACTTGGAGCCCCAGGAATGCGTGGGATCGCTTCAAAGGGAGCCGGGCTGGCAAAGGCAGCCCTGAGAGCAGTGGCCCATCCAGGGGCAGCTCTGGGTGGGATGCAGACCCCAAGTGGGAAGCTGAAAGGAAAAAGGGGTTGGTGTGGCCCCAACCCTTGCCCCAACCCTGTTCCCCATGGCCACATGGCGGTGAATTCAACTCTGCTATGTCACATGGGAAAGTTGGAAGAGCCTGATTCCGTTCCAAAATCAGCTCCAGCATCACCAAAGCTTCTCCTGTCCCAGCAGCACTGGCTGCCACAGCAGACACCCTGTTTCCCCAGCTTCCTTTGGCTTTCCTGATCTTTCTCCCTCTCATCTCACTTTATTCTCTCTCCCACCCTGCCTCTGCTGAGCTCCTCCATCTGCCCTACTGTGCATCCAGCTTGGCTCTGATCCTGCTGGGGTGACAAGTCCTGCTGGGAAGAGCCTGGTGAGCATCCCAAGGAATGTGCCCAGGAAACCCACTCCCAGCCTGGCCTGCTCCAGCTGGCCCTGGGGAGTCAGAGCATCCAAAGCACTTTCTGCATGGGGCTTTCTGGGGAGCTCATCTGCAACGAGCTGGATCCCTCCATCCTCCAAGGCATCAGCTGGAGAGCTCCCAGCAGGTCTGGCAAGGATGATCACTACTGTTCCAGGCAGCAGCAGGGGGAGCAGAGATGGGACAAGCAGCCTTCGTGGGCTTGATAACGACCCAAAGAAGAGAGAGGGGTGACGAGGTGTTGGGCTGGTGTCCAGGAGAAACTCTGGCTTGGGGCACACAAAGACCTTGCCTGGTCCCTCCCCATCTCCCAGTGCTACTGTGTCTCTCCCTGGATAACCATCCCTGCAGTAGGGCTGGAGGTGATGGATGGATTATTTGGGCAGCACAGGGAGCTGTAGTGCCAAATACCTTCAGTGTTGCCCATGTGAAAACTCGCAAATGCCCTTTTTATCACTCAGCCTTGAGAAGGGGCTGTGCTGCCTCCCAGCCTGGTCCCTTAGCACAGGGCCATCCATCTCTGCTGCCCTGCTAACTGCTCTGGCCTCCCGACACCGTTCTGCAGCCAATTTCCTACTGAATCATTGATTTTCTGGCTTAAGTGCAAAATTAAGTTTAATCCATCAAGGTCTCTGAAGGGGCAATCCATCCTTCGGGGAGATGGGATGGTGATGTCCTCCTGGGGGAGGGCCAGGCTCTGGGGGTGTTGCTGGGAGTGGCATGTGAAAAAAACCCAAAACCCAGACCAAATGAAAAAATCCAGCCCCCACCATGGCATGAGGCTGAGCCAGAGAGAGGGACCTCAGTGACTCGTGCTCTGGAGAGGGGGGGATTTGAAGATGACTTCCAAAGGGAAGGAGGGAAAGCAGCAGGTTACTGGCAGGGATTTGGGGTAAATTCCCACCTGCCAGTGGTGGGGCGATGATGCAGTACCTAAATTGGGCACCTTTTAACCCACCTTTTGCTGTGTCCCTCAGGGAAACATCTGGACCATGAAGGTGGCCCTCAGGTTGCTTCTCCCACTCGTTCTCGTGCTGGTCTCGGAGGTGAGCGGGCAGCGGAGGAAACCTCCCCGGAAACCCACCCGCCCACCCCTGCCCTTCGTCGAGCCCGTGGAGCCCACAGAACTGCCCCCCCCGCTGCCTCCAGGCCCCCCCTCCATCTTCCCCGACTGCCCCCGGGAATGTTACTGCCCCCCAGACTTCCCCTCCGCCCTGTACTGTGACAGCCGCAACCTGCGCAAGGTCCCCGTCATCCCGCCCCGCATCCACTACCTCTACCTGCAGAACAACTTCATCGACGACCTCCCGGAGGAGTCCTTCAGGAACGCCACGGGGCTCAAATGGGTCAACCTCGACAACAATCGCATCCGGAAGGTGGACAGGCGGGTGCTGGAGAAGCTGGAAAACCTCATCTTCCTCTACATGGAGAAGAACCAGCTCAAGGAGGTGCCCGCCTTCCTGCCGCCCAACCTGGAGCAGCTGCGGCTGAGCAGGAACCAGATCTCCAAGATCCCTGCTGGGGTCTTCAACAAGCTGGAGAACCTGGTGCTCTTGGATCTGCACCACAACAAGCTAAGCGATGGGGTCTTCAACAAAAACACCTTCAAGGGACTCAAGAACCTCATGCAACTCAATCTTGCCCACAACATCCTGAGGAAGATGCCCCCCGGGGTGCCCAGTGCCATCCACCAGCTCTTCCTGGACAGGAACAACATTGAGGACATCCCCAGTGACTACTTCAAGGAGTTTCCCAACCTGGCGTTCATCCGGCTCAACTACAACCAGATCTCTGACAAGGGGCTCCCCAAGAACTCCTTCAACCTCACCAACCTGCTGGTGTTGCACCTGGCCCACAACAAGCTCACCAATGTCCCGTTCATCAGCCCCAAGCTGGAGCACCTCTACCTGAACAACAACTCCATCGAAAGTGAGTTCCACTGGCTGGTCAGGGGGTTGGTGAGGTTTGGGGGGGGAAGATGGGCTTGAGGATGAGAAGTGTTTCATGGAAAAGGTCATGGGCAGCTCTTCCTTGGGGCCACCTGCCTGTCGAAACAGTTCCTTCCCCAGCAGGGCGCCGAAATCGGGGTATTTTCAAAGGAGAGCCTGTGCACAGATTTTAGGCACAGATGCCAAACACACAGTCGGGATGGTTAGAAATAACCCAGCGCAAGCTCCCAGCTCAGCCTCGCAGGGAAGGGCCAGGGAGAACAAGGCTGCACTGGAGCTGCCTTGGCAGAGCAGCCGGAGCCTTTCACACCGTTCCAGGCACAGCACTGCAGTTCCACGGGAGAGGTGCTGGCCTGTGAAATGTGTAAACAGAGCAAGCACAGATGGGAAGACAGAAACCCATTGCATTCCCAGTCAGCCTTCCAGTGCCTAAAGGGGCTTCCAGAGAAGCCTGGGAAAGGACTTTAAATAAGGGCCTGGAGTGCTAAGACAATGGGGAATGGCTTCCCACTGCCAGAGGGCAGGGTTTGGTTGAATACTGGGAAGAAATTGTTCCCTGTGAGGGTGGGCAGGCCCTGGCACAGGGTGCCCAGAGAAGCTGTGGCTGCCCCA
>JAWWEE010000069.1:3546491-3568917 GCA_035221455.1 Xenops minutus | reverse complement strand
GTGCCACCCCCTGCCATGGGCAGGGACACCTTCCACTAGCCCAGGTTGCCCCAAGCCCCGTCCAGCCTGGCCTTGGAGAGAAGGATCCCAGGGTTACCTTTCAGCGTGGCATAGTCGATCTTCTGCTTGAGCTTGGCCATCTCCACCACGCAGGCCGAGCTCTGGGTCAGCACCAGGAGCCGCTCCCGCGCCTTGAACCCGTTCCTGTCGTATTTTATCACGGGGGTCACGTACTGAAAACAACGAGCTGGTGTCAGCACTGTCCCTGCCCCAGGGCCCAGCCAGCCAGTGGAGTCCTCCTGTGTGGAAGCAGCTCAGGGAGGAGCAGCCCTGCCCGGGGAGCTCCAGCTCTCCTGCCAAGCTCTGCTCACAAGGGCCTGGATTCTTTATCCTGGGAAATTCAGGTGGCAGGACCCTGTTCTGAGCAAGATGGGGCACTTGTGCCCTCTGTGCCATAACCATGGGAAGTGCACAGACACCATGGCTCTGCTCCTGCCCTCTACAGCCCAAACAGGGCTAGGAATGGAATCATAAATGACTTTTTTAGGTACATTTTGAGACCTTAATTTGTCTCCAATTTAAAGGCAAGAAAACAGTGGCTCCCCTGCTATTCAGAAGGTCCTGTGTGACCAACCAGCTCCAGGACCCTGGTGAAGCCAATTCCAAGGGTCCTGTCCTTCCCTTACCTTGATGTTCTCCCCTTGGATGAGCTGCAGCACTTTGGGGTTTATATCACTCACTTCTGAGGAGAGAAAGAGAATGTGAGTGTGGGTGACACACCTACAGACAGACAGACAGTCACCACTGCCCCAGCAAACACCACAGAGCTGCTCTGACTCTCTTCATCCCACCTGTCCCCTGGGCACAGTCCCTGCCCAGCTGAGGGTGGTCTCAGGGGTCACAGTGCACTCACTCAGACGGGTGTCCAGGAAGGGCTGGTTGATGCTCTGTGTGTATCCCTCCTTCTTCCCTTGGAAAACAGCACTGGTCACCACCTTCTGCTGCAGCTGAGGTGGGGAGGAACAGCCTTTACCCTCGGAGAGCCTCCACCAGGAACATCAGAGGTGTAATGCAAACCCTGCTAGTGCCCAACATCCTTCCACTCATGCACTGCCCACCTCACTATGGACTCATGGAATTGTGCTGCTTTTCTTCCAACAGCCTTAGGCTGTTCCTGTATTACACCAAATCAAGGGGCAGCAGGGACAATCCTACAGATTTTTCTGATTTAGGGATCTTTTCTAATTGCACAGGGTGCAGTTTTAATGCCCCAAGATGAAACCCCACGTGTCTGCAGGAGAACTGCTCCGTCCATGGTGAGGGACAGTGGAGGGAATCCCTGACTCCAGGCTCTCATGTCATTGCTGAGTGAGTGAGAGGAGCAGCGGGGTCAGGAGGAGCAGCCTGTGCTGCAGGAGATCCCCAGGGAGCAGAGGTCACAGCACACTGTTGTGCCTCACACACTTGCACTCAGGTGTTGGTTACCTGGACTTTCCTCTCGGCAGTGAGCCCCCGGCAGTATTTCCTCACCAGGTTCCTCATGCACATCTTCTGGAGCAGCTCAGATGTCTACAGGCAAAAAGGGAAAAACAAAACAGCAGGGAAGTTGTGCAAACAGGTCTGTCTGTGCCACAAGCCTAAGTCTCATGGGAGTAATTTTGACTTTACAGGGCTCATGAGGTCACTTTTCTGTGTATTTCCCTTTGTGTTGCTTGAAAGACAGAGTTCTCTCCTCTCCCATGGAAACACCAAAGTGGGGCCATTCCTCCCACTCCCATCCAAACACAGCAGAGCTCAGGCTCTTCCAAAGGCCCTGCCATCCCACCTGAACAGAGGACAAGCCAGCAGATCCCTGCCCTTCTCCCACGTGAGCTGTGCACACACATGACCACGGAACAGAAGCACCTCCACCTCTCCCAAAGCCTCCAGCAGCAGCTCTCACCTCTTCCAGGATGGAGGGAGGTTGGAGCCAGCTCTTGTCCAAAACATTTTTTGGAAGGTGGTCTCGGAGCTTCATCAGGTACTTGTACTGGGCAAGCCTCACAAACTCCCTGTTCTCTGGGCAAAGGGGCTTCTTCCGATTGATGAAGCCAGTTATGAACCTACAGGAAACACCGGAGCAGAACTGGCACGTGATCCCAGGAAATCCAGGGAACAAGGTGAGGCACAGGGGGCACACAGCAGGTTCACAGCTCACTTCTGTGAACTGAGGTACAGGTCACCTGTGCTACAGCAATGGAAATCTTTAGCTTTGTGATATTTTAAATACTAATATTTTCTTCCAGGTTCTGTTGGCCAAAACAGGGTGCTTTGGGGTTTGAAAGGAAGATCAGCTCTGCTCCAGGAGCTGGGTTTAAGGGAGTGGAGAGGGAGGATCACACGTAAGGGAATGGAGGGACATGTGAGGGCTTAGGAAGGAATTCTTCCCTGTGAGGGTGGGCAGGCCCTGGCACAGGGTGCCCAGAGAAGCTGTGGCTGCCCCATCTCTGGAAGTGTCCAAGGCCAGGTTGGACAGGGCTTGGAGCAACCTGGGCTTCTGGAAGGTGTCCTTGCCCATGGCAGGGGGTGGAACTGGGTGATCTTTCAGGTCCCTTCCAAACCATTCCATGAATCCTGGTCTCTCCAGATATTTCTGCTATCAGGGGTGCTGTCTGAAAGTAGCATGATGCTCTGATAAGTGTCTGGTTCAAATGCTGGTTAATCTGCATGTTGCTCAAACACACCAAAGCAGAGCTGTGGGGACCTTGGGGTGAAGGTGGTGACTTCTGCTGGCTTCACACACACCAGCACCAGCTTCTTCTCTATCCCCTTCCATGGAGGCATGCCCTGTGTGCACCATGTCCCAGCTTTTCCTTGCCTGTTTTACCCAGTCTTTACAAGCTTTCCATCCCTGGAGCTGGGGAATGACATAAGAATCCCTGGGTTTATTTTCCCTAATGCAGGCCCTGGGGTGGGGAGGGACACGTGGAACTCCAGAAGCGAACAACGAGCTGGGGACTGACGTTATCTCCGGCAGAACGGGGCTGGAGCAGCTTTCCTTGATGTTTTTGTGGAGGCTCAGGGCTGGCTCGGCAGGTTTCATGTGCCAAACGATCCCTTTTCTCTCTCAAATGACACTGCATCCCTCGCCACGCTTTGGATGAACGTGACCTACTTCGTTTCTGATCAAAAGCAAGATTTTCCTGCACCATCTTCGGGAAGAGGGTGGGGATTCTCCGCCTTGGTAGCAAAGCAACCCCGTTTTGGGGTTCAATACACAGGCAGGGAGGGGGTCTCAAGCACCCCTTCCTGCCCTCCCTTCCCCCTAACCTGCCTCCCACTGTTCCTCTCCTCCCTGCAGAGATCAACGGGACTCAGATCTGCCCCACCTCGCTGGTGTCCATCCAGGATTTCTCCCCCTCCGACCTGGACAGTGTGCCCCGGCTCCGGTACCTGCGGCTGGACGGGAACCTCCTGAAACCCCCCATCCCCTTGGACCTCATGATGTGTTTCCGCCTCCTGCAGTCCGTGGTTTTCTAGCCCAGCCCTGCCCCTGCCAGGACTTGGCTTTGCACAGAGACTTGACCCCTGTCGGTGTTTGACCCGTGGGACCCCCTTTGCCTCCCCCTCCCCCTGCTCCTGCCTTGCCTCCCTTTCTGTCCTTTCCCCCTTTCCTTCCCCTGCAGTGGCCGTGGACACACGTGGCACGTGCATCCTTGGGGACCACTATCTGCAGGACAGCACTGTGTCCCTGCAGCCACCCCAGGTTGCAGCATCAGACCCAGGGTGGCTGCCACGCTCACCCCAGCTCCCTGCCTGGGGGTCCTGCCTTCTCTGCCCTCCCCCAGGCCAAGCCTGGAGCTGGCTCCATCTCTCCCTTTCCACCCAGCAGAGTTTCAGGAGGTTGGATTCGCTCCAAGCCAAGAGCATCTCCAGATGGAGCTGCTGGACTTGGGTCACACCTTTGCTCTGGGTGGCTGCACCCAGAGAGAGCCCGTGGTGTCCCTTGGGAACAATCCGCTGTGGCAGAGGGGGAGCAGGGATGGCCTGGGCTGGTGTTGAGAGCTGCAGGGCAGCACCAGTCAGGGGGGATCCGTGGACTGGAGCGTGGCTGGGTCTGTGGAACAGGCAGCCACAGCCCCTGACCAGAGCCACATCCCAGGGTGCCAGGCAAAGGACACGCTCCTCTCACCTGAGCCCTTCTGGGGGAGGCTTTGTCTCCACACTGCTTTGGGGGATGAGGATCTAAATCCCTCGTGGAGGTGTGGGTTTGCTGGGATGGGGTGGGGAGGGTGTCATGCCCCTGCACTGGAGCTGGGCTCTGCTGCGCCCTGTGTGGGTCACGCCTTCCCCTCAGCCACCCCCAAACACCCTCCTTCACACAACCTGCCCCTTCCATCCCTCCCTGGACTGGTGCTGCTCCCCCAGCAGTGCCACAGCCCCATCCCAGCATCCTTCCCTCGCAATCCGTGGGGATCGAGGGCTCAGTGCACTGGCCACGCTCTGCCCTCCCCACTGCAGGCAGCACCCAATACCCACAGGACCCCGATGCCAGCGCTCTGCCCTGGGCAGGGACCCCCAGAACAGTGCCAGCTGCTTTCCAGCAGTGCCAGCAGGACACTTGTCCTTGTTTTTAGGCCCCTGGGGCCAGATGTTGACGTGGGTGTAAACCCAGGCTGGGCTGATCCATGGGGTCTTGGATCTGCTCTCACAGCCCTCCTGCCCTAAATCCCACCTCCTGGAAGTTTTGCTCCCAGTTGCTCTCTGGAACCAAGCACACGAGTGGTTTTGCCTTTTTTTATTAGGAAAAAAAAAAGGAAAGAAAAAGAAAAGGGAAGAATCACTCTTTGGAAAAGCTATTTTTATCCCCGTTCTCCCTGTCCTCACATGTATCGCTTCCCTCTTTGATAGCTCTACCTGCATATATAGGGTGTCCGGGTTTAGGGGGGATTATTATCTTCTTTTCTTCCTGATTCTCAGGATTTGGATTTAAGGCCGAGCATTAGAGGAAAAAAAATCAAACTGCAATAAGCATTAAAGCAATAAACCAAAGAAACCTCCTTTGTGTTCAGCCACCACAGCTGACCCTTCCCTGAGATGGGCACGGACGGGCACTGTGTCCTGCTTCCTGGGAATGGGACAGGGATGCTCCCCACAGCCTGGGGACTCAATAGCCACCCTGAATGCTCCCCCTTTCTGTTAATTCAAACCCTGTGCTAATTGAGGCTTGTTTTCTCAAGATAAAAGCCTCTTCTCTAAATCTTCCTGCAGTTGGCTTTGTTGGGTTCGACAGGTTTCAGCCTTAAACCCGGAGCCCCTATGTATATATTTATATATAATGTGTATATAGACTGGTAGACTGTACAGATATATCTAGAGACATATGTACCTCTCGACTGATTTCAACTTAATGGTATTTTCACTCCTACTCTCCACAGCAGTGAAAATAAAATGATTCACAAGGGACCCAGAGCCGCAGTTGGATCTGCCTCTCTCTGATCCATCCTCCTCTTCCTCAGGTGCAGGAGCTGCTGCTTCATTCAGGACCAGATTTCCTCTGGTGGGGCCAATTCCCAACAGTCAGAGCATGTGAGACCCCCGGGGGTGGGTGGGCTCAGGGGGTTGTGGTGTGAACTCCTTGAACCAGTGCTGGTTTAGATTAGAATTTGGGAAGAAATCCTGCCCTGTGAGGCCCTGGCACAGGTTGCCCAGAGAAGCTGTGACTGCCCCTGGATCCCTGGAAGTGTCCAAGGCCAGGTTGGACAGGGCTCAGAGCACCCTGGGCTAGTGGAAGGTGTCCCTGCCCATGGCATGGGGTGAATGAGATGATCCTCCTTAAGGTCTCTCCCAAACCCAGCCTGGTCTGGGGTTCGATGGGTTGGACTCATGCGTGTCAAAGCAGCCATCACACCTTCAGCGTGGTGGTGGGCAGGTTCATGGACTATGTGCCTGCCTTAACGAGCATCTCTGCTAATTAAGAGAGCCTGATCTTGGCTGCAGCTCCCAGGGCTGTGGCTGCTGGTGGGTGTCACTGTCCCTGCAAAGCGCTGGGAGAAGGTGGCAGCTGCAAGTGCTGTGTGTCAGGGTGGGAGTGTGAGCTCTGCCTGAGCTGCCCCAGGTCACCAGGGAAGCCCTACAAACACCCCCAGGGCGAGTTTTCCAGCATGGAGAAGCCTCAGGGTGCACACCAAGGGAGGCACCTCTCCCACTCCCAGCCACGAGCCAGGATCCATCCCAGGGCTCCGGCTGCGTGGGGCGCGCGTGTTTTCACACGAGCACAGTGGGTGTAGGCAGCGGCTTCTCCTTCTGCCCATCGCCTCAGCTCCAGCAAACCTCCTCTCGCTGCTGCTCTCCCCACGTGGATCCTGAGCTGGGAGGGAGGACGGGCCGTGGGTGCGGGTGTGAGCGTGGGGGCTGTGGCGGGGGGCTGCTCACGGGAGCGTGCAGGGTGAGTGTGAGTGTGAGTGTGTGCAGAGCAGGCACGGGCAGCCACGTCCCCTTAAAATCGCTGTATTTTGTCACCAGGACATGAATCACCCACCCACAGGTGTGTGTTCACTCCCTGGGTAAGTCAGCCCCCAAAACCTGGGGGGCTCATTGCTTCTCCCTGCAAACAGTCAGTGCCACCATAGGGGTGGGACTGGGTCTGTCAGGGAGGGAAGTCCCCCCTCACCATGTGTGCTATGGGGTCACAGGGAAAGCTGGAACCCCCCCATTAGTGGGGGCTGAGAGTGGCACCCAAGGGGGCTCCTCAGCCTGGTGGGTGCTGATCTTCTCGGTGCTGGATTCGGTGAGAGGGTTTGCAGCAGGGTGAGCTTTGCTCAAGTCAAGCCCCCTTGCTGCTGGTGACCCCCTCCAGCCCATTTGTGGGTGCCTGAGCAGGGACCTCCACTGATGGGAGGGTCTGCATGGTCCCCTTGGGGGACGCTGTGCACACAGGGACCCTCTGGGTGATGCCATCCTTGCAGGTCCTTGCTGTGGCTGCTGAGGGGCCACTGTCTCTGGGGACCAGGAAAGAATGGGGACAAGGACAGGACTCCAGCAGCTTCACCAGGGCAGCAAAACAGCTGCCTCAAGAACCCCATTTCCCTGGGGACCCCGCTGGATGGGGACCCTTGGCCAGCCCAGGCTTTGGCTTTGCAGCAGTTCCCCCCACACTGGGCTGTGACACCCCCCCAGCTGCCACATCGCCTCCATCACAGTGGCCACCGAGCCGCCTAATGAGGGGCTTAATGAAGATTAGAGGCTGCTCCTTGCTGAGCTGGGCTGGGGCTGCCCTGGCAGGGGGCACTTTGTGAGCTGGGGGGCTGTGGGTGCGTGGCCAAAGCCCGTGCCCACTGGTGGGGGCTGTGGATGTGTGACCAAAGCCAGTGCTCACTGGTGGGGGGCTGTGGGTGCGTGGCCAAAGCCCCTGCCCACTGGTGGGGGCTGTGGGTGCGTGGCCAAAGCCCCTGCCCACTGGTGGGGGCTGTGGGTGTGTGGCCAAAGCCCCTGCCCACTGGTGGGGGCTGTGGATGTGTGGCCAAAGGCTGTGCCCACTGGTGGGGGCTCTGGGTGTGTGGCCAAAGCCTGTGCCCACTGGTGGGGGCTGTGGATGTGTGGCCAAAGCCCCTGCCCACTGGTGGGGGCTGCGGGGGTGTCCTTGCCTGCCCAGCAGGCACTGGCAGATGGGTGAAGCTGCAGAGGGTGGGTGGGTGCGTGGGCTGAGATCTGCCTGCGAGAGACAAGAACATTTTCGCGGCAGTGGGTGGCTGTGTGTGTACTGCACGAGGCTTGCCCAGCGCTCTGAGGAGCTGCTGTGCCCACCCTGCCCCATGCCAGGCTGGCCCAGCCCCACAGGACACATCTCTGGCAAGGACACCCCTCCTCAAAGAGGATGAAGCAGGGTCGTGGCCCCCCTGAGCTGAGCCCTGAGTGGGGGTGTCAAGGAGTCCCCCTTGCCCCAGAGCACGTGGGTGCACACAGTGGGGAGGGGGGATGTCCCCCAGCAGCGCTCACCCCGCCTGCATCCACAACAGCCCCCTTTCCCCAAACTGCCCCCAAACCACCCAAAGGGTGCAAAGGGTGGGGGGTGCTGAGCCCCACGGAAGGTGGGTTGGGGTGGATGACCTGAGGATCCCCAGCTGTCTGGCTGCTGGGGTGGGTCTGTGCAGCCCCCCACACCCTCCCCAGGGCTGGGGTACTCACTGGGCCCCGGCTCTGTGCCTGGTGCTTTGCCATTCCTGCATCCCTGGGGATGGATGCAGCTGGAAATTGCTCTCTGATGGCAGGACCTGGGCTGGCCGAGGCAGGGATGGTGCTGGCTCTGTCCCCTCTGCCCAGGGCTGTGTGTCCCATCGCTCATGGGGACACCAGGGCAGGGAGCACAGCACATTCCCCCTCCCATCCCACCCCATCCCGTCCCCCACAGCCCCAGACACCAGCCTAGGCTGTTGGAGGACAGCCACTATTGGGGCTGGCTCGCCCCTGGGGACAATATAAGTTCCCAGCAGGGTGGGTTTCTGGCTTGATTGGCCACATCCTGCCTCTCCCCTCGGCAGTGGCCATGCCAGACCCCTGTGTGCAGCCCCCCTCCTCCTCCTCTCCATGCATTAAAAGCCCGACAGCCCTTCCCCAGCCAGTGCACCAGTCCGTGGAGTGGAGCAGGGCTCTCTCACACCGAGCAGGAGGGGACAGAGGGTATGTCCATGCCACCTTCCTTGGGCTCCTCCAGCACCAAGAAGAGCCCCCCTGGGCTGGGGTGAGCTGGGGGGCTGGGAGGGTTGGGGGCTGGCGATGAATGCGAGGGGCTCGGTGCACTGGTGAAGGTTTGATCTGGGGGAGAAGGGCAGGAATTAGGGAGCAGAACCCTCAGCCCAGGGTGCAAAAACTGGGCTGGGTCATTGCTTTTGGTATGGGAGAGACAGGTGGGAGGCTGGGAGTGCTGGGACCCTCCATCTGCCCTGGGTGCCCCTGTGGGGTGGGAGGGGGCTCCTTTGGGAATGGACTCTGGTGGGTTTGCATGTGGAGCTGCCAGGAGTGTGGGGGTCCTGGGCAGGCAGGCCCTGGGCTCAGGGTGGAGTCACAGGGACCCTGCAGCCCCTGGTCCCCCAGCATGCTGGAGGCTCACAAGAAGCATCCTGGGCTTTAGTCCTGGGTGTGGGAGCAGGGGGGAGCGAAGGGGAGAGCAGCAGCTCCAGGGTTCCTGGGGCCATTTCTGCTCCGCTGCTGGGTTTGTTGGGCCAGTGACCAGCATCACCCATCACCTCAAAGGGCCAGAGCAGGACCCCAACCCCCTCATCACCTCCCGACCCCTCCACGGTCCTGTGGGGCTGGGAAAGCTGGGAAGCAGGGAAAGCATGGGCAGCCCAGCATGGCCATGGGGCCTCTCCTGCACATCCACCCAGCCAAGCGTGAAATGGGCTGAAAAGAAAAGGGACACGTAACATCCCCGGGCTGGGGGCTGTTTGTCCCCCACGGCTGCAGAGCGAGCCTGGCTCCAGCCACATCCCACTTCTGCATCCTGTCCTCCTCTGCTTTTACTGCAACCATTCCAGGACACCTGGCCCCATCCTGTCTGAGCCCTGTGTCCCCCAGGACCACAGTGACCCTGGCTGGGTGCAGGATGTGGACCCTGGCCTGGCTGGGCATGGCCAGCCTGTGCCTGGGGGCAGCTGGGGCTGTCCCAGCCAAGGAGAGGAGGAAGGCTGAGAAGCCAAAAGCTGATCTGGCACTCTATGAAAACCTGGGTCTGGGCAACTACGACCTGACGTTGGACAACTACGGTGAGATCCTTGACCTGAGCAACTACGAGGAGCTCTACGACTACGGGGACCTTGCTCCGAAGGTGAGGGGGGTGCAGGGGATCCCCCGGTGTGCTGGGCAGCTCTTCCCTGGGTGAATCCCGGGAAAGGGGTTTGGTCCAAGGCTCAGATGGGGCACAGCTGGAGAACCAGCCTCTTGCACAAGCCTACAAGCCCTGGCAGCTCTCCCACTGCCCTTGCTGGTGGTAGGAAAGGCTTTACCTGATCTCAGCCTCTGCCAGCTCTTTGTCCCCTGCCAGAGTGGCTGGAGCATCACCCCAGGAACCTGGACTTGAGGCTTCCTGCATTCCCTGGGCCAAGGAGGGAGGGGGGCTGGTTGGAGAGCTCTTCAAGGAGGAGCTGTCTTATCAGTATGATCTACCCAGACCCCTCACCCCTTGCCCACCCTGGAGAGGAACAGGAGGATTTGCTCAGCCTCTCACCCTCACACCCTGGCTGTGTTTGCAGATCGAGGTTGGCACCTTGGCTCCTCGCCCCAAGGACCCCGAAACTCTCCCAAACCTGGGTGCCACGGCTGGAACCCCGAAAGTGCAGCCTCCAACCACTGCTGGTCCCACCCACCCAGCACCATTCCCCGTGCAGGGTGAGTGTGGAGCTCTGGGTTTAGCTCCTGTGGGATGCATCCATGAGTCCCAGGGGTGGCAGGGCTGGGGCTCTGGAGGATAAGGAGAGAATTCTTGTGCCACCAGCAGGCAGCAGCAGCTATTTGCTCTGCCAGGCCAGTGAGTACACGGGGTGTGGGGGGTGAGTCTTCTCACACAGCAGGCAGAAGGGCTGCAGAGAGACATTTCTGGGAAACAAGAGCTCCGGCAAAGCAGCAACATTTTAATGAGCAGAGGCATTGCGACAGTCGGACAGAGTAGCAATTAGATTAGTGACAATTAAAATCCTGTAGCAAGGGATAAATATCTTTATTCATTTTCTGTCACTCAGGACTGGGACAAATTAAGTAGGAGGCAAAGGGAAATTGTTGCCTTGCTGCTTTGAACTCCCCCACTAATGGATGTAGAGTCTTGTGGGAGACTTGGATGGATCTGGGGGAGAGGAGAGGGAACACATGGCAGGGGAGGACATGGCTTTACCCCTCCTGCCCCCCATGCCCTGTGTGCCAAGACCCTCAGGCAGCTGAGAGATGTTTTGCTTGATGCAAAACTCTTTTCTCTTGTTCTGTTTCCTTCAGTGGCCAAACTGAGGGGGCCGGGAGAGCCCTGGGTGTATGGCTGCTATGTTTGGCAGCTTTACATCCCCCCTCTCCCACGGGAGGGATGTGCCCATGAAACAGCTCATTTATTAGCAGGTCTTTTGGCTGGGAGAGTCTGGCCCTGGTTGAGGCACCCTGGGCTGGTTCCCTGGTGAAGGTGTTGGGGCTGTGAGAGCTCTGGGTGATACAGACCCCATGCACCCACAGCAAGGGCAGGGTGGGCACATCCACCCACCTCCCTGCGTGCCTCGGGGGTGTCGGGGAGCTGTGCCATGCCAAGGGTACCTCTGCACCGCCAGGGCTGCCCAGCTGCCTGCTCTGCCTGTGCGTTGGCACCTCGGTGTACTGCGACGATGCTGACCTGGAGCACATCCCACGCCTGCCCCCCGAGACCACGTACCTGTACGCCCGCTTCAACCGCATCGGGGCTGTGAGAGCAGGGGACTTCACGGGGCTGAGTATGCCAGGGCTGGGCACTGGTGGGGAACGGGGCAATAAACCATTCTGCCTTTGCCCCTCTTCACCTCCTCCCCCCTGCTCCCACCAGAGAAGCTGAAGCGAATAGACCTGAGCAGCAATTCCATCTCGTGGGCAGATGTGGACGCCTTCCGCCTGCTGCCCAGCCTGCAGGAGCTCATCCTGCCCCACAACAGGCTGACAGCCCTGCCTGAGCTGCCCCACAGCATCGTCCGCCTCGACGCCCGACTCAACAGGATCCCCAGCACCGGCCTCCGCCCCGAGGCTTTCCGGGTGTGTGTGCTGGGGGATGAATCCAGGCTGGTTTCAGCCCAGACCTGCCATGCCAAGGGGTATCAGGGATGGTGCAGGGGGCTGGGAGCAGGGAGGTTCATCTCTCCCCTCTTCCCACAGGACCTGAAGCAGCTGCAGTTTCTCCATCTGTCCGATAACCAGCTGGACTTTATCCCAGCACCCCTGCCCGAGAGCCTGCGCTCCCTGCACCTCCAGGTGAGATGGGGCTGAACCCAGGTTTGTCTGCACCTGGGTCTGGCAGAGCCCACCTCTTCCTCCTCCTCCCCATCCCTTTGACTCTGATTTGGCCCTTTCCCTCCCCGGCCAGAACAACAACATCCAGACCATGCACGAGGACACGTTCTGTGACAGCCAGGACCACAGCCAGATCCGCAGGGCGCTGGAGGACATCCGCCTGGACGGCAACCCCATCAACCTCAGCCTCTTCCCCGATGCCTATTTCTGCCTGCCCCGCCTGCCCACGGGCCGCTTCTCCTGAGCCCCAGTGCTGGGAAGCACAGGGGAACCTTCCCAGACCACCGTGCCCCCACCCCAGACCCCTCAGACCCTGCTGCCCATGGGAAACGTGGCGTTAAGGCTGATGTGTTTCACCCCACTGTGAGTTGAGCCTCTGTGTAGGGGCGAGCTCATGCCTGGGGCAAATGGAGCATGGATAATAAAATAATGATAATAAAATGAAGACTTTTAAATGCATTCAGTGTCTTGTTCTTGACAGTGAGAGCGGCAGGAAGCCCTTGCCCAGCCCCAGCCCAGCAGCTGCTTTGGGAACGGTGCTGGTTTGCAAAGATGGAACTTCCCTGTATCCCATTTCTTCCTCAATTCCCTCCCAGGGCCTTGGGAAGACTCCTTTGTGTCTTATTCCGGGGTTTCTTGGGTTTGGCCTGTGCCTGAGTCCATCAGGTGGGTCTGTGGAGTTCCAGAGGGGTGTTGCACATCCAGGTGGGAGCTGTGGCCACAGCTGGACTGTCCCTGAGTGTTCCCAAGGAGGATTCAACAGGAACACTCTGCAAAGGGCAACTGGAATCCTCCATCACCTCATCCCAGACCCACTGCAGTCCCATGGCCCCAGGAACACTGGAAGCTGTCCTGGCACTAGGTGGGATCTCCAGCACAAGCTCTGCCTGGAGGGAGGATGTCCCTGAATTTGGGACTGCAAAGAAACCTGGAGCAGCACCAGAGCCCTAAGTCAAACAGCCTGAGGACCAGCAGGAAAACCACTCAGAGTTAAAATATCTCGTATCAACCCAGCTCTCAACACCCAGAAAGAGCTGCCCAGTGGTGAGATATTTTAAATCTAATGTATTCATCCTCTATATTTTTATACACATGTAACAAACACGCTCGGTGAGAGGGATGACACATCCCTGGAGATTCCAAACTCCTGAACTGAAACCACTGAGCTCAGCCCACATCCTCCAGGCCTGGGGAGGCAAAGGAAGGCATTTGGAGAAAACCTCAGAGGAGGATCCAGCTCCTCACCCATGGGCCCCTGGCACAGCATGGAGCACACGTGTGGGCACCCCCTCTCTCCCCTTGCCTTTCTTTCCCATGCAAAACCCAACTTAGACATGGATTATGTTGATCCAGAACCCAAGGCCCTTGGCGAATGGGAATTTGGAGCTAATCCAGCTTTTCCTTTCAGGCTGGATCTAAAATGCCAGGATTTATTACTGCTGCTGTCACGTCATCCTTGAAACAGCTGCAACTATCGATGCCCTGTCTGTCCATCCCCACATCTCTGCCCCTTCCCCATCCATCCTTCTGACACCTTTGCTCCACCCTTTACCCCAGTGATGTCACCTGCTCCCGTGGGATGAAGGATTGCCACCAGCCCAGCTCGGTTCCAGCGGGATGGAATTGGCCAACTTCTCCCAACAACTCGTCCCGGTCCTTCGCATTCGTCCCACTAGATGGCAAGGCAGAGTGTTTGGAAACGCCTGACCTTAACTTCGGACTGCAAACTCCCTCTCTGCTGGTTCCCTCCCTTCTGGGGTGGCTTTGGCATCTCTTGGGAATGCCCAGGTGCTGGGGAATAGTCCAGGTACTGGGAATAGCCATGGGGTTCGGAGTTAGCAGAGGAAGGAGCAAAAGGAGCTGCAGAGGGAAGGCTTGGTTTCATGGGGAGGAAGAATGGGGTAGGTGAAGGGGTGTCTCTGGGGCTTCTGGATTTACAGGAACCCAACTTTTCCAAGAGTAATGAGAGGTGCTGGGGGATAGTTGAGATTCAGGGGGATTGTCTTGCCTTGTGTGGCTTTTGGGTTCCCTCAGCCCCCTGGGAGGAGGGAACAGGCTGAGCCAGCAGGTCTTCCCTTCCCCAGGGCCCTGGAAGGGACTGAGCTAGGGCTGATTTTGGGGAGGTTTGCTGTTATTGATTGTGCAGTGATTGATTGGCAGTTATTGACTGTGCCCTGGTGTCCTTGTTCCTACCACAATGGAGGAAAGAAAGCAGCAACACGGGGCAGGGAACAGCAATCCCCTCCTGCCACTGGTCCCACTTCCCTGGGGGAAAGGTCCATGGGGATGGACTGTCCCCAGGCTCTGCCCCAGCCCCCCAGCCTGGCTGGCTGGATGCTGTCCTGGAGCAGCAAGGAGACACAGATCCTTCCCTGGGGCTGGAGCTGGCAGGGGGTGTCAGAGGGGCTCTGCATCCTGCCTGTCCCTCTCATGCCCTCCATCCCTCCTGCCTCGCCCAGAGAGCATCTCCGTGTGTAATTCCTGCAGCTCTGCTCCCTCCCTCCCTCCTCTCTCTGCCGCTCAAGGTCACCTTCCTCGCCTGGGCTGGATTTTCACATATTGATTGCTTGGCTCTTGCAGTGTCGTCTCCGAGAGCTCCCGAGCTCACGCCAGCTCAGCATCTTGCCGCTCTCTGGGAGAAGCTTCTCCATATGGGCCCCCCTCCTCCTCCATCCTGCCCACCCCCTCCCTGCTCTCTTCCCAGCCCCAGCCCTGCATCATGAACCAGCACCAAAACACACACAGGGAAGGCTCCAAGCCTGGAGAGCAGGATCCTTCTCCCTCCTCTGGCTCTCTGTCTCCTGGGGAGCGTGACTTGAGCACGTTCCTTGCCTTGGGCTGATTTAGGAGGAGCTGAGTATTGTGGGACTCTGTGCTGCTGTGCCTGTCTGTGAGCTGCCTCCATCCTCTTCTGTCCATGAGCTTCCTCCCACAGGTTCTCATCCCCCACTAAGTAAGGAGCTCCCTCTCCCTGCTCCTCACCCAAATTTCTTCTCTGTTTTCCTCCCACCTCCATGACCAGGAGCAACCTGGAGTCCCTTGGCCACCACCTGGGGACTGAGCCATCCTCTTCTGTCCCTTTGCAGCTTCTTAGGGCAGCATGGAGTTGGGTGGTCTGGGTCAGGGTACCTGAAAGAGGAATCAGAGCAGCAGGAGGAGGAGGAGGATGGAGGCTTTTAATCTTTCTGAGCCCCAGGCAAGCTGGGAAGAGGCCACAGGGATGAGGCAGGTCTCTGTCTGGGACAGTGGTTGTGTTTGCATGGGGAAGGCAACCAGTGGGTTCATCAGCCAAGTGCCAGATCAATGGCAGGCTGGAAAAAGGCCACTGGAGTGGGGATGCTGACAAGGTCCTGGCCTCCTCCAGGCTAGAAATCACCCTTGAACGCTGCTGGGGAGGAAATGTTGTGGCCCAGCTCGCTGAGCGAGCGAGGCACAGATGATAACAGCGTTATTTATAGCCCTTCACTGGCTCTTGGCTCAAGGCACTGGTTTGTGCTCCGCGTGCGATCTCTCGGGGCGGCTGTTTGTGCTGCTCCAGGCTGGACCAGAGCCCTCAGCCACCTCCCACTGCCCGGCATCGGGGCTGGCTTCCATGTGTCCCACTCCCTGTGCCCATCCCAGGCAGCTGGACTGGGACCAGGCTCCTCCAGGCTGAGCACAGACTGGTTTTCCTGCCTATATTCATAAAGTGCCGCATCCAGAGGGATCCCGATGGGTGCCCTAGGTCTGAGGGGTCTCACGTCCCCAGCACTGCTGGACTCATTGACAGTGGCCACCCTGGGAGAGCCACGTTGCTGTTCCAGTTCCAGATCTCTCCCTCTTTTTTTCTGAAGGATCCCAGTGCTGGGATTCATTAGGTGGGAGCTGCGAGGGCTCTGGAGATGAAAGCGCCGTCCATGAATTATCTCCGGGGTGCAGACAGTTCCCTGGGTCCCTCCAGGGAAACTCAACAATGGAAATACAAGGGAGGGGGGAACTGCTTGGGCTTTTCTTCTCCCCATTTTCCACTTCACCACTGGGAAAAAAAAAAAAAAAAAAAAAAAGGAGGAGGAAAAAAACCCCAGCAAAATGAAGAAAACACATTCTTTGCCTTTTCACATCCCCCTCCCCCCCAAATTGTGACTGTTTAGTGTAAAAATAATCTGATTTCTGCAGATCAGCCCCCTCCCTGCAGCGCACCCCGGGGCTCTGAAGGGATGGGGGTGCCTGCAGCCCCCCGGGGCTCTCCTGGCTCCCCCCCACCCTGCTCCAGAGTGGGACCCCATGCTCTGAGTGGCTCCAGGGTGGGAGATGTGACCAAGACACTGCTATTATTAGCAGCGACGCGTTAGGTCTTGTCAACAGGAGCCCTGACGCCTGGGAAAGGCTCTGTGAGGGGAGCACGTGTCCCTGGGAGGGGGGCCCTGGCTTAACCCAATTCCTGCCGAGGGAAGAGCTCAGAGGGGCCTGGGTTTGGGGGAGTGTGCAGGGAGACTGGGGGGATGGAGCCAAGGAGGGGGAGTCTCTGCTGGAAGTGCCTCTCCCAGGGAGATGGGTGGGCTGGAGGATGCCCATGGTGTGGGAACTGCTGTCCCTCTTGTAGGAGTGACAGTGTCACCCCCTCGGGGGACAGGGGTGAGGAGAAAGATGGGTGTCTCCCCACAAAGAGGGCATTCCCACCCTGATGGTGATCCCAGGTCCTGGATCCTGCCCCTGAGCATCCTGACCTGTTGCTGCACAGGGAAGAGTCTCTCCAGCATCATTCCCAAGGTGACTCTGTTCCTGCACCGTGTCCCTTGGCTGAGTGTGCCAAGAGTCTGACCAGGGAGAAATGATGACATGGAGGAAAATTCCAATAAGTGGCTCTTCCATGCTGCAATCCAGGCTTTTCCAAGGCTGCTGGGACCAGGACCAGTGTCCTGCTGGGCATGAGGGTCTCCCTCTCAGGAATTCATTCCCTGGCTTGGGGCTTCCCCACTTCTGGCTTTAGATTTTTTTTAATTGACCTGAAGCCAAGCTCTTCCAAGCATGGTTTGGGTGGCCACACGTTGGTTTGGGGCAGATGCTCCCCTCGGGAAGGGTTTGGTGAGGCAGCAGTCAGTGTGTTGGTGAGCTGTGGAGCCAAATGGGAGGAGGGGAGCCAAGCCTGGCTCTGATTGATCGGTGCCTTTTAAAATAACCACCCGGAGCCTGGATCTTCCATTTCTGTAGGATGTGGAAAACCTGGAGAGGGGGAAGAGAGAAACAGCTTTGAGCGAGCGAGTGCAAGTATTGCTAATTTATGATCAGAGAAATATATGTTTGAGTTGGAAGATTACAGGGAAAGGACCTGGTGTTCAGCTGATGAGAAATCTGTTTTCTCAAGAGGTTGGGAAAAGGCTTCCCCACAGGGAAAATTGTGGGAACGCAGAACATACTTACCCCAAATTGCTATTTGAGTAATTATTTCTACCTACCTGTCCCTCCCCTGGTGCCTTCAGCTGAATGGAGAGGTTTGGCTTTCCCTCTCCTCTGCTGAACAGCCAAAGCCACTGTGCCAGCCCTGTCCATGGGGATGCACTTCCCTGCAGGTTTTGGGGCTCCCTGCCATTCCAGCCCAGCCTGGAGCTTTCCTTTGGTTCTTTTTGGCATGACTGCTGGGTAGGGACATTGCTTTGTGCCACCACATTGGCACCCAGACAGACAGAGCAGGGTAGGGAGATTTGGGTTGTCACTTCCCAGGACACTTGGAGGGGACATCCAGCCCCCACCTCTGTGCCTGTGCCCCGGGCTCCGTGGTGATGAGGTAATGAGGGTTTTACTGCAGTGGGCCGTGGACAGCTTTGCTAAGCACCGTCTCCTAACGCTTCCCCAAGAGCCAGGCAGGCTCCCAGGCACATTAGGAATCGATGCACATCGCAAATGGATTGCCTGTGCTCTCTCCTCCACCTTGCCATGCTCCCTGGCTGCCTCTGTGCCTGTCCCCTCCCCAAGGCTGCCACTGGGGGCTGTGGAACAGGGATGGATGACTTGGGTCAGGGTCCCACTCAGCAGCTTCCATGCATTTTTGTCTGTTCAGATGGAAAGTATCCCATTTTCCTGCCTGGATCCAGAGTGCCCAAGGTTGGCTGAAGAAGGACAGGACACGTGCTGGGGACAGAGGGACACGTCGGGTGAACGGACAGGGCTGGAGCGGTGCATCCCTTGGGTAAGTGGGTGGAGAAGGAGAAGCAGAGGGAACTGGTCTCCAGCCAGTCATTAGGTGGCTTTGCCAAGAGGTTAATTGGGCTGGGAGGACGCCCTGGGGTGGCAGAGCCAGCTTTGCCCTTCCCCAGTGCAGCCGCCCGGCTTTGGCCGGGGCTCACGTGGCTGTGCTGATCCTCCTCGCATGAGGGCACACACACACAGAAATCAATGGCTGTGCTTAGGAATTAATGATTGCGGGGTGGATCGATGCCGCCCCGCGTGTGCCGTGTTCCTGATGAACACCAGCAGCGCCAGGGAGCTGCTGCTGCGGCACCTTCCGCACCTCCCTTTACTTCTCCTTTAGGTGTATTTACTTCGCGTTTGCTCCCAGGGCTGCTTTCAGCAGAGAGCAGGTGGTTGCCATCCAAAGGACCCAGTGGCTGCTGCTGCTTTTTGGAGGGGGGACATTGGGAAGGGCCGATGGCTCCGTGCTGGAAGGGAGGCTCTATAAATATGGATGTGGGTAATTTCTAATTGAACAACACAGCTCTCGGTGCTGGCGTGTGTCACTCCCTGTATTATCTCTGCAATTAGAGCTTTTTTTTCCCCACAATTGCATAAGAAGCTCTGGTGACTCACCGGCGCTGGGGGGAGCGGCTCCGAGGCGGCGTCTGAGGTGTGAAAGAAAATCAGCCGCTCAGGTGCTCGGTGCTTTGCAAACCTTATCCCAGCCCCAGGGCTCGCTGTCCTCACAATGTCACCACCCCACCGTGCCCTGGGGACACCTGGCTGTCCCCTGGCCAGTGACATCCCCGTCCACCCAGCATCGCCTTCAGCCAGGAGGGTAATTTCGTCCTTGTCATCGTGGCTGTGCTTGGGTAGCAATGACCCTTTGGTGCCGATAATGGCATGTTCCAGATCCCTGCCTAAAACCCTGCAGTGTCAAAATCAATAAACATCAGCTGCTGAGGCCGTAATAAGTATAAAAATCCCCATTAGGGTAATAAATGGGGGGAAGAGTGCAGAGCTCTGGGGTGGTGATGCCATGGATCTGCTTTGATCAGCCCCAGCCACCGCAGGGACCGCATCTCTCTCCCTCTTTGTTGTCCCTGACATCAGCTGAGCCCCAGGTTGGAAAACTGCCTTGGCACCATTAATTAATGGCTCTTTGGGAATGTGTTTGATGGTGTCACCAGCACGGGAGAGGGGCCAGGGCTCGGGGAAATTGCTTATCCTGCCCCAAAGCTGAAAGAAAACATTAAGACTGAGATTATGGAAGGGCAGGAGAAATTCCTGCTCTGTCCCATCCTGCTGATCTGCCCTGCAGGGATTGAGAGTGGCAGGGTCAGGAGGGAGGGGACCTCCAGTGCCATGAAACATTTGCCTGGGAAAAAATAGAAATCAATATGTAATCGTGGCCCTATCGATCCACAGCCATGCTGCTTCTGCAGGAGAGAGTCCTGGCAGCTTTGGTGTGGAATGATGCCAACGCTTTTCAGGTGAAAACTGTGGAATATTTTCTTAAATAGCACCAAAAGAGAGTAGCAGCTGTGGCAACGGGAGCAGGCACAGGGATCCTTCACAGGAGGGATGTTATTGCTTCTCCAGGGCTTCCCTGAGGAGCCAGAGTGATGCTCCTGGCCCGTGGAATCTCCTTGGCCCCCTCCAACTGCAAAAAAACACCTTCAACACCCAAAAAGCTGCCAGCCAAGCCCTGCTGCAAGCCATGGAAATGCTTCCAGAAATGGGGAACGCTCTGAAGGGGCTCAGGGAGGCTGTGCACATTTTGGGGACAGTATCAAACCACGTGCCATGGGAATGAGACCAGGCCCGGGCAGAACCAGTTGGTAATTTTCAGACAAATTGTTTTTGCTGAAAAATGGAGATTTGTTGAATCCCGGCATGTTTATAGGGAAACATTGGTTTCAACAGATTTCTGTCTCAACATGTTTTTTAGGAGGGAAAGGAAAGCTTTCCAAATTGCCAAAAGACCCCAGTTGAACACTTTCTCAGCAGAGCATAATCCATTTCTCAGCTCCAAAATTACTTTTCATTTTGCAACGCAAGTAAATGTGTTGCAAAATCCCCTTTGAAAGGGGGCTGAAATCCTACTGGAATGGCTGGGGAGGATCTCAGTGACAGATTGGGATTAACTCGTTCCAGCCTGGGGTCTGGATTTTCAAACAATGTCCTTTTCCCTTTCTTTCCCATGATGGTTTTTCATCCCACTGCAGCATAGTTAATACAGCAATTCCTTCCTGGTGTGGAAATTGCTCTGTGTACAGGCACCAAATATTAAGGGCTGGCAGGAGACCCTACATGGGGGCAGAACAGCTCATTTTTATGCTGGTTTTCTCTGATTTCCCCTTTTTCTGCAGGATTTTTGTTGGCCTCAGTCAGGGAGAAGATGCTGGGCAGTTATTCCTCCCATGCTGACGGGTGCTGCTTTGTGGCCAGACCACTTGTTGTTGCACTAATCCAGCAATAATTCCTTTTAATGAGGCATGGGATGGCATTTTGGATAAGGATCACCTCCATCCTTACCCAAGCCTTGCAACTGGAGGTTGGAAATGCAGCCTCTGGTGATTTTCCTTGGAAGCCCAGAGAAACTGATTTATTAAACTGGCACTTTCATAGATTTTCACTCTAAGTATTAATCAAACTATAACTCCAGATTTTATGTTTGCTGGAGGTTTTCCAGCCTGTGGGCTGTACCTGGCTGGGAAAGATGATGGGGCAGAGCGAGGGCTCCCTGAATTTGCAACAGGATGCAGCTGGAGCCACAGGGATGCAGGAGGATCCAGAGAAATGAAATGGTTTGTGTTGAAAGGGACCTTCAAACCCTTCTCATTCCAAACCCCCTGCCATGGGCAGGGACACCTTCCACCAGCCCAGGCTGCTCCAAGCCCCATCCAACCTGCCCTTGGACACTCCCAGGGATGGAGCAGCCACAGCTTCTCTGGACTCCAGTGTTTTTGGATCTGATGCCTCCCTTGCAATCCAAAAACCTGCAATTACCACCATAGAAGCATCTGTTGGAGTCTGGGATGGGTTGGCAGTGGGATGCCCAGTTCCCAGCTGGGGAAGGTTTGGGGAAGGTGGAAGGATGTAGGGAAGAGCCAGGAGCTATTTCAGCTCCCTGTGCCACCCCCTTCCTCCTGCTGCTCCAACTCCAGTGCCACCAAATGCTTCCCAGGGAGCTGTGCCAGCGCTGCTCAGAGCACATGAACAGCCCGTGCCCTGCCCAGCACAGGGGAATCCCTTGGATGTTGGAATGGCTGCAGGGGAAGGAAGAGGAGGGGGCACAGTGAGGGGCTTCTTGGTTGAGCAGAGCCCCTGCAGCCTCTGCCACGTCCTGCTGCTGTTTACCAGCGACTCTGCCGGATTTGGGAGCTGCAGCAGGCTGGCTGCCTCCTCCTCCCTGGGAAACACTGCTTGCTCCATGATCCCACAGCAAGAAGTGTCTCCTAGATCTGGGAAAGGAGAACTGAAGCATCCTTACCCTCGGGGGCACAGAGGGGAGTCTGGTGGAGGATAAACCCAGGCGTGGGGGCAGAGATGCTCAGCCCTTGGAAGAAGGGGCAGGGTATTATGGATAAATCCCAGGGTTTTACAAGCAGAGGCCAGGAATTGCTGGCTGCTGGACAAGGCTCAGGTGGCTGCTGGGGTGTTTTCCGGGGGTGGGAAGGGCTGAGCAGTGATGCTGAGGCTGCTCGGTGTTGTCACCAGTGACGCAGACGTGTCACCGTCCCCCGGGGTCCCGTCACAGCCCGTGCCAGCTGACAGTCCCTGACTCCACAGGCACCTGGGGCAGGAGCGTCTGTGCCCACCGTGGGAAGCTGGCCACGGATCTGGGGAAGGGCTGTGCTCCTGCCCTGGCCATGGAAATCCCTGCCTGGCCCCGAGGGGCTCAGGGCAGGTGGGGGAGGACAGGCTGGCTCTGCCCGACCCCTCAGACACCCCCCATCAGATGCCAAGGCACTGTGGTTTGGTCCTGGGCACAGATTGTGTATCCCAGGGTTATGCCAGGGTTGCTTGCAGCAGGATGGAGCAAGGGAGGAACTGAGGGGAGCAGAAAGACCCAGGGCGTGTCACCTTTCCCAGATCGTCCTGGGAAACTGGGGAAGACACGTGGAGCTGGGGTTAAAACCTTGGAGCAGGTCCCAGCAGATGGAGCAGCTCCAGTTCCAGCAGAGCCCACGCTGTGACTGGGGACAGATCCCATCCCATCCCATCCCATCCCATCCCATCCCATCCCATCCCATCCCATCCCATCCCATCCCATCCCATCCCA
>JAWWEE010000069.1:3453309-3546391 GCA_035221455.1 Xenops minutus | reverse complement strand
ATCCCATCCCATCCCATCCCATCCCATCCCATCCCATCCCATCCCATCCCATCCCATCCCATCCCATCCCACCCCATTCCTCTCCCTGCCCCGACCCCCCTGGTGCCCTCATACACGTGTGTGCCCATGCACAGGCAAACACCCAGGGATGCTCACAGTCACCTCCTGGCATTCTTACATGGAATCTGCTCTGCAGGACTGATCCAGGTCCCTGCCTGGTGAAGCAGCCCTGGGACCAGCCCCAAATGCCAGCAGAGGTTTTGTTGGGAAGGCCAGTGGCTGGTGGGATGCTGCTCCCCTCTATGGCTCTTCCATCCCCTCTCCCAGACTCTTCTCTCCCCTACCTGCCCCCAAACCCCCCTCACATGTTGGTCCTCATCATTTCTGGAGCCAGGGTTGTTTCCAGAGGATTCCCCAGGGACTTTGGTCCTGCCTTTCCCCAGCAGCCTCCCTGCAAAACCACTTTCCTAAAAACTCTTACATAAAAAAAACGAGAAAGAAGAAACAGCCCCCTTGTTCTGCAGCGCTGAACTGGCTCTTTTTCCAGTCACAAGGGCGAGCTGAAGCAAAACTTTCCACCCTGAGCAGGAACAGAGAGAGAGAGAGAGGGAGAAGTAACCAGCCTTCTTCCTTTAATATTTGTTTTACAAAATATTAAAAAGCACCAAAAACACCCAAGAAAACTCAAAAGCCAGTGAAGTCCAGAGCTGCCTTTTCCCTGTGTCCCTCCTTTTTGGAGGAAGGCAGGGAGTTTGCAGCTTTAAACAGGAGCAGATGCCGGCGTTCCTTGGGCCGGGAGGGACGAGTTGAGCCCGGGGGGGACGTGGAGATAGAAAACAGATTGCAGCAAAATAGTCGGGTATTTATTTTATTGCAGAGCAGGATGGTCGTGTGAGGGGCACTGGGAGCCATCCTGGCACTGCTGGATCCTGTGCCTTGGGCGTTTTGAAATGTGGTGGTTTAAGGGGGTTTATTGGAGTGTGGGAGAAGGGGGCAGAGAGCCAGAGATGTGGTTTAAATGCTGGAGGTCCCTGTGAAGCCTCAGGATTCTGGGAGCTGAGGAGAGACAGACATCAGGTGCTGCCTTTGGGCTGGGAATTGGCTGGGGGCACCAGTGGAGCCATGGTGCAAGGCCCTGCAGAGGAGAAGGGATGTTGGGAACCAGGGTTTTTTGGGGAATGCTGGCTCTGCAGCACCCCTTGCTTGACCAGAAGTGCACCCAGGGGTGCCTGGGAGGGGCCAGGTCCCTGGAGGATTCCTGGAGGATGCCTGCAGTCATCCCTGTTGCCTGGAAATCATAGTCCTGGATGTCCACAGTGGATATCCAGGCTCTGCTGGAGCGGTGGGCACACAACCTCCCTCCTCCAGCCCTCTGGAGTGAGTCCCAACCCTGCTCCATGGGCAGCTCCAGGGACAACAGGGACAGCCTTAAAAGGGGTGACAGGAGCAGCAGCCGGGCTGAGATGCTCCAGCAGTGGCAATTCCTCAAGAATTCTCTCCTTTCACCATCTCTTTCCCAACATCAGCACCACATACAGGCCTGGGGGCATCTCCCTGCCCAAAGCAGGGATGGTGCTGCTCTGCTCACTGTCCTCAACCTTCCCAGCTCCACAGGGAGCTGGGTCATGTCCTGGCTGTGACATCAGCACTGGGGAGCAGCACCCAAAAACCTCTGGCAGCTCTCTCAGGAAGGTTGGATGTTGTTTGCAGAGATGATGTGGGAAAGATGAAAATCCTCCTCCCCTGGAGATGACCCTCCCCGGGGACAAGGAGCTCTCTGGGAGCTGCCTTCTCTCCCTTCAGGAAAGTGATGCTTTGAGCAAACTATTTATAAACTGAGTTTTCTTCAACTCCTGAAATTGAGCCATAACTTCAGACAAACAGAAAAAAAAAAAAAAAAAGAGAAAAAGAGAGAGAGATGTGGGCAAATTAATGCAGGCAAAAATAAACACACAGGCAGCCTGGATTGGCAGAGAGATGGTGATGCTGGGAAGGGTCTGGGTTGGGAGGTGCCTGCAATGGGGATGGTGAAGGGGCTTCTCCAAAGGCTCCCAGTGGCCCTGGGGGGCTGAGGAATGGGGGTGGCACTCCTTGGGGAATAGGGTCAGGGGCATTTTGCCCACTGCCCAGCACCACAATTGAAATCCTGATGGCATTTAAACCCCACATCACCTCTGTCCATCAGTCACCACCACAGTGGGGACCACCAGGGAGCGTGACCCTCCTCAGTGTGCTCTGCATGGCTCCCCCCTGGATCTGTGCAGGGCATTTATGGCCCCAAATCCCTCAGATTTTAACAGGTTGGTTTGGCACCACTCCCCCAAATTCCAGCAGGGCTTGGTGGCACTGCCAGCCCATGCCAGGAACCTCAGGGCATGGCCTGGATGGCACAGGCTGCTCCGTGGTGCTCCTGCCTCCTGTGGTGCTCCTGCATCCACATGGCACTGGGGCCAGTTTCAGGTGTGGGATGGTGACATCTCCCTTTCCTATCAGACCACCCCTTTTATTTTAAGCCTTTTTTCCAGCTCGTGCTGCCGTGGGACTCACTGGCACGTGCTCACCCACGGTGCCTCCGTGTCTCCCTCCCCATTCCCCCCCTGGGCACCTCCAGCCCACCCCTAAATATTCATCTGTTCTGCTGCAGGAGAGAATGGCTTCGGGAAACAGGTCCATAAATCACTGGATAGCTTGGAAATAAAAATCATTATGGTGATGAATGGGGTTTTATTTCTCTTTTAAGAAGAAGGATCATGAAAGAGCAGGGGCAGGGGGGAGCAGGGAAGAGGAGGTGCTGCATTTTCCATTGGTGACAAATTAAGGGATAAGGCTGATTCCATGAGAGCTGTTGGGAGAGGAGAGGGGAGAAACAAGGGACTGTTGAGCACTCCTTGCTGGGGATGGAGGGAACATGAGTGGGGCTGAGGCTTTTCTGTGAGACTCTGCATTATCAGAGTGCTACATTGCACTGCTCGGGGTCATGCTCACCTCAGAGAGGTTTTCCTGGCCACAGTGTGGTCCAAATCCACGAGAAAATGTTATCACTGGTCGAGGCTGGGGGCAGTTATCCTCACCAGCACCCACAGGACCCACATCCTCTTGCATCTGCAGCACCTGCAGCACCTGCATCCCACAGGACCCACATCCCTCAGCACCCACATCCCTCACCCCAGCTTGGCTCTTGCTGGCACTGCAGCCCCCACAGGCTTGGGCAGCAGCTCCCACAGCCAAGGGGAAGCTCTGCACAGAATGACTTCAGGATTTGGCCCCGGGTCTGCAGGCATGGGAACTTGTATTAATTAAGCATCGATGCTCCAAGTCACAGGGCATTTCCTGGGGATTAATGACTGGCTGGGAGGAGTTAATGACTTGAGATGAGTCCAAAAATCCCATTTACCCCGACTGGTGCTTAGTCCCTTAGTTCCAAGGTCAGCAGCACCTTTTAAAGTCAATTTTTAAAATTATTATTAATAAGAATAATAGTGTTGGAAATAGATTCTCCTTCCCACCACGGCGCTGCCGCTCGATACCCGTGGGCTGGCTCTGGGGGGATGGATGCCCCTCGTATTGAACCAAGGCATCAAATGGGAACCCTTTCCTGGCTCTCCCGGGGACAGGAGGGTGTTGGGGACAGTGTCTGCCTCACTTCCCAGCCCATCCCCACGGGGATGGGGATGCTCGGGGGATGCAGGGGGGTGGTTGGTGGGGCAGAGACAACCCGTGGGGCAGGATCCGGCCTCTCGGCAATTATCCCTGATGAATGTTTGCGGGTTGTCATGGCAATGAAAGAAAGAGCCTGGCTAAGCCTTGGGTTTCCTCTCTTCAAAGGGAAGGAAGTCGGTGTACCTGCCCGCAGGCGGGAGCAGCGCAGTGGGGTGTTCGGGCTCGGCGCTGCCGGCACTCCCACGCGTGAGCACACACAGCGACACACACACACACACACACACACACGCAAGTGCAAGCCAAATCCATCCCAAGGAGCCCGAGACCCCTTGGCTCCCACTCCCCACTCCCCACTCCCAGCTGCGTGGGATTCCAAGGCCACTTCTCCTCGCTGGGCTCACTGGTTGGTTCTTTGCAGCCCCCATTTGTGTCCCTGTCTTCCCCATCATCCAGTGCAGCACCAGGATGGAGCCCTGGATGCTCCCCTGGGCTCTGAGCTGAGCGTGGACAGCGATGCAGCTTGGCCATGGATGCAGCTGGTGTGGTGCTTGGGGGAAGAGGACCCAGAGTATGACCAAGCATCTGCTGAAGGTGGAGACCAGACCCTGGGGAAGTCCTGCCCTGGCTCCCCCCATCTCTGCAGCCCAAGGAGAGCAGCCTCAACATGAGCAGAGGGGTGTCCTGGGTGCCATGGAGACACCTCTGCTCAAGAGCTCATCTCTGTCCCACCTCAAAAGGGAACTCAGCACTTTGTGAGCAACCAGGGACCATCTTTCCCCTCTTAAACCCTGCTGGAAGTGCAGCCCTGCTCCCCTTGCTCCAGCCAGAGCCTCTCCAGCTCCCGAGCTGCTCATCCCTCTCTCCCTCCTATTACTGGAAAGTTTTATGGCTGCGCACTGTTTGTGATTAATCATTTTGGTTTAATTGCTGCTGCTCCGGCTGGCCGAGGTTCAGCTGGAATTTTATGTCTCTTGGCTGCTTCCCCCAGGTATGTTCCAGGATGGTGAAGCCCTGACCAGGAGCTGCCCTGCCGTGGGGGTGCAGGTTTGGGTGGTGTCCAGGCACCCGATGCCAGTTTGGGAACTGGGATCCTGATGGGACCAGGATGAGCTCCCCAGTAGCACAGCCACACTGGGCCTGGAGAATGTTCATTTTGGTTCAAATGCTCAGGGTTTGATCCCAGCTGGGAGCCAGCAGAGCTGCCGACAGCTCCAGGTGACCTGAGGTTCTCCCAGTGCCTTCCCAGTGGGTGACACTGGATGGCCACACGTGTCACACCAGGTCCCATCCTGCCAGGGTAGGAAGGAGCCAGGATGTCTCTTCCCTCCTAACAGACAGCTCAGCCCCCTGCCCAGCCTGGGAGCAATGGGAATCTTCACCTTGTCCAGCCTTGGGAGTGTCCCAGCTCGTGGTGTCCCCGCACATCCCACTCAAAGGGATGAGGACACGCTGGGAGCAACTCCACAGCTGAAGCAGCACATCCAAGGAGCACTGGAAAACCTGTGAGCATGGAAACCAGGCAGCAGATTGAAGTTTGCAACAAGATGTCACAGCATTGCCTCCATCCCAGCAAGGCTTTTCCTGGCTCCAGTGGCCTCCCGCTCCCTGGGACAATTTTCATGAGAATTACAATGATTTTGCCAGTGAAACAGCTTCGTTCCTAGAGGTTTCTCCCTCCAATCTCTCACTGGCCCTGCCCAGGATTCCCGGCCAGCCCCAGCATATCCATGTCCCACGTGGCCACCGTGTCCTTCAGTGACCCTTGGAGAGCCCGGCAGCCCCGGCCACGGCTGCTGGAGCTGCCTGCACCTTGCCTGCACTTTCCTGCTGAATAATTGAAAGCTCATGCAACAGCCACAAATATTTAATAACCTGTTCATCAAAAATTTACCCTTGTTAAAGCTGACGTTTGAGATGTCTGATGGCTGGAGAGGAGGCAGTGGGGAGGCACAGAGGGGACAGCAAGGAGGGGGTACCCTGACCAGAGGGAACCATAAAGGATTAGGAATTGGGGATGTCACGGTCCTGTGGGCAGCTGCTGGATTGGGTAGGGGAATGTCCTTGTGATGGGACCCTCCTTGTGGAGCACAGGGGGACCAAAAGACATCTGAGTGTGGTGGTGCCACCAACTCCTGCTCACCCCGTCCATCTGCTCTGCTGCAGCATCCCCTGCTCTGAGGAGGGCATTGTATGGACTCAGCCACTTCCATTGAATCCCTGTCCCATATTCCTGGCTCAAAGCCATCCCAGGACCCTCCAGGACCCAACATGATGTTGGATGCATCCAGATGGTGCTGGTGGCTGGTACCTGGGCTGGGTGCAGCCCCATGCAGAGCTGGCATGGATATGGCATGGGGATGGGCACAAGGGCAGCCCAGCTTTCTCCTTGGCTGCCAGGCAGGCAGAGGGGATGCCTTGGGGGCCCGGAGCCTCCACAGCCACCGGCAGTGATGGCAGGAGGAGATATAAAAGGCCGTCCTACTTAACAGGGTTTATATAAGGAGGTGTCTCCATGGCAGGATGGGAAAACAGACGGGAATTGGAAGTGATGCTTGGAACACTCTTCGCAGGGGAATCCCTGTTGATGGGTGAGGTGGCACCTGGAACCCGCTGTGGCACCCGGGGGTCTCAACCACCCCCTGCTTTGTCTTCACTGTGGCCCCTCTGTGGCCAGAGCACCCCACGAGGGGGTCCCCCAGGCAGGGCTGCCCTTCTGCTGGAGAGGGGGACACCCCAGCCAGCTCCTCTCCCTCCCACAGCCCTCTCATCGCTAATGAACACTCATTAATTAACTCATTTAACAGCCTCCCTGCATTCAGCTCATGCAGAGCTGTGACCTGCAGGTCAGTCCTCGCTGCTGTGTTCGGAGTGGGGAGCAGAGGTGCTGCTGGGGGGTGGTTTGGGGGCTGTGGGTGGGCTCTCACCCCAGACACCCTGCAAGGGGTGCCCAGCAGACCCTGGGCTTTGGGTTCTGGGTGAGCATCCACTGCCCATTCCCTGCCTGGCCCTCGGTGGCCGCTCCTTTCCCCCTGGAAAGGAGCCGGGACAGCGGCACCTCGGCCAGCAGGTTCGCTCCCCTTATGGAAAGGCATGTCGGAGCGGGCTCGGGATGTTTATTCCTGTCAGCCCTTGGCTGGGGGCACGGGGCAGGATTAGCCGGTGAGGAGCGGGCACCTGCTGCCAAGTTCCCCTGAGAGGCACAGGAGGCTGGATGGGGGTGGCCCAGTGCCACGGGGGATAACTGGGGGTCCCGTTTTTTGGGGAGGGTTGATGGGTGGATGCTCTGCACCATCAGGGGGATGCCTTTCCCCTCTCCCAGGGACCTGCTGCTCCTGGGAGGAGCAACCACAGAGGCTGCAAATTAAAGTGTAGGAAAGGGAAGAGAAAGCCTATAATTCCAGAGCTCTGGGAGGGGAGATTTGGGAGAGGCAGCAGATTCCTGCACAGCCTGGCTCCTCCTTGGAGGGCACTGTCACAGCTGGGGTAGGGGAGCAGCGAGGGCTCCAGAGCACCAGTGGGGCAGCAGTCGGGAGAGGATGCCCTTAAAAGCCTATTCCCATAGGATACCCTCTGAAGGGGCACAGGGATGGCAAACAAGAGCCCGGCAGGGCACAGAGCTGCGCTGGAAACCTGCCACGGGTGCTGAGCGCTGCCTTTGCTCGGGTCCAGCTGCGCCAGCCCCCGGATCTTCCCGGCCGGGCTGCAGGGAATGCTCGGAAGGGCTCCATCTAATTAAAAGCCGGCTGACGTGGCCGGCAGGCGCTGGTGGAAAAGCAGGTTAATGTCCCGGTGGCCTCGGGGCTGGCGGTGGCACAGGACCAATGAAGGCAGCGGGGCCAGGGCTGCAGCCGACCTTATTCCCTCAGCCCAGCACGGAGAGCCCAAAAAGCTTGTTCATTATCATAATTCATGGTTATTGTTCATCAGGTGGCTCTTCAGAGGGAGCACCTTGCACGCTGCCCCTGCCCATCGTTCCCTCCATGCACAGGGCATCCACAGCCCTGGCACCTGCTGTTCTCTCAGTCCCTCCTCATCCATCCCTGCCCGCTCCTGTCTGTCCATGCCCACCTGTCCCCATTATCCCATCTCTTTACCTGCACCATCTATTTATCCACCTCACTGTTCCCCATGCACCTGGCCTAGGGCAGGAAGGGATGTTTAGGAGGTGCTGCTTCCCTCTCCGAGAGCATCTCCCGAGCTTTCTCCAGGGTATCCTCACCCTCCTCAGTCAGACAGAAGCAGGGAATATCCCTCCTTTGGAGCTGCCCAAGGATCTGGTAATGGCCCACAGAGCCCCTCTGCCCCAGGCTCTGCCCCCCTCTGCTCAGCTCCAGCCTGGAAAACATATGGATGTTGATGGGCTGCTGGGAAAATGCAGTTTTGTGAGGATGGCCAGGCTTGGAGCCGCTGCCTCGTGCAGAAATCTGTCCCCACTGAGAGCGCTGTCCCTGTCACAGAGCCCATCACCGGGGGTCACCCAGCCTTGAGGGGAACCAGTCCCCAGGAGAGCTGGAACCAGTCTCCCGTCCCCAGCATGAGTCACCCCAGCTTCCCCTGACATCCAGCCATAAACAGCTATTCCTGCTTAGGAGTTGCGTCCCAGTTTCTCGTGCTGTTTACATTGATCTGCCTTCCAGGGTTTGCTTTGCTCCAGTTTTTAATGTAATTTCACCAGCCATTAGCCCAGAACGCAGCTCAACTCCTCCCTCACTTAGCACACTTTTTTTTTCCTAAATATCTCCATCTGAAATCTGTGGAGCTGCTCTGGTAGCAAAGGCCTCAAAGGTTTGGGACCCTCCCCATGACCTGGCAGAGGTGGAGGGAGAATGGGGCTTGTGCATCACCAGAACAGCCCAATTATGGTAAAATGGCTGAAAAAGCAACCACAGGAGCATCCTTGACCTGCTGGGAGCCTTGAGCTGCTGCTCCCCAACCCTGGGAATGACCCTGTGGCTTCAGCTGCCAGCTGGGGATTTCCTGGGGGGTCTGGGTGTAGCGGGGTAATTTGTTTCCATGTAAATTGTACTAAGAGGGAAAATAAAATGCTGAGGCACAGAAAGACTCTCACTTCCCTTAAAGCTAACAATAGCACCCAATGCTTTTGGGGTCACTGCAGCCAACTGGTGTCCTGTGCCTCGTGCCCGCTGTGGAGGCAGAGAGCTGGGGAAACTGAGGCACGGGACAATCTAAGGAGGGTAGGAAAGGGTTATGCTCCCCTTAAGCCCCGAGGGTGGTGATACCACATGTTGGAGAACATTCCCCATCCTTCCATAAGCTGACCCTGCTAATTTCTGGGGTCTGCAGAGCATCCACAGCACGGGGTAGAACCGGGGAGAAAGGGGGGGCCCGCTCCCCGGCGCTCTCCCAAAGGCTTGTGGTACCTGGAGAGGGCTCAGGACTGCCAGTTCCGACGGATTGCTTTGGAAGGGCTGTTCCAGCCTCAGCTCCCTCGGGGCTTGGCCGTGGTGACAAGGCGCGGGCAGGCGGGGACACGGGGCTGGGGCGAGCGGGGACACGGGCTCTGCGTCACGCCAAGCGCAGCTCCTTGGGCTGCAGCGACAGCCCCTGGGGCTGGCAGCACCCACGAGCATCAGCTCTGCAGCACTCCCAGTGCCCTGGGAAAAAAAAAATCCCCAAATCCCACTTGTCCCAAAGCCAGGCACTTTCTGCTGGAGGCCACCGGCCCTCGCTGTCCCCCTGCCAGGTGCAGGGACTTTGCCACAGGTTTGGGCACTCTCTCCACTGGTTCCAAACTGATTAACCACTCTGCTGCCTCCTCCAAACAGATCTGGATATCCAGGCACTAATGAACGACTCCAGCAATTAATTGCAGGGGTGAGTCCAGTCCTAATTAGGAACAAATTTAGGGAATGAGCACTAGGAGAGCTCTTTGGCTCTTGGTTGCCTCTAGTTGAACATGGGCTGGGGATTACAGTCTGTGGGGCTTTTTAATTCATAATTGAGGAGTTTATTAAGCCTGAGCTCGTGCACTGGGGGAAGTGGAGCTGTGGAACAGGAGATGCTGCTGTGGTTCACGTCGGCAGCGTTGGCTGAGGAGCCGGGCTGGATCCAGCCTGGCTGGGAGTCCTTTTGCTGCCAGAAAAGCAGGTGTGAAGGTGGCTGGGAGCTGTGGGGTGCCCAGCTATGTTGGGGAGCTGCAGCAAAGCTCCCGTGGGTGTGAGGCTTTTACCAGCTGCTTTCAGATTCCCAAAAGATGCTTAAATGTCTGAATTTTTCACTGTGCTATCAGGCTGGTACTGCGGGGAGGGGAGCAGATCTGTCCCTTTAGGATGTTTGGGTGCTTCAGACTGGGGTGCTGGAGATCTGCCCTTGGGTGGCAGCTTCTCCTCTACAGCTCAAGCTGCTGCTCCTGGCTCTCCCTGACAAATCCCAAGGAAAGGGGAATGCTGCATCCAGCTCCCTCCCTGCTCCCTGGCACCTGCCTGTCCTCAGCAGAGCTGTGCCTGGTAAGGCTGGCACCAGGCTGGTGGGCTGTGGTTTGCAGGGCACAGCCCCTTTTGCAGGGCTAGACCCCCTTTGCTGGGGACCTCAATGATCCATGTCAGAGCTGGGTGGGGAATGAAGTGCTTTTCCTTGTGGATCTCCCATGCTCGGAGCAGAACCAAGAGAGCCCCGTGTTGGGAGGCAGCCTTGCAATGCTAGGGGTGATGTTCATCCTGTGTGGGTCAGTCAGGGCTGATGATGCCAAGGGACAGCTGGGAAATAAAAAAAACCCACCCAAAGAAGTGCCCTGGAGAAGAAATGGCCGGAGACGGGACGAGTTTCCATGAGCGCTGCAGAACGATGGGTCACTGGAAAATCTTAGTGGGGAGAAAGAGGGAAGGAAGCAGCTTCTGCTTTCTGATAGTGGTTCCTGCGAGGGTGTGTGAGGGAGGGAGTTAGTCATCATGGTCAGAGAGTGCTGCCTCACCCCCAGCCCCCCCCGGATCCCCTTTCCCTCCAAAGGCACTGCTGGAATGACGCTCCGCTGGCTCCGTGTCCCGGCACTGCAGGGCTGTTCCTCAGCTGATGATGAATGACAAAAAGCATCTGATCTGTCCAAAAGCCGGACACTGATCCGCTGGGCTGCCGGAGGGAGTCACAGCGGTCCTGCAGCTGCTCTGACTCCTCTCGGTTTGCTCCAGGGTTTGGGTGGAAAGCCACGTCCCCAGTACTTGCCCAGCTCAGCAGGGGTTGCAGGCATGGGTGGAAACAGGACAGGATGAATAGGAGGAAGGATGTTAGTCAGAGGGGGACCAGGACAAAGAGTAAGTGGAGGGGCTGTGAGTCGGGCAGGGTTGGAGGGCTCCAGCTCTCCCAGTCCCTCCTCGGTGGCGCACAGACCCCTCTGCCTCCTGTCCCTGCTGCAGACATCTCCCTGCCTGCTTTCCCCCTTGTCTGGGATGGCTGGGGAGAGCTGAGCCCACACCTGCGGCCGTGGAGCTCCCGAGGGACCGCACCAGCCTCCTCCTCCTCCTCCTCCTCCTCCTCCTCCTCCCCGTCTGCTCGCGGCGCTGCCCACAGCGAATGACTGAAAGGAGAGTCTGTTCTCAGCCCCGGTGCCCGGGAGTGGGATCTGCAGCCAATTTCCAGCTCGGCAGAGCAGAGCAATTTCAGTAGAGCTCGGTAAGGAGAGCAAAGGCTGCGCTCCCCAAAGATCCTGCTCCCGTGCAGCGCATCGCAGGCGCTTGGCTCGTGTCCTCCTCTGCAGATCAGGGGCTCGGTGTGTGTACAAACAGGGGAAGGAGCTCCAGGGCTGCCAGACCACACAGCACACAGCCCTGGGACTGCTGCACCAGACACAGAATAATGGAATGGGTTGGGTTGGAAAGGTTCTTAAAGCTCCTCTTGTTCCACCCCCTGCCACGGGCAGGGACACCCTTCACTAGCCCAGGTTGCTCCAAGCCCTGTCCAACCTGGCCTTGAACATTTCCAGGGATGGGGCAGCCACAGCTTCTCTGGGATCAGCCAGCCAAGCACACAGTGTCCTGGACAGGGGATTGCATTCCTGCCTCTAACACCTGCCCTGGCTATTTGCACCTTTAAACATCCACACGCAGCATCCCAGCCCTGCAGAGATGCAGCTTCATCCCATCAGCTGCAACACCCCCTTTCCTGGGTGCACTGTGTGTTTGGGCAACTGTGCTCACTCACCTCCTGCCTCCACACCCTGTTGGCTTCCCTTCCCAAAGCCAAGGCTGGTTGTTTTTTTTCTGGGAGCTCTCCTCCAGACCCATCCATACCCATCCTTTCTGTATGCAATGTGTCATGCATGACCCAGGGTCAGCAGGAGCTGTCAGGGACGCTGCTGGCTGGCATGGCCAGCCCAGCCCGTGCCCTCCATCAGCTAATTGCTCCTTGGCAACCCGGGATGTGCCAGCTCTTGGGCCTCCCAGCATCACTCAGGGTGCTTCATCACTGCCTGTCATGTCCTATATGGAGCAAACTGGGGCTTGGCAGAGAAAAAAAGAGAAGGGAGGAAACATATTGGTGCCACTGAAAATTAAGGGCAGGTTCCCACGTCAGAGCTGGGGAGCGGATCGGCTGCCTCAGCAGTCAGCGGGGAAATAAGTTGCTGGCGTCACCACTGATGTGAGACACAGGCACGTCTTGCAGGGGAGATACATCTGTGCCAGATCTGCAGCACAAGCTCTCCCAGCTCGTGTATTAGTGTTAGGCACTGCGGTGTCAGGCTTGTTGGAATTCGGGATTTGATGTAATTCCTGCAGCCAGATAATGTTCACGGAATCACAGCGTCACTGAATTTGGAAAAGACCTCCAGGGACATCGAGTCCAACCTGTGGCCAATCCCTACCTTGTCACCCAGACCAAAGCACTGAATGCCACGTCCAGTCGTTCCTTGGACAGCTCCAGGGTTGGGGACTCCACCACCTCCCTGGGCAGCCCCTTCCAGTGCCTGACCACCTTTCCATGAAAACATGGTTCCTGATGTCCAACCTGAGCCTGCCCTGGAGCAGCTTGAGGCCATTTCCTTTTGTCCTGTCACTGGTTGCTGGGAGAAGAGCTTGACCCCCACTTGGCTACAACCTTTTTTCAGGGAGTTGCAGAGAGGGAAAAGGGCCCCCCTGAGCCTCCTTTTCTCCAGACTGAGCCCCCTCAGCTCATCCTCTCTAAGTGTTGTGGGGCAGGAAGTGTTTGGGGCCAGCAGGTTGGGTCTGCTTTTGGGGGAGCAGAGCCTTCAGCATCCTCCTGGCTTTGGAGACCCTATTGTTGTGGCTGTGGTGCACCCTGATGGTGCCACTCACACCTGGGAGCCTGGGAATGGAGCTCAGCATCCAGCAGGGATGGCTGATCCAGGTCCAGTGAGGCTTTTTGATCCTGACCATCACCAGTTCTGTCAGGGCAGGCAGGTGGGAATCCCCATCACCTTTCCAAACGAGACAAGGATCTGTCTTTCCAAGCCTGGCATTCCTGGATGCCAAGCCAGGGCTTGGTGTCTGCAGGGCTGTAGGGAAAAGTTCTGCCCTCAGCCACTCTATGGGTGAGGGCACCTTCCCTCGCTCTGCCACCCAAATATCCACCTCTCTTGGGTGTTCTGTGTCTTGACTGCTTTCCATTTAATCTCCTGCCTTTCTCCCTGTGTGTTGGTCCAGGCTCCAGCCAGTGCTGGACGTGCTGCTGGCTCTCCTTCCCTCAGTGATCTGCAGATGCCGTGAGCTCCCTCTCTCCCTGTCATGACTCATTTCTTTCTCACTGAGGCTTTAATTTTTAAAGAAGCACTCGGAGGCACAGAGGGTTTAATACCTGCAGAGGCTCCCAGCAGGTGCCATTGAGCTTTTCCCAGGAGTGTGGTTGGGGACACAGAGGAGATGGCTGGGGATGGTCAAGGGGCCCTCAGGAGCCAGGACTGCACTGAGACAGGCAGAGGGAGACCAGGCTTGGAGCTGGCAATGGGGTCCCATGGTGATTGCAGGATTGTCCCTCTGCTCAGCCCATGGAGGAAAGAGGTAGCAAGGATGGGGATGTCCCTGTCACTGCAAAGTGCCTGGGAAGAACAAGATAAGAGCAGATAGGGAAAGGGAAAACATTTTGGCCTTAGGAGGATCCCCTGGTGCTGGAGCAGCCCCAGCCTCCCACGCTGGCTTCTCTCAGCTCCAGGGATGGAGCTGTTTGTGAAAGGTGAGCAATGCCTCCAGCTGCACAGACCTTGAACATTCCCTGGAAGTGTCCAAGGCCAGGTTGGATGGGGCTTGGAGCAGCCTGCTCTAGTGGGAGTTGTCCCTGCCCACGGAAGGGGAATGAGACTGGATGAGCTCTGAGGTCCTTCCAAATAATTCTGTGACTCTATGAAATGGCCTGGACTTCCCTCTGATCCAGCTCTGTTGATGCTCTCCTGGGCTGGAGATGAAGCTGCCTCAGGACCAGGGTTTGCTCTCCACCAGGGAGAGGGAGGTTTGCTGTCCCCATGCACGGTGACATTTGCTAGGGGCTCCTTCCCTGCTCCCTTCCCAGCAGGGTGGGGATGGGCAGGAGGTGAGGGAGAGCTGCCAGCCCAGCTCCTGGGCCTCTCTGCTCCTCTGGATAGTGGAGCTGCTGTTTGGACAGCGATAACAGAGGTGTTTGCTCTGCGTGTTGCCTTTGGGAATGCCGGGGTGTGAGGTGCACCAGTGTTACCCTGTTCCCCGTTATCTCCTCTCCTGCCCCACAATCCTGCCCACCAGCTGCTGGGAGGAGAGTTTGTGGGGTGCAGGATTCCTGCATGACTCAGACAGCCACAGGTCACCCCCTCCAGTGTGGAGGAGGGAGCATTTCCAGCCTTATCTGTGAGGTTTTCCCAGTAAATATTTGCACCCGGCGTTTCCCAAGGAACTGCAGCAGACCTGACACGCTGCCAGCAGCACCTGGCAGAGGTGGCTCATCACCACCAAGTCACCCCTGCACCTTCCAGAGCAAACCCCAAGCTGCCCATCCTCGGCTCCCGGGACCCTCCGGAGCCGCCTCGGCCGTGGGTGTTGGCATGTGCTCCTCGAGGAAAGTTTCTCCTCCGTTTATGTGATTAATTCCTTCCTCCCACCACGGACGCCCGCAGTCGCATCTATATCCATGGCTCCCCACTCCTCCTCGGCTGTGAAATATTTATAACCCCCTACATTAGGGCTCTTCTTCTTTCTTCTTGCCTTTTTTCTTCTCTCCTGCCTTCCACCCGGGCTCCCCGGCTCTGCTGAGCTCCAGGAACCGCTTCATTTTCATATATCTCAGCGAGCCGAGAAGCTGTGAGGAATAATTTAGGTTTTGCTCAGGGAATGCAGTGCTTTTTTTAATTGCAGTCATCTGCAGCTTCTTAGCAATGTATTATTGATGGTTATTATTCAAATAAAAGAGTCATTTCTGTTTTGTTTTCCTGCAGACGCACTTGGCAGTGGTTATGGTTTTTCCTTCTCCCTCTTTCTCCATTTTGGGAAGAGGTCACTTTCACATCTCATACTTTTTCCACCCACTTTCACCCCTCGTGTGGGTGTTGCAGGGGCTGAGCTCACCCTGGCTTTGCCCCATGGAATCAAACCCAGCAAAATACCAGTGATGCCCCTTAAGATTTCTCAAAGCCTCACAAGCATCTTAAGGTTGGGTTAGAGGGGGCTTGGCCTTTTGGAAGTTGGATGCTGGAGGAGGTGACAGCCTGCAGGCTCAGGGTGGCTTTGCTGAGGTGATTCCAGCCCTGTGTGGGCTCCACAGGTTGGCACCATGACCTGTGGCTGCTCTCCTGGGCTTTTACTGGTGCTTTGGGCTCCAAAACCAGGCTTTTGTGAGCAGCAGGGTGAGTTGGAATACCTTCCTCTTGGAGGGCTGCTCCTGACCCCACAGCATCCCAGAGGTGCCCCCCAGAAAGGGACCTGCTGGGGTTACCCCTGCCCTTGCTGTGCCCTCCCCATCCAGGGGATCTGCAGCATCCCACCCCAGGCACCCCCAGGATCCAGGCTGGGACCAACAGCCCCTCCAGCCCCTCTGGTAGCCCCATGTCTGGAAGGAAGGCACCAAAGTAGGACTCGGGAGCTCCTCCACCTCCCCAGCTCGGGCCTGACAGCTTGGGAGTGATGGGAGAGCGTTTCTCCTGCGCTGTCACTTCTCTCTCCTCCCTTTCAGCACCACCTACCACGTTGTCACTCCCGGCAGCAGGGACTTTCCTCAGGCCCACGAAGGTCCCCGAGCTGTTACCGTGATGCAAACACCGAGTACAAGGTTCCTCCTTGATGTGAGGAAGGAAACGAGGTCGGAACTGGAGGGAAAAATGTTCATTTTGAGATGGAGCTGAGGATGTCACTATTCCCCTGGAACTGTTCCCCTGTGACTTTCTTGGGAGGGGACTGGGGTGTCCTGCACATCTCAAGGGGGGAATTGTGCTTTTCCCTGAGCACTGGGTGCTCTGGTGGGGTGCTCCATGGAGGAGGAAGGACAACTCCATCCCTGCTGAGGTGTCATCGCATCCCCATGGCACAGCATTGCCCTTCATCCTGCCCGTGGTGCTTGGCAAGGAGCAGCCAAGAGGCTCCTTCTCAGCTGTTGCAAATATTGGGGGTTTAATAAGAGGCACTAATAGATTTAGAGCCTGTCGTGGCTCCCAGTGAGAATGTGTAGGGAAAAGGGCCGTCAGTCATGGGGCTCCCAGGGAAAACCCAGCGTGGCTGTCATCTCACAGGCACTTTGGTGATGAATTCCTTAGGTGAGCGACCAATTTTGTCTCCTAATTATATCCATAAAGCAACACTGGGCCCAGATTCCTCCTCTCGTGTTTTGCTTTTCATGTCGAGCCCCTTTCCCCAATGAAGGAGCTGCTTAATTAGAAATTAACAGGGTTGTTAGAGTAATTGGGAGCAGGAACAGGCTAGGAGAGGTTTATTAGCAGGAGTGGTGATGGCTTATTAGAAATCCCATGGCTGGGGAGGGTTTTCTGGGGCTCCAAATCCATGGGGAACTGTCTTGGAGTGAAGGGAAAGCCCAGAAATGAGAGGGGAATTGGTGTGGCCCTGATGGGACCTGTGCTGGGACCCCTCCCATGGCATCATGTGGAGTCTGAGCCCTACAAACAGGTACCTGTGGGTGCTGCAGGTCAGCAGCGCTCAGGGATGAGCAGGGACAGGGCAAAGGGGGAGAAGAGGCAGGAACAAGCCCCCAAACCCCCTTTTCACCAACCCCACAGGCTGCAGGCATCACCTGGGGGCATCTCAGCCAGCTCTGCCACCCTGTGGTCCCCCTGCCCTGTCCCATGGGATGGGACCCTGGAGCAGCAGGACCCCCGTGAGCCCCTGGCATTCCCAACAAAGCCTCTGCAGGGTTTATTTATCCCCCAGCACTGCAAGGCGAGTTGCTGGCTCTCTCTCTCCCTATATTTAGCCCTCGGATGGAGAGAGATTTTACAGACGCCCGACTCTGCCTTGTGCTTCAGAGTCAGTCAGTGTTTCCATGAGAAACCCTGGGGGTCCAATCCTGCTCTGCTCACTGGCATCATGACAAAAATCTTCCCCGTTGATTCCAGTGGAGCGACGCTGGATTTTTCCTCGCAGGGATGAGATCAGGATCTGGCCTCAGGTTTTGATGGGTTTGTAACTTGGCTGATACAACTCGTCTGATTTAATTCATTTTGGGCTAAAACTCCACCTACAAGTTCCCAGCCTGGGAGACATTGAAGGCGAATTAATACAAGTATTATATACAGAGTTTAAAGGGAAATCATCAGTTAGTCCTGATTTTCTTATGGCAGAACCTGGTGCAGCGATGTTTTCTATTTTGAGGTTATTTATTTTATGTTGCTGCTGGTCTCCTTTAGGCCAGACACTGCCCAGGCTGAGGAGTGCTCTGCTTTGCTTCCAGAGCATCCAGCAGAAAAGCATTTGGAAAAGAAAAGAGGTGCCAAAATATGGATAACAGCTGAAATTCCCATCACAACAGGGCTGCCCACAGGGTTGAGGTCCCTGATGGTGGGCTCGGGTTCTGCTGGTCAAACTGAGAGAGTTTGGCTCCTTTGCCACACAGCAGGAATTGCCTGCAGGGAGGCGTGGGAGGAAAATTCCTCCTGGGATGGGATGGAGATCCCGCTGCTCTTCTCAAGGGGCTTGCAACAGGCATTGTGTGCAAGGAAAGGAGAGGAGCAAGGAGCATCCAGGCATCCCTCCCACATCCAGGGCTCCTGGCTGATGCTGGCTGGGAAAGGTGAGGTGCTCCCCACATACATGGCCACAGCTCGTTCTGGGCAAACATATGGGAATAAATGACTACCCAGCCATGATCCAAGGGCGATGAGGAGGCCAAAGACACAGCACAAAGTGGGCAGCCCTGCAGGGACTTGCCGGAGGGATCCGTGTCTGCCTTGGAGCTCGCCTGGGAGCACCTGCCAAGAGGCAAAGGAGCAGCCTGTTCCCACTGCCATCCAAAAGGCAGTCTGTCCCTGCTGCCACCTGAAAATCAGCCTGTCCCCACTGCCACCCCTGTGGCTGCAGCAGCCAGAGCCCCAGCTAATCCTGGGAGGTCCCTTCCTGCAGCTCCAGGCTGGTGGGAGCTTTGCTGGCTCAAAGGTTGTGTCCTTCTCCTTCCTTTTCCAGGTGCCTCTGGCAGAGCCATGTGGGGACACCCCTGTCACCTCTCCAGGGATGGCAAAGCCTCCTGTTCCACCCCCAGCAGGAGAAGGTGGCCTGAGACTGAAGGGAGTGGAGCAGGAGGGGTGGCTCCAGCAAAGCAGCAGGGACAGGATCCTGGGAAACAGGGGCACATGAAGGGTCTTCAGAGGAGACCCCAAAACACTCCATGAAGGGATTTTTCACTTGCTCTGCCTCCCTTTGCCGCTGTGTGTGGGGACAGGTCAGTGCCTGTTTGGAGGTGATGGTTCTGCTCCTGCTCCAGCCAGGATTTTCACTTTTCCTCCATGTGCTTCTCCTTAACTATAAAATGGAAGGGGCTCTCAGCCTGTTTATGGTTCTCTGTGTAATGGAAACACACCAGGCAGGAGCTGCTGAGCACCAGCTCTGTAATTGCCGCCTGCCACTGGATGGGAAGCACGTTTTCCAAATGGATTTTGGCTGGTTCCCTCAACAGCAAGTGCCCCAGCTGTAAAACCTGCCTTTCCCCATTTCAGCCCAAGTCCGGCAGTCCAAGGAGGCTGCAAATTCTCAGCATTGCTGAACTGCCCCGTTAATAAGAGCTTCCCTGAGGCAGGAAGGCTGATTTCCTTTCAGGAGTCCAAATCCAGATGGTCAGAGATTCCTTCCAAGCTCAGAAAACCTGTTTTAAAAGGCCATTATGTCTCAATAGCAGTTTTGCATCCCGGCCCGTTGGAAGCACTGCCTGCAGGCTGCTCCACCAGCTCCTTCGCAAGCTGTTCTGTGGTCACTGAGACACAATCTGTCTGATTTTGGTGGAGGGGGAGCTGGACACCGGGTAAAATCCACGTGTTTGTTCCCATTTTCTGTGTTGGGCAAATGCAGAGCCATTAAATTAAAGCTGCCTGAGGTTGTTTTCTGAGACACAAGGTTTGCCCTCGTCATGGGAGTGTCCAGCCCTGGAGGGTTTTATGTTCAGGGGGAATGATCCCATCAGCTCCCCAGGAAGATGCCAAGGACCCCACCTTGAGATGGGGTGGAATTCCCAGCCCAGGGCACTTTCCTCCCTTCTGCTGCAAAGCACAGGAGCAGGTCGGTGCCTTCCGTGCTGTAAAGGATGTGGAGGCTGAATTACATCCAACACGGGCAGCTCTGATGTCATTCGGGTGCCTCCAAATAATTTTCCCTGCACCAAAACGGCGCCCGGACCAGCCCGCCTGAACAGGCAGCTCCCTGCGAGCCGAGTGGAAGGAATTTCACTGGTCATGGATAAGGGCTTGGAGAGCACGGGCAGGAATTCCGGATCCACGGCCGGGCTCGGCTCTCCCAGCCTCTCTGCAGCACCACCTGGGGCCGCGCAGGAATGTGGAATTCTCGAGGTGCAGGCCCTCAAGGGGGGAAAAAACAGTTCGGAGCGCTAATTAGGGCTTGTGAGCGCACAGATGTTCCACTGGTTTAACTTGAACCCGCGGCGTGCCCGGGCGTGGGGCTGCGGGCACGGGGAGAGCCGGGTTAAGGTGCCCACGCCCAGCAGTGCCCCGATGCCACAGGAATGATTCGATGAGGGTTTTTATCCTGGGTCCTTTAGGAAAAGGGGCGAGGGTCGGATGTGCACGGGGAGGTTCTTCATGCCCGGCTCTCTGAGGCTCTCAGGGTACCCTCCCAAGGGATGATGCCCCACGAGGGGACAGTCAGTCTCAGGGGGTGTCAGACTGGCACACCCCAACCCCTGCGAATCAACCACAGTGCCCAAAAGGAACCCCAAAACCTCTTTAACCCCCAGGGAACCCCAGTTTCGCCACAGGTGCTCCTTCTGCCTTCCCCCTGCCTGGATTGGGGAGGGGTTTGGGCATGAGGATGCCTTCACTTCTTGGGGTGCCCACATTGCCCTGGGGGGTCCTGCGCACCCCTCGGTGCCGTGGGGAGTGCCCAAGCTCTCCGGGGGGAACACATCGTGCTGTCCACACATTGCCCGGGGGTCCCCACACTACCTGTGGGCACATCTGGCAGTGTTGCCCCGACGGGGGGGGGATCCTCACATTGCCGGGGGTTTCCCCCACGCTTTCTGGGGGTGCACACCCCATTCTGCCCAGCGGAATTCGCACTCTGCTCCGTGGGGGTCCCCACACTGCCCGTGGGCACATCTGGCAGTGTTGCCCCGACGGGAGGGAATCCTCACATTGCCAGGGAGTCCCCCCACACTTTCCAGGGATGCACACCCCACGCTGCCCAGCGGAATTCGCACCCTGCCCGTGGGCACATCTGGCAATGTTGCCCCGAGGGGGGGGGATGGTCCCCACATTGCCCGGGGGTCCCCCCACACTTTCCAGGGGTGCACACCCCACTCTGCCCGTGGGGTTCCCCCACTGTTTGGGGTTCCACACCCCACGGGGTGGGGGGGTTACACCCCTGTCCGTGCCCTTCCCGTCCGCCTTAAGCAGCCGTCGGGGCGTGCAACCACCTTAAGGGAGCCCCTCCCCCGGCGGGCTGGGACGAGCCCTCCCCCTCCCTCCCTCCCCCCGTCCCCTCCCTCCTCGGCCCGGCCCCGCACGGCCCCGCACGGCACGGGGGTTGCCATGACAAGCATTTTCTCCCGTTAGCTCCGGGACTGTTCCCCCCCTCCATCCCATGGCCAGCCGTGGGGGCTCCGCCGCCAGCCGGGCGCCGTGGGAGCTGAGCCGGTGAGTGCTCGGGGGGACCCCCGGCGTGGGGGCACGGGGGTCCCGGCGAGGGGGCTGAGGTGGTGGGTGCGTGGGGGCGGTCACGGGAGTGGCGTGGGGGTGTCCCTTGGGGGGGTTCTTTGTGGCTGGGGGGTGCACAGGTGGGTGAAAGCAGCGCGCCCACCGCCCCACCCGCCCCGGCTCAGCGGTGGGCGCGGCGCTCCCACCCTCCCCAGTTCGTCCCAGTGCGTCCCAGTGCAGCAGGTGGGATGGGGGGAATGCTTGGCGCGGGTCCCTGTAGCAGAGGGGGGCTTGCCGTGGGTGCCCCGCACCCCAATCCCACGTGGGAGATGGGTGCGATGGTGGGATGACCACGGTCCGTCCGCCTCGGTGCGTGGGGGGCTGCGAGGCGCTGCAGCCCCCGAACATCTTGGAGGGGGCGACTCCCTCAGCCCCCCCAGTGCCTGGGGCAAGGGGGGCTCTCCGGTCTCATCCTGCAACTTGTTGCCTGCCCTTGAGGTGGGGCGTGGGGTTGCCGGTCGCGCGTGCTGTTGGCTTTTTGGGAGGCAGCGTGTTGTGGCATTGCGGGGAGGAGGAGGAGGATGATGGAGGAAGGAAGAGGCGGGGGAAGGGGAGGGGGTCTTGCGGCAGCCCAAGGACAGGGCGGGGGGAAGGCGCGGCGTGGGTGGTTTGGGTGGTTTTCCCCACCCGTGTGGCAGGAGAGGGGCTGCTCCCTGCCTGGAGTGGGGTGACTCGGGTGGGGTGTGCGTGGGGCTGGGATGCAGGGAGGGTGGGATGCAGTGAGGAGGCTGAGTGTGGTCTGCCCACGCCACGGCTGGGCACGTCCCCCTCCTGCCTGCACCAGCCCAGCTGGTCACACATCCACGGCAGAAAACAGGAGTGGGGAGGAAAAAAATAAATTAAACAATAAATAAGGAAATAAATTAGAAACCCCGCCAGGCTCTGGCCTCGTCTGCCTCCTCCTGCCTCTGCCCCCAGCCCTCTCCCTGCATCCCAGCCCCGGCTCTGGAGCCTCCCAGCATCCCTGGCCTGGCTCGGTGGGGCTGTGCCCCCCGTGGGGTCGCTGGGGGTGGGGGGACTGTGTGGAGCTGGGTGGTCCCTCCCTGTTTTGCCAGAGGCGAGTGGAGATATTGGGAGGGGAGGAGGGACAATAGGTTATTGTGCTCTTATCTCTGGAGACCTGAGCTTGGGTGGGGGTTTGGATTGCGAAGCTCAAACCAGTGTAGCCAGTTTCTGCCCGTGGACGTGGACGGGCAGCCCTGGCCGTGGGTGGACGGGCAGGACCCGGGGGCGGCGAGCTGGGGTGGAGGTGAGTGCTTGGAGCCCCCCGTGGGGCATCCAGAGCTGTGCTGGGGCCGGGGGACACCGAGCTGTGCCCCCTCCCCAAAGGGGTGCGATGCCACGGCCGTGGGCTGCGCGCGTGGGCAGGGGCTGAGCCCTGCCAGCCTCCAGACACTGCCCTCAATCTTTCGCTTCCCTGAGCACTGAAAGGCACCTAAATTATTAAACCATGAGCGAGAGAGGCTGACGCCCCCGCGCTCCGCCGGCCCCACCCCGCCGCGCCACGGGGATCCCTCCACGGGGGACCCACCCCGGGGAATCCCACCCGTGCCCCGCCATGCCTGGGCTGGGTGCTGGCTCGGGGGGCTGCAGGTGCCCCTCGAATCCGGCTGGTGGGGGGTGCTGGGTGGTCCTGGGGGGGCTCCCAAACCCTATGTGCGCTCTGGCTCCCTTGGCCAGGCTGGGCTGACTATGGAGGTTCCAGTGTCGGGATGGTGCGGGCGGAGCTGGGAAGCGCCCAGGGCGTCGGGGCGCATCTTCCCCGTCCCCCCGTGAAGCCCCGGCTCCTTCCCGGCTCCTTCCCGACTGGGAAAGGCACTGCTGGCGCTGGGAGGTGCTGCGAGCGCTGCAGGTAGAGGCTTGAGAAGGGCGCAGGGTGTTGGTTTTTGGTTGTTGTGTTTTTTTGGGTTGGGATGATGACGGAGGGAATTCCCTGCGCTGCCGGCTCGCCGCTGGCGTGCCCTGGCTCCGCATCCCTTCCCGGGGGATCTCTCGCCTCTGGAAGCGGGACCCGCCGTGCCGGAGCCCCCGGGCAGAGGATGGGCAGGGAGGGCTGAGCCGGAGGATGGCACAGCTCCTTGGGCAGGATGAGTAAGAGCAGGGAGGGACGGCTGCTCCTCTCCACTATTGTTTTGCAGTCGAAAGCGCTGGGGTGGAGCCGAGCCTGGAGTTTCCCCTTGTCCCCGAGGCTCCCTGCCCTGCGAGGCGAACCTGCTCCTCCCCTGCCTGCCCCTGGCCGGGGCTGCGGATTCTCCGCACGCTCCCTGCTCTTCTCCTGGGTTGTTTTTTTCCCCCTCTTTTCCTGTTTCTCCTCCCCTCTAGGCCACGAGCGGAGTTTTCCCGCAGTGGTCGCACACGCCTGTTCCAGCGGCGCAGGATGGAGCCCGCAGGGATTTTGGGGGACCCGCTGCTGACGCTGTTTGCTGTTTGCTGCTGATGCTGCCGCTCCCCTCGCAGGGCCCAGGGATGGGCAGGCAGCTCTGGCTTCCTCCTCGCCCACGGCTCCTCCCCAGCAGGGACTGCTGGGCTGTGCTTGGGAAAGGAGCAGGAGGAAAACCTGGGTTAAAGCGCCGGGGATCCCGCCTGGCTCCGAGCGCAGCTGGGCAGGAGAGGCGCTCGCTGTGGCAGGGACCAGGAGCCCGGGGAGGGATGTGGTGGGGACTGGTGTGACCGTGGCATGGAATGCAGGTCTTTGGATGAGGAATGACCAATGCCCAGTGTGACCATGGCAATGGGATACAGGTCCTTGGATGGGGAGGGACCAATGCCCAGTGTGACCATGGCAATGGGATGCAGGTCCTTGGGTGGGGAGGGACTAATGCTCACTGTGACCATGGCAATGGGATGCAGGTATTTGGGTGGGGAGTGACCATGGCAATGGGATGCAGGTCCTTGGATGGGGAGTGACCATGGCAATGAGATGCAGGCCCTTGGATGGGGAGGTGGCTGCTGCAGTGCAAAGAGGTGCCACCTCCTTGGTGCTCCACAACTCCTGTGGCTCATTGGTGACTTCTGGGAGTGGATCCAGGCAGGGTGAGGGATGATGCTGGATGCTTGTTGGCTACCTGGAGCATTCCTGCTCAGCATGGATTGCTGAGGTTGAGCTGGGAATTTGAACCCCTCCCTCTCACCCTTGGATTGTGCCAGGTGGGAAAAAAGACCCACCAGTGTGGTGCTGGTGATGGAGATGCTCCTGGGGGAAGCAGCTGTGATGGGAAAGGGTGGCAGACCCCTCCCCAGCCTCCCTTCTCTCCAAACTGGTGCAAGCCAAGGCCTCCTGCACTGGACAGCGACTGGCTAGGGGAGAGGGACAGGCAGGTGACAGGATCCTGCCCAGCCCAGGGCTCCCCACTGGGTTTCCCAGTGGCACTGGCACAGGGAATGTGTCTCAGGTGTGGGTCCAACCTTGGGGTCCCTCGGAGCAGTTGGTTGTGGGAGACATTCCCTGTCACCTCCTGCCAGTGCTGAGGCCGAACTAATGAAACCTCTGACTTTGATGCTTTAATTAGTTTCTTTTGGCTTTAATGCAGAGGGATAATAGAGTTTCCATGGACTTATAAAACCTGCCCCTCTGTTTGTTCATTAGAAAACGGAAAGGGAGAAAAGAACAAGGTAATGCTGGGAAGGGAGAGGAGGACAGCAAAGGCTTGAGCCCTGTGAAGCATGTGACATCCCTCTGGGGTGTCACCCACCCAGCTGGTGACTCTCTTAAAGCACTAATTAAGCAACTCAAATCCTGGGAGAGCTGTCTGTGAGTAACAGATGAGTTCCTTGTCCTCCTGCATTTGTGAGCTTCTGGGAGGGGTCTTGGATTTCACTGTGGGGAGATGATGCACAGCATCGTGCCCTTGAGGGAGTCAGGGATTGGGGCTGTGGGAATCCTGGACAGGAGAATCCCTGTGTGCCTCACCTCAGCATGAAGAGAGAGGCTGGCCCTGCTACTGCAAAGGTGGACAGGTCACTGCTGCCCAGGCAGGTGGTGAGGGACAGGGGGACCCTGGTGGGATGCTGAGTGCTCTTGGGCTGCTTCCCTGGCATATCTGGACTTCTGGATCATGGTGTGCAGCCCTAAACACTGTAGGGACCAGGAGGGTCAGGGTGGGGAAGGGACACAGAGCTGTGACACCGGCACTGCGTGTGTTCCTCTGCCAAAATCCCACAAGTAGATCACTTTGGAGCAAAGGAAGGAGCATGGGAAGGATCATTCTGCTGGGCAGTGCCAAGGGGCTTCTGGTCTTGGCAGGCTTTTCCTTCCCTGCAGTGTGAGGGTCTGTGGGAGCCCCTGGGGACACACCAGTCCCCTAATGCAGGGAGCGTGCCCCTCACCTGCACCCCCTGCCCATCGTGGGCACCCGAGCTGGGATCTGGTGGGTCCCCACTGGGATGAACTCCTGGCCAAGGCGGCAGAAGCCAAGTCCAAGGCTTGGCCAGTTGTCTGTGTTTTGTGCTGACGGGGAAACTTTTCCTTCTGCGCTTCCATGGCAGGGATGAGTCGGCAGCTGGGCTGAGCCGAGGAGCCAAGCGCAGCCGCCGGGGTGCCGGGGGCGAGTCTCCAGCACCCCTTTTCTCCTTCCACACCGTGTCCCTGTGTTCTCCTGCTGCCCAGGCAGCCAGGGGCTGTGGGAAGCAGCGAGCTGCTGGTGTGCCTGGGCAGAGTGCAGCGCGTAGGAGTCCCTACCCGGAAGAGTTTGTCCAGCAGGGCTGGGCAGGGAGGAATCCGATCCCTCCTTTTCCCAGCCTGGGATCCCAGCGCGCTTGGCTTTCCGTGGCCTTGGCTGGCTCCCCACTCCGGAGCCCCCTGCGTGGGTCTGGCCTCCTGCTCCATCCCGGCTGGCTGGGAAGGGGTCCCACACCAGCAATTCCGCGCCTGCTGACACCTCCCTTTGTCTCCAGCACGGAAAGGTCAGCCCTGCCTAACCCAGCCCTGCCTAACCCAGCCGAGATCCGCTAAGGCGCCGTAAATAATCCGGATCCTTCTGCCACGGGGCCATGGCAGCCGCCGGCTCTGGGGCTGAGCATCCTCCTCCTCCTCCTCCCTGGGCGAGGGATTCGTGCCAGGGAGGTGATGCCAGTGCTGCAGAGCCTGGGGGGCAGCGGGGTGGGCTGAGGCTGGAGGCACTCGCTGCAGCAGGGAAAGCAGTGTGTCCCATGCCAAGGGCAAGAGCTGGGATGGCAGCTCCCAGCTCCTGCCTTCCTGGGGCTAAAAATAAGCCACTGGCCCTCACGGTGCTGCCTCTGCTCAGTCTGGGGGGGCCAGGGGTGGGCAGGGGGTGAAGCAGAGCACAGGGGACCACGGCGGAGCTCAGCCCTGTGGAACAGTGGCAGGGCCTGTCTGGGGTTTGACGTGACCTTTGCTCTTTGAGCATCGGATCCAACGATCAGATTTTCAGGTCCGAGCTCGGATTTCGGACAGAAGGTGTCTGATTTTCAGCACCGATTCCCAAGATGCTAATTAAGGACCCTGCTGTAGCAGCTGAAGCTTTAGTGTCCCTTTGCCACCCCTTGCTCATCCGGGAGGTGCCGATGGCTCCGGCCAGCCCCACGGAATGCCCTTGGCTTTTCGCTTCTCGCCTTTTGTTCCTGCTTGGGAATGCTGATGCCTCGCCTCTCTGTGCTCCAGCCTTTCCAGAGGCTTAGTGGCACAGCATCGCAGCATTCCAGCTCTTCATCTCTCTTCCCACCTTCTCACCAGCCACTTAAAAATAACCCCGGGTTGCTCGAGCTCTGCTGTGGGCAGATCCCAGGCTGCACAGATGCTCCGTAGCTGGCGCTGGGAATGCTGCCTTCCTGCTCGTGCCATCCCACGGGCAGCCAAGGGACGCAGGGACGAGAGAGAAGATGGCTCAGCCCTTGAGCATCGTCCCCTCTCATCCCCACTCTGCAGGGGCTGAAGCCCCCACCTCCTGGTGTTGCTGAGCTGGGCTGTACGTGGGGGAGGAGGATGGCTCCAGGAGGGATGTGCTGGCCGTGGGATTCAGGGCAGGGTGTCTGGTTTGCTCCAGAGCCGCGTGGCACCTGGACAGCCCGTCTGCCAGTCCCGCACGCCGGCTGCATACAAATCCCTGCCGTGACATATCCCTGCAGCTGGCAGCTGGTGCCCAGCTCCCCGGGCTTCCCAGGGCTGCCCACTCCACAGGGGCTTCCTCACGGAGCTGGGCTCTGCCACGGGCACGTGGCTGTGCCAGGAGCTGGGATCCAGCATGGTCTCGGGGGTATGGACAGCCCTGGGGGTGAGCCAGGCTGGGAGGGAGCCCCGCACTCCAGTGGGAACCTGAGTTAAATATCATTCCTGCCTCTGGAACAAGGAGGGATTAGTGCAAGGAGGGAGAGATTGGTGCAAGGAGCGGGATTGCAGGGAAATGAGGGCAGGCTGGATTTGTGGCTCTGCTGGAGGCTGGCTGGGGATGCCAGGCTGGTGGTGGAGGAGCCCGAGCTGCTGCTGGGATGGGCTGGAGCAAGGCTGGAATTGTGCCTGGTGAGGGTTGCAGCGCTTGTGACAGCCCCGCTGCCATGAAATGGGATGAGAGCTGGAATGACAACCTGCCTTGCTCAGTGGTGGGGATTTATCCTGAGTGGCACAGGCCTGGCTGCCTTTGCCTGGGGCCGTGGGGCTGAATCAGCTGCAGGGAGCCAGGACCAGAGACTTGGCTGGGCTTGGAGGAGCTGGAAGCGTGGCTGATCTTTCCTGGGTGTCCCAGTGCAGACGTGGCTGTGAGTCACTGCATCCTGCCTGGGAAAGTGTGGGGACCCAAAAGTTTCATTGGAGCAGCTGTGCAGGGCACTGGGATGGGTCCTTGGAAGGTCCTGCTGTACCCACTGATTCCTTGTGGGAGCAAGGCTGTGCTCATCCCTAAGGTCACATCGTGGGGGCCAGAAACCCCCATGTCCCAGCTGGAGCTGTGAAAGGGTGAAGCTCCACAGCCTGCATTTTCCAGTGTGACTAGTGCTGGCTATTTTTAGTTGTCCAAATTAAGCTTGCCTAAATGATGTCTTTTGAGGTTTATTCGAGGGAGGAGGCCTGGAGTGGTGTTATTTCCCAAGTGACGAATTGCTCTTAAATCTGAACCCAGCTGGACTGGCCAAAAGCAGAGGGAAGGACCAAAGCTGCTGCCTGTGTCTGGGAAGCATCTCCTGCCCGCAGAGCTGCACCCGAGGGTGTTTCCTGAGTCAGCAGGAGATTTCCTGGGGGAAGGAGAAAGCAAAGAGCCAAGCTCACCTCCCCATGGGGGAAAAACCCGCTGGATAACCTCATCCTGCTCCCTGCCTCAGCATCCCCGGGGTGTTGCTGTGCCCCCGGGAGCTGCCCCGTGTGCTCTGCAGGGTATTAAATCCACGGGCTGCTCTTCCCAGGGGCAGCTTGGATTGCTCGGCGTGTGTTGGGTGCCAAATGGAGCCAACTGGGGCTCCCGGAGGAGGCAGCTGCTTTGCCTCCTGTGGAGGAGGCTGGAGCTGTGGGTTGGAGTGCCGAGGTGTTGCTCTGTAGGTGCCTGTTTTGAGAGAGGCTCGTCCAGGGGTGAGGCAGAGCTGGCTGTCTTGGTGTCCAGTGGATGCTCCAGGGCTGGGTGCAGCCATGGGTCAAGCCCTGGCGAGCCAAAATCCTTCCATACTGTGCTCCAGCTCCGCATCTGCCTCTGGATTCTGTTGTTCCAGCTCCTGACCCACTGCCTTTCATCTTTCTCCATTCATTGCTTCTTTTCTTGGCGTTGTTTCCCCACTCTTCCCACCTCTCCCCATCTCTGGGCTCGCTCATTGCCTGCGTGCCCGGTCTCACCTCGCTGGGCACCTGCTCAGGCATCCCATTCCTGGATCCGAGTGCAGGAATGGCCCTTCCTCCTCCTTCCCATCCCTTCCCCGCAGCAGCTGGGCGTTTCTGTGCAGGTCAGCAGCCGGGGGATCCTCTGGCTCCTGCAGTTGAACGTGAAATGCATCGAATCCTGGGAAGATGTTGCAGATGGTGTTTCTGCAGCGTGGGGGGACCTGTGCTGTGCGCAGGTGTCCTCTGCTCTCCGCGGGCAGACACAGCCTGGAGCAAGGAGGCTGGAAGTGTTTGCTGCCCTGCCTGGCACCTCCATGCAGGGGACTGTCCCTTTTCCCTTTGGCAAGGACAATGAGGGATCCTCCCTTCCTCCTCCCACTCCCCCGGACACAGCTGCCTGCACAGACCAGACTCGCTGTTGCTCAGCCCCTGAGACCTCGCTGTGCTCCAGCCCTGCTTGGGATGCTCCTTTGGGCACAGCGTCGCTGGGAAGGGACCCAGGAAAGCTGGCAGAGAGCGGAGGGGCTTCCCTGGATCTCAGCCTCCTTGCCTGGGACCCTCTGTGGCTGCCTCCCCTTGAGGAGCTGGCTGGGAGCAGGGAACAGAACCAGTCCGGGTGGTGCTGGGGAACCCCAAACCAAGCTGCTGCCCTGGCAGTGTCTGTTTCTGTTCACTCTATCCTTGCCATGCAGAGAGCAAACCCACGTGCCCAAGCCCTGCCTGGGCTCTGAGGATGGAGCAAAAGGCTGATGGAGAGGGTGAGGAAGGACCCCGATACTGCAGGCAGCTGGGAAGATGAGGAGGCAGAGGGGAGGTGACAGATCCTTGGTAATGGAGGGGATTCCAGCACGCAGAGCAATCCTGGGTAGGATACCTGGGGCAAGAGAAGGAATCCTGTCCATGCAAACCCCAGGTACTGGGTGGGTTTTTTGTTTCTCCAGTGGGATGGAGAGCAGGATTCATGACCACAGCCTTGGGCAACCCATCTGCCTTGAAGGAGCCCCTGGTACCACGCAGTGCTGGGCTCTGGTGTCCTGGGGAGCTGGGTGGGGTGCCAGCCTCTCACCGTGGTCCCTGCACATCGCCCTCAGCCTGTCTGCTGCCTGCCAACACAGCCCCCCTGACACCCGGATTGTGCTGGTAATCTGGGCCCTATCGCTGCTAAAGCTGCAGTTATCCCTGGATTAGTGCTGGTGCTTAGAGACCCACCTGGGCACACGCCGGGGGTAGGCAGGGGCTGTGCCAAAGCCTCCCGTGGCTCCTGCAGCTCCAGGTCCAGCCAGGACAAAGTGGCCGGTGTCCAGCTGTCACCTCGGGTGACCCCAGGGCTGGCTTGTTCCTCTTATTGGGAGGCTGGACAGAGGCTGCAGGGCTTTGGGGAGCATTGCTTGCTGGGGTGGGGGTGCCAGGCAGTGTGACCCCCCCCCCCAAGCAGTGACCTGTCCTTGTCCCTGTTGTGTCTTGTGCTGGCTCTGCAGTTTGAAGTAAAGCTCAACCCAAGCTTGGCATTCGAGGCCAGGTTGGATGGAGCTTGGAGCCACCTGGTCTGGTGGAAAGTGTCCCTGCCCATGGCAGGGAGTGGAACTGGATGATCTTTCAGGTCCCTTCCAACTCAGACCATTGTGGGATTCTATGATTCTGACTCTCAGTGCTGTTGCAGGTTCAACAGTGGGGTTTTTTGGCGTGGGGAACGACCTGCAGCACTGTGAGCTGCAGTTTATGGCACAAAGGACATGTGTGGTGGCAAAGTCTGGGTTGGGTCAGCTCCAGAGGGGCTGGGAGACACCATCCCACCTGCAGGAATGCAGGAGCTGGGAGCCCTGCCAGCAGCTCCATGCTGGCACTTGAGGAAAGGGATATCCCAGTTTCCCTGGTTCACTGGTGCAGCTGGGAGCCTCCAGGGCGTTGCCTGAAGCAGATGGGGAGGAGGCACTGCATAAACAGGATGGCAGGTCAGGACGGGGCTGAGTGCCTGGGGCACCAGGGTGTGTGTGTGGAGGTGGGAATGGGGCTGGGAATGGCCCTGCTGGGAATGGTGGCACTGGGAAAGACAGAGCCCAGCACACCGGGGCTCCATGGCCAGAGTAGAGGGGACAGTCCCGGCCAGCTGGGAGGATGATGATGGTGCTGTTGTCACCAGCCTCTCCCCAATGCCCAGCTCAGGTAGGGCAACTTTTAAATATATCAGCACTTAATTAAGGCACATTAATGGTTTTAAAATGCACTGACACCTGGGATAGGCACAGGCTCTGATAACCAGGAATGAGTTGGCTGCTCTGGATCCACCCTGGGGCTGTGGCTGGCGTTGGTAGGAAGCACAGACTGAACAAAGAGGCTCTGAAGAGCACATCTGGGTTTTTTCCTGTCCCCCAGGACCCCTCCTGCCCTGCCTGGGCTGGGATGCTCTGGAAGAGGGTGCCCCTGAAGCACTGGGATGGTGGGATGCAGCCATGGGTGGGTGGGAGAGGCAGGGCTGCTGTGTCTCTGGAGTGAGGACTGTGTGGGTCACCCCTTGAGTGGGGTGGGTGCTCAGGATGGGTGTCCCTTCCCTTGCAGCCTCTCCCACCCACTGTGGCATCCCCACACCATGCCAGTCTCCTCCTGGCACTTCACACCCCCCTGCCCAGTTCCTACCTGTGTAGTTTTACTTTAATATTTCTTTTTCAAGCATTTTCCTGCTGTTTACTTAAACACTTGGTTCTTCTGCTGTGAAGGGTGGTGAGTAGGGACCTGAGGAGTCCCCCAGGGAGCTGGGGGGTGTATGTACCCCCTCCCACACCACTTGGCCTCATCCCAGCAACTGGCTCAGAGGACCTTTTCCTTCCCTTGCCCCTCCCCATGCTCTCCTGGCCCATCTGGCTCTCTCCTCCTATTTACTTCCACATATTTTCCAGGCTCTGATTTGCCTCTTCTGCCCGGATTTGCTCTCCCGATGATATCACGGGCTCTGCTCCACGAGGGTCTGATTCGGTGCCCGGGATGCAGCTTTTCTTCCCTCGTATAAATATTGCCTTTCGCTCTCCTGCGTCTCTCCCGCTCGCTCTCCCTCCCTCCCTTTAATTAGACTTCTTACTGCATGGAACAGTTTGCAGTTATATATGGAAAACAGCCTACACTTTCCCAGGAGCGGGGCATGTCGGGAAGGGAAACGGGAGCAGCCGGCGCGTTCTCCCTGGGAGCGAGTGTGTTTTTCCTATCGCAGACACACTTTTCCTGACTTTATTTTTTAACCCTTTGGGCCAGGGAAGGGGCTCTCAGCCCTCTTCCCCCCCGCCTTGTTGCTGACTCTTCCCTTTCGCCTGGAAAAATCCGCTCGCTCTCTCTCTCTCTCTGCTTGGACTTGGCGATGGAAAAAGATGGATTTGCTGCTGGAGCGGGCTGGAGTGAGGGATGCGAGCTAGTTGGGATTGGAGGAGTTACCCGGCGTCCGTCAGGGATGTGATCCAGAGTGGGAATCCTCGGAGCTGAGACAGCTGGGAGCTGTGGGTACCACACCAGGGACACCCACCCTGTCCCCTGGCTCACGTGGCGAGGGTGGCAGGAGGGGCTTTTGTGTCCCCACACTTTTCCTGTCTCTCCAGGGCTGCTGCCAGCCTCAGGATCGGGATCTGAGTGCTGGATCCCCCCTCCTGCTGTCCTGATCCACTCCAGGGACTGCTGGGGGGTCTGGACTGGCTGGGGTTCCCCTGGTGCATCCCAGCTTTGGGGGATCCCCTGCTCCCCAGACCTTCCCTGTGGTGCCAGCCCAGCTCTGCGTGTCCCACCTCAGTTTCCCCCGCTGTGACCCAAGGGGGTGTTTTGTTGTGATTGCTGCTGGTTTGGTTTTTGCACGGGATTCTTCTCTTCACGGAGCCGGGAGGAGGAAGCAGCTCATTGACAAGGTGAGTGCTGTGCTCACCTCGGGGTGCCCTGTGGCACCCCAAGGGCTCAACCTCTCCTCCTCCTGACTTCCAGAAGAAGCAGATGCTTCTCCCGGCTGCTGCTGGGAGGAAGTGACGGGGCCTATTTTAAGCCCCCAGGGATTTTCAGGGTAGGAATCCCCTGTCCCTGTGTAATCCTGCTAAAAATACTGTGGCTGTGCCTGTGTGTCCTGGACAGTGGCTCTCCCATTCCCTGGGTGTTGTTTTGCCTGTGAGACTCCCCTGTGCTCAGGGTCAGTCCTTACCTGCTGGCTTTTATTTTATTTTAAGCTAAGCTGTTCATCTGCTTTCTGAGTGGGATGTAGAAAGGTGGGAGTTGGGATTGCTGGGATTTCCCCCTGGTTTGGGCTAGGACAGGGATGATGCTGTGCTCAGCTGTGTGGCTGCCTCAGTTTCCCCAGCTGTGTGGAGTGGAGGGGTGTGTGGAGAGATGAGCTGGGGGCCAGTTGCACCCAGTGCTCATGGGCTGCCCCATCCACTGGGGATCCCAAGGGAGAGGCAGGAATGACTGAGCTGCCTGGAGCATCCCTGCCTCTCCCTGAACAGCACAGTGCTGGGCTGGCAGCGAGGGCTGCGGGTGAGCTGGGTTGGGCTCCACTCTGCCCGAGCTCCTGCCAAAGTCCCAGTGTCCTCTGGCTGTGCCTCTGCCCTGGGAATGGTTCCTGAGGTCTGTGGAGCAGAGAGTGCCCGTCCCTCGAGGCAGAGCTCCGGGCTCCTCCCGTCCTGCCCACTTTACCATCCTTGGTTTGGATCCTGGCCCGGTGGCCCCATGGCCTGTGCCCTCTCCTCCAGCTGCCTGGACGCTGCTCCCAGCCCTGCTCTGGGCATCAGCACTTCTGCTCCACTGGGAGAACACCTGTGTGCTGGGGGGATGGAGTGTCTGCCTGGGAACAGGAGCCCCAGCTGCCCATCCTGGTGGGATTATTGGTGTCATCTCCCTTCTGCAGCAGTTGCCAGGACCAGTGGGTGTCCAGGTGTGCCAGGAACTGGGAGGGTCTGGGTTGGTCTGAGTGCAGGGCTGGGATATGACCATTGCAGTGTCCATCCTGGTGGTGCTGTGAGAGCAGCCCCAGGCCTGGTTTTCTGCCTTATTTTTATCCCCCTGTCCTGCTCCCCAGTTTCCAGGTCATGTAAATCCCTAACCTTTGCTTGTGTGGCTTTAGAATCGCTCCTTTGCTCTGAGTTGTAAACCAGCCCTAAGCCAAGTGCAGGGTGGGGCTGGAAGGTGGGATGGAGAGGCTATGGGGGCAGCCAGATGGGAGCTGCCTGCCCTGGACACTTCTCTGCCAGGGCATTGCACAGCATTCACCTGGAGGGAAAGAAAAGGGCTGGAGTCAAAAGTTGCCCAGTTTGTGCCAGCTGGTGTTGTATCACCCGGTGCCCACCGTGCTCCTGGGGTGGGAGGAACCTCTTCCCTGGTGCTAAATGGGATGGAGAAGGAGTGGACAAAGCCTCGAGCTGGGATCCAGGGCAATCCTCCCAGTCTGGCAGCACCAGGTGCCCTGGGGCTCTGCCATGTGCCCCCTCAGCAGGTACCAGGTACCTCTGCCCGGTGATGATGTGGCAGGGCAGGAGGGGATGCTGTGCCCCTCCTGAGGCTGGGGGGCTGCAGGTATTTGCTGCTGCAGAAAGGGCTGGGTTTGCTCCCCACACTCCTGCATTCCTCCACCGGCTGTGCTACCTTGTAAAGCACAAAAGAATAATGAGACGAGCTGGGGTGATTTAGTGCAGGCGCCGGGAGAGAAATACCAAGGCCTTAGATGGAAACATTCCCCTTGACAGCTCGCCTGGAGACTCCCTTCCTTGCCTTTTCTTCCACTCCCCCCCTGAAATTCCTGTGCCGCTGCACCCTGGGGCGAGGGGAAGCCCGGCCGGGGGCGCGGGCGGATTCCTGAGCCCCGGCACTGATGCTCGGGCAGCTGCGCCGGTGCCTTTGGCACGGGGATTTCTCTGCCCTGCGTGGGCTCAGGGGCTCGGCTCAGCTGTCCTGGCCCCTGGGAGGGCAGCGGGTCTTGGGCTTTGGGGCTCCGGGGTTTTGGGGCTCCGGGCGGCGGGTTTTGGGGATCGCCGCATCCCTGAGCCCGCAGCGCCCGGTGCTCTCCTGCCTCCCGGCCTCTTCCCTGCCCTTTGCAGTCGCTAATTGCTGCCTTGGGTATGCAAAAAGCCAGCAGTTTTCCAGCCTTCATTAGCGCCAGGCAAAATAGGAGCGAAAAACGGAGCCACAGCCGCTGTAATTAGCGGGCTGGTGGCAGCCGCTCGTGTTCCCTGCGGGGTGGCCGGCGAAGGGGGGGATTTCTAGGGAAGGTCGCCTCTTCCTGCCTTATCCTGGTGGTTTCCCCGTGCCCTTGGCCCTGGTGCACGGCTCAGGGTTGCCATATGACCTCTTGGTCCCACAGACTGGCAGGAGAGGAGGACGATGCTGTGGTAGTATGACGCTGCTCAGGGTGGGATGATGCTCTGGGTCCTTCCCCATCCCTGCTCTCCGTGGTGTCACTGCGTGGGGGCGAGTGCCCACCCTGGCCTTGGGGGAGGTGACACCTCTTTGAGGACAGGATCCCTGCCTTGTGCCACGCACGTGGCAGCCCAGGGCTCACGTGCTGGCGGTGGCAGCACACGAGGGAAGCTCCTGGCACCGGGCGGGCGCTCGCCCCGCTCCGGCAGCGGGAAGCGTGTGCCTGGCACAGCGTGTGGGAGAAATACTACGGGCTGTGCCACCCGTGGGCTGCCTCGATTCATGCTCTGCCGAGGAGCTGGGGCTGGTGACGGTGACATCCCGGGGCCAGCGGCTCCTTGCCGCGCCTCTGACGGCACATGGAGCCCCGAGCAGCAGTGCTGCCTATGGTGCCCGGCTGCTTTTGGCGTGTCCCCCTCCTCCCCAGCCTGGTGGCACCCCTGAAACCCCAGCTCGCAGACGGTGGGGTGAGGAGGAGCCGGCACCGCGTGGGAGTTGGGGAATTTTGACTCTGTGCCCGTGGGAACCGCAGGGATGCGGGAGGAGGAGATGCTGCCGTTCCCGGGGGGCTGCTGGTGGGCTGCTGGAGGAGCAGCCTGGAGCTCCTTCTGATCTCACAGCAGATTTCCATCGGAGCTGGCGTTCCTGGGCTGCAGCACCAGCCCTGGGTTGTCTGCTCCGTGACTCGGTTGCCCTGGCATGGTGTTGCTGCTCTGCGAAGCCTTGGCACTTCCTGGAGGTTTTGCTGGCCCTTTATCCCAGCCGTGGTGCCCGGAGTGGGGCACAGTGAGTCCCCCTACTCTTGCAGGATGATGGCTGGGAGCTTCTTCCCTCTCTGCATTGCAGAGGGAACGAGGGGGTCTTGCAGTTATTGCAGCCCCTTCTCTCAGGCTTTCGGCTCTTGTGTCTTCCAGTGTGTCCCAGGTGTGGCGTGGGTGGCACTGGGGGGTTTCCCACTGTCGGGTGCTGGGGTGGCCCCACTGGGGAGGGAAGTGCCCCCGTCCCCTCCTGTGACGGGTGTGCTCTGGTGAAGGAAGCGGATGCTGCGGTCGGAGGAGGGAACGTCCTGTGGGTGCCACAGGTGCTGCCCGGGGAAGCCCTGCAGAGACCGTGTCTGATTTTGGCACCCAAAACCCCAGGGGAAGGAGCAGGGAGGGGCAGCACCAGCGTGACTGGGGAAAGGGGGGCAGATCCTGCTCCCACTGCCATCACAGGGTGCTGTGAGTGGAGCTCGTGCCGTGCCTGGGGGGGTCTGTCTGGGGTGTTTCAGCCTTTCCCATGGTGGTGTTGGGGTGGAGGACCAGTTTCCAGCACGATGACCTTCACTGCCCGCTCCGACCTCTGCGATCCTGCGCCTCCTCCCTTGCTGGCTGCCAATGAAGCTCTTGGTCCCGAGGGTGACAATCCTGCCTGGGATGGCCCTTGCTCCTCCAGATCATGTGGTTTGTCACAGTGAGTCACTGTGTTGGCTCCTTCCACCAGCGGAGGTGCCAACACCCCGATGTCCCCTCTGGGTGCCCTCCTGGGGCACCCGGTGCGGGAGGGGTTAAGGAGGGAAGGCTTCCCTTGCCAGGGGTGTTGCTGAGAACAGGCAGCAAGAGGCTGCCATCTGCACATTGCGATTTGGTGAGTGTGCAGGGGAGGGGCCCTGACCCGGCCCTTGGGGTGCTGGGGCCCCCCTGTTTGCTGGGGAGAGGTGTGGGCTCTGCTGTGGCACCGGGTGCAAGGTGGGGGGGCCCCTCAAAATCCCCCAAGAGTTGGGGTCGCCGTGGTCTGACCACTTGCTCCACGTGTCCATGTGCCCACATCTGTCCATCGTGGGAGATGGACCTGGCTCAGCCCCAGTGGGCACTGGGGTGGGGGCTGTGCCCTCCCTGTGCCCTCCCCATGCCCCCCACCCCTATGAGAACAACATGCCCGAGGATTTCACCTGTTGAGATGGGGCAGGTGTGTTGTATGAAGGTGCCAGTACAGACCCCCCAGTGCAGGGAGCCCCACACATCCCCTGGCATGTCCCTTCCCACTACGAGGGGCTTCAGCAGGGTCTCTTCCCTTCCCCAAACCCCTTCCACTGATGACAGTGCCTTGTGTGTCTCTCCCAGTGATTTTCCCAGCACATGCAGCCATTCCAGCAGCTTTTTGTCTCCCCCTCCCCTTCCAATATCACTCCCACGTGGGACCACGGCTCCCAGCACCCAGTGGTGGGTGCTGAGTGCTGGTGGGGTCCATGAGGTGGGAAGGAGAGCTGGGAGAGCTCTCCCAGGACACTTCCCAGTGAGCAGGCAGGGAAAGGTGGTTTAAGGTGTTTTTCTGCTTTAATGGCTACTTTGGCTTTTGGGGCCCATGTGTCCATCTGGAGAGTGGGTCTGTCCATGCTCTGGGGCTCAGTGCAGCCTCTCTCATTCCACTGGGGATGCAGCTCAGCTTTTTAATTTCCAAAGAGAAAAATCTTAAATCCAAGCCAAGAAGGGTAATTTTGGGGGAGTTATTTCTTTCTTTTTTTTTTTTTTCCCATCCCCACTTGGCAACATAAACAGCATCCCTGACAGCTTTACATTGAGTTTGCCATGGCAACCTACAGCAGCCAAGTGTTTCCAACACCCCATTCCCAAAGTGGGAGAGGAGAAGAACCCCAGTGGGTGCTGTTGAGGGGCAGTGTGTGGGGCTGGGCTGCAGGTGACATGGGAAAGGTGCTTGGGGAAGGTGATTCCCCGTGAGCCACATGGCCTGAGGTTTGCTCATGGACCTGATCCTGCCTGTCTGAGCTGGGATTTGTGATTCTGGGTAGAGGATATGGTGGTTGGTGTCACTTTTCCTCAGCATGGTGCTTTCTGTCCTGGATGGTGGGAGAGGTCCAGGCTGAGCTGGGGCATGGATTTTATCCTCCTTCGTGGATAAAGGAAAAAAACAGCTGAGCTTGGTCAGGTCTTGCTCCATCTCTGGTGATCTGTGGGGAGGACAGAGCAGTACCAGGGTCTGCTCTGATGTGCTGAGCTGGGAGGATCCATGCCTTTGCCCACTGATAGCTGTTGCTGGCATGTGCCAGGCCCTGGTGCCATCAGCTGTGGCACTGGTGTCACATTGAGGCCACTCGTGGCTTGGCTGAGGGTGTCACGTGTGACACGTCCAGCTGATTTATTTCTTCTTGTCCCTCTCTGAGCACTTTCCTCTCCCCAAGCTTAAAAGCCGGCGGGTCCCTCTCCCTGTGCCAGCAGGTCCCTTTCCATGTGCCAGCAGGTCCCTCTCCCTGTGCCAGGGCCAGGGTGGGCACAGAGGATGCTCTGGTGCTGGCTCTGGCCGTGGCTGCTCTCCCTGCCAGGACGGAGGTGTCGTGCAGGCGTTTATTATTCCGGGCAGGTTCGCCTGCAGCACTGCATCGGCTCCGCTGCTCCTCGCCAGCCTCTCCCTCCTGCCCGGAGCATCCTCCTCCTCCTCCAGCCCACACCCCGGCCCGTGGGTCCAGGTGGTCCATATCCTTCATCCCAAACTCCACAGCAGCCCTGGTCCTGCTCAGGGGTGTCGTTTGGGAGGTGACACAGCTCTGCTGGTGGCTCAGAGGGTCTTGTGTCCACACAGGGCACTCAAGCTCAGGCTCTGCCACCTGGGGCTGTGATTTCTTCCCAAGGGAGCCCTCGGGGAGCACTTGTTCCTCTCCAGTGCCTGGAGGCTCTGGAAATGAATTCTTGGAGTGAAGGACTGCCTGCTGAGTGCTGCTGGAGTCATCAGGAGCTCGTTAGAAGGATGGATCTTAGGGAAGCCTGAGCACAGCTCTCCCAGTCCTTCCCAGTTTGGCTAAGGAGCACAGAGCCTGTTCTGTGCTGGTGGGATGGGGCAGAGATGGGCCAGGAATGAGTCTGTGACCCCAGATGGGCTGGAGGAGGATGCTCAGAGCAGACACAGGAGTCTTTTTCCCCACCACGGTCCCTCCTTTCTTGATGGGTAGAGCCAGTCCCAGGGCCAGAGCTGCGTGGTGGGGCACAGGCTGGTGCTGATCGGTGTCCATGAGCTCTTTCAGGGGTAATTACAGACTAGGCCATTACAGGATTAATTAACCATCTTTCTCTTAACCTCTGCGCTCTCCTCAGACAACACTGGTTGCTGTGAAAGAGGAAAAAATTAGTGTGTTGGGGTGAGAGAATTATCTTTTTTCTCTTAATCAGCAGGAGTCTGCTTGATTGGGTCTGCCACCTCCTGCTTCCCGCTGCTGGGAGCCAGCACGCCTTTAAATGATGGATGAGCTCAGCAACACGAGGAGCTGTGGGATAACCAGGGTGGGAATGCTGGAGTTGATCTTTATGGGGCAGCAGCAATGCTCTGCCCCAAGGATGCAAGTTTGGGTGTCCCAGGAGCCACAGTGCTGGCCATCCCTGTGCTCCCCATCCCTTCACTGCCTGCAGCTGCTGGCCAGGACCCTCCTGTGGCAGTGGCAGTGCTGGTGTCCCTGAGGTTCTGTTGGTGCCTGTTCTTTCCTGATAATGCCAAGAGCTGCCCTGGGTGAGCTGCTTCCAGGGGCCAGGCAGGGAGGGGTTTGCTTTTTGGGGCTCTTGCTGCTCCAGGAGTTGCAAAGTCTGTGTGACCGTGACTGGAATCGGGGTGGTCTGCTGTGGGGTGATGCTGGCACGGCCCCATGATGGTCTAGTGCCAGCCTGTTGGGGTTTGGAGGGCTGCTGCATCCTGGGGAAGCAGCAATAGTTGTTCTCCCTCCATCCTCCCATTCTTGTCTGGCTGCTTGTCTTCCCTGTCCGCTTGCTCTGCCACCTCCTGACCCTGTCTCAGGCTGGTGCTGCTGTAGTGGCCATTGCCCTTTTGTTATTCATTTATATTGCTCTAGGAAAGACTTCATTTTCTCTCCATAAGAGCCCTGCTGGCAGGCTCTTTGCCTCCAGAGTGCTGGGAGCATCGCTGCTGGCCTTGGAGCTTGGGAACAGAGCTGGAGGGCACCTTGGGTGACAAAAAGCCCTTTTTCCCCTCTGGCCTCTGCTGCTTTGCCTGCTCCCTCTGTGTCCCTATTTGTCTGAAATGCCAGTGGGGGACCCCAGACCCCTGGGGAATGTGGGAGCTGCTGGATGTTCTGTCTTCCTGGTCACAGCACTTGGTCAGAGCATTTTTGGGGTACCCCTGTCCTCTCTGGCAGGGCTGGGGGGTTGTAACCTGGCTGGCAGAAGTTTTGGGCTGCTGAGAGCCGAGGCCAAGAGCCATTTGCTGCCTCTGAGGGCTTCTCTGAAAGGGTCATTGATGGAAAAGCCTGTTTTAGAGACACTCACAGATTTTAGTGGCTTCTCTGGTTCTCTGTGGCATCTCTCAGCTGATTCCAAGCCCTGTCCATCCCCTGGTGTGGGGATGCTCCCTTACCTGCTGGCAGGGTGGAGGGCAGCACTCTGGCCCCGGCAGCCTGCCCGTGCAGGAAGCAGCTGTTTTCCACTGCCGAGGTTTATTTTTAACCCAAAGTGAATGGGAGTGTTTTTCTGGGCCGGGCAGCTGGGTTTGAGTGAAGAACCACCTGGGCGCCCTTCCTGCCCGGCCCCACGGCCATCAGAGCTGGTTTTCCCCGCGCCGTGTCCATGCCGAGCCTCCCAGCTCCCTCCCAAGCCAACTTCTCCTCCAGGCTTTTTGGTCAAGCCATGCTGAAACCACGTTCTCCCTGGCAGGTGCCCACCCTGGGGTGCCACCGCCCCCGCTCTCCCATCCCGTGGGGCGCGTGCACTTATTCACAGGCCTCCTCACGCTGGTATTTTTGTTTCCCATGCCTTGTTTTTGCAGCTCCAGTTGCTGTGGTATCCAGGGAGCCCTCCTCCTTCTGCAGGAGATGCACGCTGGTCGTTGCTAAGGTCGCCTCCGCGGTAACATGCACATCCTGTTTACACCTTTATCCGGAGAAGTTGGGCTCGGTTAGAGGCACCTGCTCCCCCAGGGAAGGGCACACACGGAGCATCCCCCGCCGGACCCTCCAGGGCGGTCACAGCAGGAGCCGCGAGCCGGCGGCACCGACACGATGACCAACAACGTGGCCGACCATCACCCCGGGAACTCAGTTGCTGAAGGCAACCATGAAGGGGACTTTGGGTGCTCCATGGTGGAGCTCAGGAACCTCATGGAGCTGCGGAGCGCCGAGGCGGTCGCCCGGCTCAACGACTCCTACGGCGGCGTGCAGAACGTCTGCAAGAGGTTGAAGACGTCGCCAGTCGAAGGTGAGTGGCTGCGCCACGACCTCTGAAATGGGGTTGTCACCTCTGGGCTGGAGCCACGTGAGGCTCACGCTGCAGGGGTGGTGGCTCCAACATCTGTCCTGTGGCTGAGCTCGGTTGGTGCCGTCACACCCGGTGTCCAGCGTGGGAGATGCCTCCCTGTGGCTTATAGAATGGTCATTTGAGGTGGAAAAGGAGGATGAAGAAAGAGAAGCATCATCCCAGGGGTTTCCCCGAGGCATAGAGCGGAGCCCCACGTCCCCTGGGAGGATGGAGCGGAGGTGGGATGAGGTCAGGGGTGAGGAGCTGATGGGGCGTAAGAGGGGCATGGGGGGCTCATCACTGCAGCCCAGCTGTTGCTCCATGCCAGCTTTTCCCCATGTTTAATAATTTACAGAGGCAATGGCAGGGCTGGGTGGGGCAGGAGGGAGAGTGTAAAGGTCAGAGGGTGATGGGGAAATAGTCTGAAGCTGTTTGAGGCATCTCAGATGAGTGATGGGCTTCGTGTTCCCAAGGGGGATAGGGAGAGGCACCCAGATCCCCCCTGATTTGAGGTTTTTTTGAGGGAAAACCTGCTTGGTGCTTCTGGGCACCACAGCTTGGAGTGGTGGCAGTGATGCCTGTAGGTGCCAGGTCACCTCTGGGTGGCTTTGGTGGAAGGATGTCAGGATGTCACCTTCCCATGGGCTGGGAAGGAGGTGCCCCTTATCAGTGAGGCATTGGGGGCTTCTGGTGTCTTTGCACAGTGATGGACCCCTTCCCTGGCATTAACGGGGTACAGGAGAGAGGAACCCCCTGCTTTCAGCACCGAGGGTTTACCTGGAGCTCGGAGCAGGATGTGGCCCCTCTCTCGATGGCTGTGGCGTGGGGGACGTGGCTGTGCCTCAGCTCTGAAAACTTGTGGGTTATTCTGAGTGCTGAAAGGTGGGGATTAGTGTGTTTCCAGCTGTGAGTGGGACCGGGAAGGGGAGACAATATCGGGATGTCATTAGAGAAGGGGGGGGAGTCCCGGTGGAAATACCAAGTCCAGGTCACAAAACAATGTGTTTGGTCCTGCCAAAGTGGGAACACGCTCCTTTGGGGGTGGGACGAGGGGGGAGGGGGGAAGTGGCCCCAAAAGGATCTTTGTGGGGAGCTGAAGGGCTGCCCTTCCATCCCAAGTGCCACTGCCTGGCAATGCTGGATCTTGTGCCCCCAGTACATCCCTCTCCTCACCCTCTTGCTCTGGAGCTGAGCTTTGCTGCCTGTCCCAAACCCCATAGAGAGCACGGAAAGGTTATTTCCAACAAGCTGAGATTTTTGGGAATAGTGAAAGCCTTAGGCAGCCTGTGGCACCTCTTTCTGATCCCACTGGAGTGGGGACACTGGGTGCATGTCCCAGCTCCACGTCCCAGCTCCCTGAGCAGATGTTTGTGCCCATCCCTGTGCTGACACAGAGCTCTGGGCAGGGAGCATGGGCCCGTGTCCCCTTTCTGTGTGTCACTAGAGGAAGATGCTGGTGACCATGGTCCCCCTAGAGCCTGCCTGCACCCCAAGAGGCCCATGGGTGGTTCATCCTCATAGGGTGGGACCTCCACACATGAGTTTTTGTGCAATGAGGGTCTCCCCCAACATTGAGATGGGGGCCTACAGGGACCTGCTGCTCTGGCTCTCACCCCAAGAGGAGTCAGGGACCCCAATCCCTTGGGGCTGCTCCCAGAGGGGCTTTGGGATGGCGTGGGGTGTCTCGCTGCCAGGCTCTGGCTTTCCACCTCCACAGCAGCCTGTCCCTGAGCGGGGTGGTGGCTCAGTGAGTCACGGTGTCCCCTGGGTGCCCAGAGCCAGCACGCACCACCCTGAGTCACCCCCTGGCAGGAGCAGCTCCCGTGGCTGCCGCATCCTTCCTGATCCGGGGTGAGGACCCTCAGTGGGGGCTCCTTGTGCCAAGGAGGATAATCAGGGACTGGTGGCCACAGGGGGGTTTGTTCTCTGCTATCACGTGTGGCCTCTACCCAGAATTTCTCACTCAGCACCCAATAACTGGACCCCCAGACCCTGCAGTGGGATTTGCTGTACCCTGGAGCAGTGGCAATGCCCACGGCTGCTGCTCTTTGCCACCCTCCCTGTGTCAGCACAGGGACATCGACATCCCCCCCCTCAATTGCCCTGGGTGGGTGGGAGCCAGCTCTGGGATCACCCCTGTGGGTGGGATGTGTTTTGGAGGAGCCAAAGTCTGCAACCTCCCCTGCCCCGTGGGAGCATCTCGTGTCCTCCTACGGGCGCACGTGTGTGCCCAGCGTGCCTGCCCCTGGCACAGCCGTGTCTCTGCAGAGTCAGGGCACAGCTTAGCCACATTTTCCACCCGTTCTGCGGGAGACGCTGGGCTGGAATTGAGGCTGGGACATCCCAGGATCCTGCTGCCTCGTCAGGGCTGGGTGGGGACACCAGGGCTGCTGTGCTGCCAGCTGCCAGCACATCCCCTCCCTGCAGCTGGGGTGGAGTCGAGGCACAAAGGGGGGGTTCAGGGGGGGTGAGGGAATAGGATCCATCCCGCTGCTTCCTCCTGGTTGGAATGACACGGAGCTGGCAGGAAAGGGTATCCCCTGGAATGATGGGGAGCTGGCCAGGAGGTGTCCCCTGAGTGCAAGGGCTGGATGCTCCCGGAGGGACCATCACTGCCAGGCTGCTCCAGGCACAGGGATGTGTCCAGGGCCACTTACGCCACTTCCCAGTGCATCCCGGGAGCTGGCAGTGTCCCCATGGGCCATCTTAAGGTGGAGGAGAGTGGGGGGCTTGGTTAAGGTGGTGTTGGGCAGGGTGGGCTGCTCTCACCTGGGACCCCCATCAGCTTTTAATGGCTCTAATGAGGGGTGGCCGGGGCTCTTGGCTCTCCCACCACTGGCTCATGGCCTGGGGTGGAAGGGCTCTGAAGGGGCTCTGGCTCCCCTTTTGCTCTCCAGTTCCTCCCCTTTTGCTCCCCCCTCTCTCTGGGCTTGCTCCCTTTCCTGAGGAGCAGCACCCCAGCTCAGGGCTGTCGTGCTCCTTCCCTTCCTCCCACCACCCCATTCCAGCAGAACCATCCCGTGTCTCCTCCACCAGCTCCTGGCACGACCAGCTTGGCTGTGGCCGTGGCGTGTCCGTGGGGCTGGGCTGAGCTCGGAGACGCTCCTGCTGTGTCCAGTCCCTCTCTGCAGCCGCTGCTCCTCGGAGCTGGCAGGACAGAGGGATCAGGTGGCTCCGGCAGCTCCAAGCGCCGCTCCCGGTGCCAGATTTACGGCTAATTTGATGCAGCATGTAAACAAGCTGGCCAGTGCCAACTGGCATCGACTGGCACTCGAGAGGCTGCAGCACTGGGAGGGTGGCTGGGTGTGCTCACCCTGGCGTGTCCCCTGGCCCAGGGGGTGGCAGGGACAAAGCCCAGCCTTGCCTCTCCACTGCCAGCACCTCGTGCCCCCCATGCAGGCAGGGAGCTGCTCCTGGGGGTCCCACTGATGCTGCTGGGGGGCAATGGTGGGGTTTGCCCTCATCCCTGTCTCTCCACTTTCCAGGCCTGTCCGGGAACCCGACCGACCTGGAGAAGAGACGGCAGGTCTTCGGCCAGAACTTCATTCCTCCCAAAAAGGCCAAGACGTTCCTGCAGTTAGTGTGGGAGGCACTCCAGGACGTCACGCTGATCATCTTGGAAATCGCAGCCATAATCTCCTTGGGCCTGTCTTTCTACCACCCCCCGGGTGGGGACAATGAACGTGAGTCCCCGAGGTCCCCGTGGTTTGGTGGGGGGCTCACGGGAGCTGCCACACCCAGCCCTGTGGAGCAGGATTTGGGACAGGTGATGTCTCTGGAAGGTCACCCCATGGGTGCCTCCACCCTGCTCTGCTCACCCTTTAGCTGGTGGCATCTCCTCATCCTTGGGGTCCTTGGCTCAGAGCTGCTCCTTGCTGCTCCACTAAAGATGCTCCAAAGCCAAGAGGTCCATCTGATCCAGAGGCTTCCCACATCCCACGAGGCTTCTTGTTTGCTTTGGGGATGGAGGGACAAGGCTGGCTGTCCCCTGAAATGTCCCTGTGCCCATTTAGTGCTGTGACACCCCCCTACTTGTGGCTGAGGACAGTGCTGGGCAAGTTTCTCCTCCTGGCCCTGGATCTCGGTGTTGTTGGAGGAGTCGAGCAGGGACAGGGATTTGGAGACACAGGGAGACATGAGATACAGGGAGATGTGACTCACTCGAGGGTCACGCAGCTCAGGGAGGGCTGGGTGCTGCAACTGGAAATAGAAGCCAGTTGTCCCAGCTCTCTCAGCCCAACCTCTGCCAAAAAGGAAAAGTGAAGAAAGAGGAAAAAAAAACCCCAACCAACAAATGCCTCGAGGGATGTAAAAACCCTCTCCTGAGAGCAGGGGAAGCCCTTGGACCAGCTCAGGGAGGAGGAGGGAGGAGTAGCTGTTTCCAGACTCACGTAACTCAGAGCAATGCGGGTGTCTGGGTGTGCAAAGGGGGGTGTCTGGGTATGCAAACACGAGTTCTCCCCTGGGCAGTGTGCGGGCAGTCGACGGGCGGTGTGGAGGACGAGGGCGAGTCGCAGGCTGGCTGGATTGAGGGGGCAGCTATCCTGTTCTCCGTGATCATCGTGGTGCTGGTGACTGCCTTCAATGACTGGAGCAAGGAGAAGCAATTCCGGGGCCTCCAGAGCCGCATCGAGCAGGAGCAGAAGTTCACGGTCATCCGCAAAGGGCAGGTGATCCAGATCCCGGTGGCCGAGATCGTGGTGGGAGACATCGCACAGATCAAGTATGGTGAGCTGAGGGGAGTGGTGGCCGGGGTCTGTCCCTGCCCCCAGGGGTGGCCAGGGTTTGTCCCTGCCCCTGGGGGTGACGGGGGTCTGTCCCTCTCCTCGGGGGTGGCCGGGCTCTGTCCCTGCCCCCGGGGGTGACAGGGCTCTGTCCCTGCCCCTGGAGGTGACGGGGGTCTGTCCCTCCCTTTGGGGGTGGCCGGGGTTTGTCCCTGCCCCCGGGGGTGACTGGGGTCTGTCCCCAACCTCAGGAGCCCAGCAATTCCTCCACTGCTTCTCCAGCCCTTTTGCCCTGAGGCCTGGGAAGGATCTGGTGTTGATTTATTAAAACTTAGATAGGAAAGCGTTGTCTGATTGACCAAAATCCTCACAATGAATCTTTCCATGCATCAGTGGGAGTTTTTGAGCTATTGGATATTATCTTACTGTACCTGTCTGTCTTAAAAAACTACCTGCTGCTTCTCCTCCCTCTGGATTTGCTCTGAGGCTGAATTTTGGGTCCTTTTGAAGCCTTCCTGTGGGATGGGGCAGGCAGGGTTGAGCAGTGGGTGCTTGGCCCAGGCTGATCCCCCTCTTTGCTCCTCTCCCAGGTGATCTCCTGCCAGCGGATGGGATCCTGATCCAGGGCAATGACCTGAAAATAGACGAGAGCTCGCTGACCGGGGAGTCAGACCAAGTCAAGAAATCCATGGACAAAGACCCCATGCTGCTGTCAGGTGAGGGTCCTGTGGCTCCAGCAGGGTGGGTGCCAGGCTGGGATGGACAGATGGTTGGTCCTGGGGCCCAGTGTTGAGAAAGTGTTCAAGGCCAGGTTGGACAGGGCTTGTCTAGGGGAAAGTGTCCCTGCCCATGGCAGGAGGGTGGAACTGGATGAGCTTTAAGGTCCCTTCCAACCCAAACCTTCCTGTGCTTGTATGAGATGGGAATTGCCTGTCTCACCTGTCCCACCTGCCTCACTATGACCTTCCTGCTGTGCAGGTACCCACGTGATGGAGGGCTCTGGCAGGATGGTGGTGACTGCCGTGGGTATCAACTCCCAGACAGGAATCATCTTCACTCTCTTGGGTGCGGGAGAAGGAGACGAGGAGAAGAAAGTGAAGAAAGGTAAGGAGATCCACTGAACCTGCCTTTTCCCTCCTTTGGCCTCTCTCCCTTTCCTGGGAAGTACCACCAGTGTGCCACAAGCTACTCCCACATCCGTGGGCTGCAGTTGTGTGTTAGTGCCCGTGGCCCAGGCAGGTATGGTGAGCTCTCAAGGTGGGGAGGGTCCCTCTCTGTGCCCCTTCACCCACAGTGTGGGGCTGGTACTGCTTGAGGAGAGTCCCCCGTGCTCCCAGGCTCTGCTCCCTGGCTGTTCTGGACACGGCTCCAGCTCTCTCTTCCCCATTTGGACCCAGCCTGGAGCTGTGGGGTGGGGGGATTGAAGATCAGAGGGAAAAGTGGCTGGTAGCATTGCCCCACGGTGCTCATTGCCCACCCGTGGGGGAAGGTGAGTCCTGCTTGTCCACAGGGCGTTGGTGGCTCATCCAGAACCTTGAGGACTTGGCTGAGGATCTCTGCTGGCATTCCCTGAGCTCCTTGGGGAAGGAGTTGAGGCAGAGGAAGGCAGGAGGGAGAGGAGGGGTTGTGTGATGGGGTGGGAGAGCAGCCAGGCAGGCTGAGGTGTTCCTGATCGTGCTGGGACTCGAATGCTTTCCTGCTGCTTATTGCCTTGCTCTGTGCCAGCTCTGATAGCAGTGCTGGTACAAGCCAGGCTTGGGAAGCTCCTGTTCTCCCATGTCCCTGATCCCCTGCTCAGCAGGTTTGGGCTCACCAGGAGCAGCCACGAGATACAAGGAGCTGGCAGGAGGGAGCTGCTGGCTGGCACTGCCGGCTGCTCAGGCATCCCTTTGCCAGGGAGCCCTTCCTGGGAGGCGATGCCAGGCAGGGAGAGGTTTCCCGGGCTCTCCTGGCAGCCATTCCAGCTCTGGGCTGTGTCTGCTGGGTTCCTCCAGCTCTGCTCTCTCGGATTGCCAGGGGCTGGGGGCTGTGGAGCTCCTGGGGTTTAGCTGCCAGCTTGGAGGTGGGAGGACGAGGTGACGTGGGAATGGCACTGCTGTGGGAGCTGAGCAGCAGCTCGCTGGGCACCTGGGCAACAGTGCTTGGTGCTTTCCCAGCCTTCAGGCTCTGTCACTCAGCCCCACAGCAAACCTGGATCTGGGAGCAGAGTGGGCCAGGGGGTCTCGCCAGCTCGTCCCCCACTGTGGAACTGGGGGATAATGGGGTGTATAAACCCCTTGTCACTCGAGGCTCATTCAGGCTGCAGCCTCTCTGTGCTCCTCATTGAGGACCCCCATGTGCACACCTTGCCCACCACAGCCTTTGGGGGTCAGAACCCCCTGCTATGGGGTCCAGTGCTGCCTGTGGTGGGAAACCGGTCTGTGCCCGCCGTGCAGATCCACCTGCACCCGATGGCAGTGGGAGGAAGGGACCCTGGAGCTGCTGTGGGTCGAGCTCTGCTGTGTGGCTTCTGTTCCTCGGAGGCTCTGAGGCACCACTGGCACCCCCGAGGCACTGGTGGGGGTTGTGGCCGGTGCTTTGCAGGTGGGGAAGTCTGAATCCTTGGGGATGGGGTGCCTGAGGGAGCCAGGCAGCTCTGGAGCCTCCTGGTGCTGTGAACTGTGGACCAAGGCACGTGTGGTATCCAAGAGTGACAGAGAGTGCTGAGCCCGGGGCACAGAGGCCACTGGAGTGGCCCCTTGGAGCAGGGCTGGTCCCAGGCTGCCCCACCAGCTGGATGGTGAACGTGGGTCCATGTGCTCAGCCCCCCACCCTTTCTCTCTTTGAACAGGTAAAAAAAGCGGAGCCCCTGAAAACCGCAACAAAGGTAACCAGCCTCTCCATCCTTTGAACCAGCACCACACTAACTACTGAGCATTCCTCCTTCCTTCCTTCCTTCCTTCTTCTCATCAGTCTGTGCTCTTTGCTGCTCCGGCGGGACTCTCGCCTCGTTGTCCTGGGAGAGGGTGCAGTGGTCCCGTGGCTGGTGGCCCTGGCACAGCATTGTGGTGCCCCCCGGCACCCCAGCACAGGGCTGTGCTTTCTGGGATGAACCTGACCAGCCTTCCCCATGGCCACGCTGTCCATGCATAGGGAAAAGCCCTTGTGCAGGGAGGACAGGGCTCTTCAGCAGCCTGGACCTTTGGCAGAGCATCCCTTTCTCAGGGCAAACTTCATTCATGTTGACACAAGTCACAGCAGTGATTTGGTGGCTCTGAAGCCCTCGTGCCCATCAGATGCTGGCCTTTCCCAGGGTTTGTGGTTGGACACGGATGGGGGACAGATGAGGGTCCCTTCCTGGTGTTCCCAGGTGAAATATCCCATAGGGCCTGGCCAACGGGACAGTTGCACCCTCTCCTCCCATGGCCTCGACTCCGTGAGCGTCTCCTCACCAGTGTTTCTCACACTGTTCTTTGCAGGCTGTGGAGGAAGCCCATTTCTGCACCTCTCTCCACCTCTCTCTCTCTTTCTTTCTCTCTCTCTCTCCTCTCAGCAGTTTGAGTTTCCCTCCTTGCCGTCAGACTGTGTCCGGGTGCTTGTTCTGTCCGTGTCGGGTCTGTTGTAACGTGGAGGTGTCCGATGTGGAGCTGCCGTGAGCTCCAGGGTGTCTCGAGCCATGGAGCAGCAGCAGTCAGGAGGGGACAGGGGACAGGGCAGCAAGGGGTGCCACTGCTGCTCCTCCAGCTCCAACAGCTGAGGAGGAGCCTCTCAGGAGGGCTCTTCCCACCCCTCCCCAAAGCTTCCAGACTTTGGTTTCCCCAGTGCAGGCTTTCAGCTGGACTAGAGCAATTGTAGGAACAGGCAGCCTGGCTGTGTCGGGTCCTAAAAGCGTGGTGGATGGCTCAGGGCTGGGATTCAAGGAGCTGGTTCCCCCCTCTTCAATCTCCATCCGAATTTCTAACCGTCCCCTCCATCTCACCCCCTCAGTCGCTTCCCTGGCGAGTGATTCCTGCTGAGCTGCCCACACGGCACTGCAGAGGTGGCACTGGGAGGGCATGGGGATGATCATCAAGGGGCTGTGGGGGGACTGGAGCATCTCTGGGGTCAACCCAAAGTGTTCCCAGTCCGCTGTAGGGTTAGAGGCTGGGTGAGTCCAGTCTCCACCCCAAAACCTGGCCAGAGGGCTTCTGGCATCACTGCCTTAGAGGTGTGAGCAGTGCCAGTGTCACCTCTGAGGATCCCTTATCTGTGGGCTGGGCTAGATGACAGAAAACTACTCCATAGAGAGGTGGCAGGGCCCTGGGACACGGAGTTTCCATGTGCTCGGATGCGTGTGTCATCGGGAGTGGTTCTTGTGCTGGGTTTTCTCTCTCTCTCCCCCACCACCATCTTTCTCAGTGGTGTCCTCCAGGTTTTCCAGGTCTCTCTCCTATTCACACGTGGTGTCTTATTTTGCCCTTGGGCTGTAGCTAAAACTCAGGATGGTGTGGCCTTAGAAATTCAGCCCCTGAAGAGCCAGGAAGGGGTGGAAAATGAGGAGAAGGAGAAGAAGAAGGTGAAGGTGCCCAAGAAGGAGAAGTCTGTGCTGCAAGGGAAGCTCACACGCCTGGCAGTCCAGATCGGGAAGGCAGGTGAGTGGCAGTGGCCTGGCACGAGCCACCACCCCAGAGCTGGCGGAGAAGGGCTGTCCCTGTCCCCTGTGTCCCCTCACCGGCCGCTCTGCCTCGTGTGTCCCCAGGGCTGATCATGTCAGCCATCACTGTCATCATCTTGGTGCTGTACTTCGTGATCGACACGTTTGGGGTGCAGAAGCGGCCCTGGCTGGCCGAGTGCACCCCCATCTACATCCAGTACTTCGTCAAGTTCTTCATCATCGGTGTCACCGTGCTGGTGGTGGCTGTGCCCGAGGGGCTCCCGCTGGCTGTCACCATCTCCCTGGCCTACTCCGTGAAGGTGAGAGCAGGACACCATGGGGGTCACTGGGGGTGCAGTGAGGAATTTCAAGCTGCTGGCTCTGACCTGCCCGGTTGTGGTGCCTGTTGCAGAAAATGATGAAGGACAACAACCTCGTGAGGCACCTGGATGCGTGTGAGACCATGGGCAACGCCACGGCCATCTGCTCGGACAAGACGGGCACGCTGACCATGAACCGCATGACCGTGGTGCAGGCCTACGTGGGGGACACCCACTACAGACAGATCCCCGACCCCGAGGCCATCCTGCCCAAAATCCTCGACCTCATCGTCCACGGCGTCGCCATCAACTCAGCCTACACGTCCAAGATCCTGGTGAGCTGGAGAGCCACAACCTCACCTCCGCTGCCCGTCCTGCGGCTCCACCCCCAGGTTTGGCATTGCTTTTCCCTTATTTTCCCCTCTCCAGCCACCCGAGAAGGAAGGAGGGCTGCCCCGGCAGGTGGGGAACAAGACGGAGTGTGCCCTGCTGGGCTTCGTGCTGGACCTGAAGCAGGATTACCAGGCTGTGCGCAACGAGGTGCCCGAGGAGAAGCTCTACAAGGTCTACACCTTCAACTCCGTGCGCAAGTCCATGAGCACCGTGCTGAAGAACAGCAATGGTGGCTTCCGCATGTACAGCAAGGGAGCCTCCGAGATCATCCTCCGCAAGTAACTGTCCCCCCTGTCCCCACCCCACGGCCTTTGGGCTCTCGCTGCCCCATGGAGCTGCTCTGGGAGGGTGGAGGGTGGAGAGGGGAGGTGACTGTGAGGAGGTGCTGCCCTGCAAAGTGTTTGAACGCCTTTTGGGTGGCTTTGGTGAAGCTGGAGGGAGCTCTGGGTAGGGGGATGCCCCCACATTGCAGACAGGAGGTGACAGGGGAAGGTGTGCCACCAGTGGTCACCATCCCCCTGGTCCTTAGGTGCACCAAGATCCTGGACAAGAACGGTGACCCCAGAGTGTTCAAGGTGAAGGACCGGGATGAGATGGTGAAGAAGGTGATAGAGCCCATGGCCTGCCACGGGCTGAGGACCATCTGCTTGGCATTCCGGGACTTCCCTGGGGACGCTGAGCCAGACTGGGACAGCGAGAACGAGATCCTGTCTGACCTGACCTGCATTGCTGTGGTGGGGATAGAGGACCCTGTGCGGCCAGAGGTACCAAACCCGCTCTGCCCTGGCTGTCCTGCCCAAGCAGGCAGCTGGGCTAATGCAATAATCCCCCTATTCCTGCCTCTGGATTCCAATTTGGAGCTTGCCCCTGTGCTCCTGCCTTGCTTGTGTCATTCCCTGATTAGATGTCCGAGTATCTGGCTCTGGGAATTGCATTACAGATGCCCTGTCTGTACTGGCTCTGGAGGCCCTTGATTCAATTTGCTAATTCCTCACTAATATCCTCTTCCCCCACCATTCCATAATGGATAAACCCGTTAGTGCTGCTGGAGTGGGGTGGGGAGAGGGATGAAATGGTTCTGTTTTTATGGATGGCCTGGCCATGCCTTGGTACCCAGTGCTGGGGTGTGACAGGGAAGTGGCAGCGAGGTTCCCTCCCCCTTGGATGCAGGTTCCTCATTCCATCAGAGCCCTTTCCAGATCCTTTCAGGAAGGCTGGCAGAGGAGAGCTGCCTGGCTCCTTGTATGCTCAGTGCCAAGCTGAGCACCCTGCCTGTTTCCCCCCAACTGTGTCCCTGTCCCCCAGGTGCCAGATGCCATCCTGAAGTGCCAGCGCGCGGGGATCACTGTCCGGATGGTGACAGGGGACAACATCAACACTGCCCGTGCCATTGCCACCAAGTGTGGCATCCTGCTGCCAGGGGAGGACTTCCTGTGCCTGGAGGGGAAGGAGTTCAACCGGCTCATCCGCAACGAGAAGGGAGAGGTGGGAGAGCAGCCCTGGGCCAGACTCAGCATGTCTGGATATTGTCCTGTCCCAGCTGGGATTTGCTCTCTACTAGGGCAGAAGGTTCCAGAGGGGTCACTTCCCTTTCTCACCTGTTTTTGTCCTGCAGGTGGAACAGGAGCAGCTGGACAAGATCTGGCCCAAGCTGCGGGTCCTTGCCCGCTCCTCCCCCACTGACAAGCACACGCTGGTGAAAGGTGAGAGCTGCCTCTCCCAAAGTGGCTCCTCCTGCTCTTCTGGGGTGCTTTTCCAGCATGATCCATGCTGGGAGCTTGTCCTCGGGGTTTAATTTCTCTGAACTGCTTGTCTCTGCTTCAGGAATTATCGACAGCACCGTGGGTGACCAGAGGCAGGTCGTGGCCGTGACCGGGGATGGGACCAACGATGGCCCAGCCTTGAAGAAAGCAGACGTTGGGTTTGCCATGGTATGGACACACCATGGGTTTTCCTTTGCTCCCTGGGAGGAGAAACTAATGGCTAAACTTGGTTATTCCCAACACTGAAATTATTTCCAGCCCAGTGAAACTCTTTTCCAAATCTACAGGATGGCTTAAAAACTAAGAAAGAAGCTTTCTTTGGAGGCTTGATTTCATTTTCATGTATTGTTTAGGATTGTTAGCAAGAGATTGGGAAATGATTCCCTGGGAGCCTGGCTTAGGGCTGGGCTCTGTCCCACCTGGAGGGACCACGTTGGGCTGAAGGTGACACGGTGCTTGCAGAACCCCTAGAGCAGGGACCTGCCCACCCCCAGTCTGAACTGGGGGCTCCAGGACAGCTGTGGGAGCCCAGTGACTCCATTTACCCCAGTTCTTCACCCCAGCTCCAAGCACAGTGCTGGCACTGGCTTTGGGAGTTTATTTATGGGGAGAACTCTGATCTCCTGGTTTTCTACGTTTTTCTGCCCTGACTGAAAGAAGCAGGAAAATAAACCCGTTGTTTTTAACAGGTTTCCTGTGGATTGTTTAAGTTTAGGGATGTGAGCAGGAGCCAGGTGCTGGGTGGAACCTTATGAGCTCGTGTAGGGAGCTTTGAGCAAGTGAGAAACTTTTGGGGAGTGTTTTTAGGAATGTGTTGAATATCCAAGAGAAGTTCTGGAGTCTTTAGGATGAACAGGAGAAAGCAGGGGACCGTGCCTCTGCAGCTCATGCCCTGCAACAGCCTGGGAGTTCCCATCTGAGACAGAATGGGATCTGGCAAATCCCAAGAGAGTTTCTCTGGGAAAGCACCAGGGAATTGGCTCGCTATGGGCATTGCTTTGGTGCATTTAATTCCTGCAAGACGAGCGCCTCGGTGTGCCCGCGGTGGGAATCACAGCGAGCCCATCCCACATCCTGAGTCCTTGGAGATGCTGCCGGTGATTTTTGGGAGGCTGTGGGGCTGCTGTCAGCCTGGCTGGGGCAGAAAGCACAGGAACTTCACACTGCTGAGCCCTACCTCATTTGGGATCCCAGCCTTTGCTTGCTGCAGAGGTGCCCAGCCTGGGATGCCCATGTTCCCCTGGCATGAGGAGGGAGCTGTTTTCCAGCTTTGCTGCACCACTGCCCTGTCTGGGTCATGCCCAGGGACAGACTGGAAAGCTGGGCTGACTCAGAGCTCTGGAGCTGAGCTGCTGTCTGTCCTTGAAGGCTTTGCTGCTTTGGAGCTCTGCTCTCTCTCGAGTGTTGGTGCAGCCGCTGCCGAACATGGGCTGGCACCAGCTCCTCTGGCTCCCTTGGATTTCCCTCCTGATGCTGTTTCTGGGCAGAAGCAGAGCCAGGCAGACAGCGTGGAGCTCACTCCATGACTCACCCCAACGCTTTCCCCTGCTCCCCCAGGGCATCGCAGGCACAGACGTGGCCAAGGAGGCCTCAGACATCATCCTCACAGATGACAACTTCACCAGCATCGTCAAGGCTGTGATGTGGGGCCGCAATGTCTACGACAGCATCTCCAAGTTCCTGCAGTTCCAGCTGACTGTGAATGTTGTGGCCGTCATCGTGGCCTTCACGGGCGCCTGCATCACCCAGGTATGGATTACAGGGAGCAGGGCAGCACACCTAGAGGTTTAATAGGCTTCCTGTGCATTGGTGGGAGCCACGTGCTGGGTGGAGCCTCGTGAGCCCATGTAGGGAGCTCTTGAGGAAATGAGGAGTGTTTTGGGAGTGTTTTTAGCAAGGTGTTAAATATCCAAATGCAGTTCTGGAGAGGGTTTCAGGAGGAAAAGAGGGTGGTTTCGGTGGCGTGACGTGTTCTCCCCACTCTTCTCTCTGCAGGACTCTCCCCTGAAGGCTGTCCAGATGCTGTGGGTGAACCTGATCATGGACACCTTCGCCTCCTTAGCCCTGGCCACAGAGCCCCCATCTGAGTCCCTGCTGCTGCGCAAGCCCTACGGCCGCAACAAGCCGCTCATCTCCCGCACCATGATGAAGAACATCCTGGGCCACGCCGTGTACCAGCTCACCATCATCTTCACACTACTCTTCGCAGGTGAGCTTCGAGCCCCGAGGAATGGTGGGGGGAAAAGGAAAGGCAGAGTCCCAGCCCTGCCTACAGTCCGCTGCTCCTCCCCAAGGGGACCCTTGTTCTCAGCTGGCACTCAGTGACCTCACGTTGGCTGGGATGGAGCTTGTTTAATGACAGATGGGAAGCAGAGGGATGATATGGAGAGGAATCTGCTCTAGAGCCCTCTGGATACACAGACACTTTCAGCTTTTCAACATTTTTAAGGAAATTAGGGTTCAGTGGGCATGGCACAGGGGACCCCACTGGGTCAGGGGGTTTTTGGTGATGCTGGGATCATAATTCCACCTCTACCAGCACAGAGCAGAAGGGGCAGGGTCTCATCCTCTCCTCTTTCCCCCCCCAAACCCCGTTGTGTGCTTAGGGGAGAAGTTTTTTGACATCGACAGCGGCCGGAACGCCCCTCTGCACTCCCCCCCCACCGAGCACTACACCATCGTCTTCAACACCTTCGTCATGATGCAGCTCTTCAACGAGATCAACGCCCGCAAGATCCACGGCGAGAGGAACGTCTTCGAGGCCATCTACCGCAACCCCATCTTCTGCACCGTGGTGCTGGGCACCTTTGCAGCTCAGGTGAAGCTGCAGGGGCAGCCTGGGAATAATGTTGTGGGGCTGGGAGGGGGCTGGCTCTGCTGCAGGCACTGCCCACACCTCTGTTCTGGCCCCTGACTCTTCTCCAGCAGCTTCTCAGTGGCACAAAACCTGAGCCATCCCTGGAAGTGTTTAGGCCCAGGTTGGGTGGAGGTTTGAGCAACCTGGTCTAGTGGAAGGTGTCCCTGCCCATGGCAAGGGGTGGTCTTTAAGATTCCTTTCAACCCAAACTGTTCTGTGATTTGGGATCTAGACTGTGTTGGGAGGTGCCAGGCAGTGCCTCTGGTGTCCCATAAAGTTCCCAGCCTAGACAAGGGGTCCTTGTTCCTCTTATAATCCCAGGAAAGAGGGAAAAGCTGTGTGGCCCAAGGGGACCTTCCCGTGCCATGGCTGTGCTGTGCAGCCCTTGGAGCTCCCCAGTGTGTGACTTTTCTCTCCTGTGCTGCAGATCATCATTGTAGAGTTTGGTGGGAAGCCCTTCAGCTGCTCTGGGCTCACCCTGAGCCAGTGGTTCTGGTGTATTTTTATTGGAGTTGGGGAGCTCCTGTGGGGCCAGGTAAGAGCCAATCTCAAAAACCTGATCCTGCATCTGTCCCTCTCTGCCTTTTTTCTCCCCAGTATTTATCTAAGGCAGCCTCAGAAGGGGGAGATGCTCCATCCCACACCAGCAGTGAGGAGGGGAGGGTGCTAATCCACTCCTCACTCCCACCCTGCTTGCAGAGGGACACGTCCAGCAGTGACATTCTTGGCTGTGTCAGTGTCACTCAGCTGGCTCCTGGCAGCTCGTGCTCCCCTGGGCTGGTGGGCTCCTCCTCCTCCCATGGCCTCAGGCTAAGGAGCTCTCTGTCTCTCCCCAGCTGATCTGCACTGTCCCAACCAGCCACCTGAAGTTCCTGAAGGAAGCTGGGCATGGCATCACCAAGGAGGAGATCCCGGAGGAGGAGCTGCCTGAAGACGTGGATGAGATCGACCACGCTGAGATGGAGCTGCGGCGTGGGCAGATCCTGTGGTTCAGGGGTCTCAACAGGATACAGACACAGGTACAGGGGGGCTGCAGGGACTGGGGGGCTCTTCCTTCTCTCTTTCTCTTTCTTTCTCTCCAGGGGATCTTTCTAGAAAGAGGTGACTGCTGCTGCCCGGAGGATGCCATCACCTCCTGGGCTAGACTTCTCCCACCACCTGTGCCTTTCTGGGTCTCTCCTGGTTGAGGAACCAGGTCAAGCCTGGCTTTCAGGACTTCTTGGGGTAGGGGGAAGCTGTTCTGATGCAGAGCACGGTGTCCTGCTGGTCTGCAGGAGGCTGGACATGCCACTGCTGGGCACCTCGTGCAGAAGAGGAGGTTGCTTGGAATCTGTGAGGGGTCCATGGAGCCATCCAGGCTCTGTCATGCAGTGGGTCAGCACTGGAGCTGCTCCTGGTTACTGCTGGGATGCTGATCCCAGTGGGGACTGTGCCCAGGAAGGCTCATTCTGCTTGAGACTCTCCCTGGTCTCACTCCTTGGCTGCTCTGTCCTTCCCGACAGCCACCCCTCTGTGCCAGCTCTCTGTGCTCCTCACCTGGAGCTCTTGGCCCCACAGCACAGAAAGGGAGGAGAATCTCTCTCTCAATATGCTTTTTACATCAGTTGTTTTCCCCTGACTCTTTTTTTCCCAAAAGAGTGTTTTTTTGCCCCAGACTGGGCAGGGCAGGGAGAACTCCCTGCAGCAAGGTCAGAGCCCCTCACCTTTCCTCGAGGCCTGGGCTGAGCTGCCTCATGGAGGAAAGCTCCATGTCCCAGTGTCCTGGCACTCAGGGCTGCTGGGTGACCTTTGTGCCTCCTCTCTGTCCCTCTCACAAACAGAGAGAACCAAAAAGGGGCTGGGGGAGCTCAGCAGATGGGCTGTGCCACGGTAACTTCCCTTCTCCTCTGGGAGATCTTGCCTTGATGCTTTCAAGGTGAGGCTCAGCCTTGACTCCCTGCTCGTTGTGAGCAGTGAGGGGCAGCCAGGCTCTTTGGGGAGCCTGGGTAGTGCTGGAAACCTGTGGTTCCCTCACATGAAGGATGTGCTGGGAGCTCCAGGTGTGCTGGAGGGCTGGTAGGTACAAAGGGCTGCAGTGCCAGCAGCCAGGTGAGCTTGGAGCCTCCCAGCTGCAGGTGTGGTGGACCTGGGCTGAGATGAGCAACATGAAAAACACTCCTGGATGCACATCCTGGAGCTTTTTAGGGACTCCCTTCTGGCTGTGGTGCCCTGAGCACTGAGCTGAACAGGCAGGTCCAACCTGAGCATCTGGGGGCTTCTGTCCCCACTCAGTGTGTCTGACCAAGAGCACAGGGCTCCTCCCCACAGCCCAGCCTGGGGCACTGTGGAAAAGAGGGACATCAAACTGGGGAAGAAACAAAGCTGTGTGTAAAATACCTCCAGGGTGAGCCAGAGCTTCACAAGGCTCTGGAGGAGGTGTCCCTGCCCCAGGAGCTGGGGTGGCACAGGGCTGTGCTGCCTGCACAGGGCTGGGGACAGTCCAGCTGCAAAGTGTCTGGGGAGCCAAGGTGGCACCTGGATCCTGCCTGGTTCCTCTGGCCTCAGAGCACATCCACAGAGAACTGTGGCCCCACCAAGGATGCTTCTTGCTGCCTTCCTGCTCCCTCCAGCTCTGCTCCAGAGTCCTGAGCCTGGGAGAGGGGCTGAAATGCCTCCAGCTGTAGGCACATGGTGTGTCCCAGGATTCAGCCCCCCCCAGCTGAACATCCCACGGGACCAAGGGACCACAAACCCTTTCCCAGTGCCGTTTTCTGGACCACCGGCTGCCAGCTCGCACCTCTGCCCACCCTCTCTCTTCTTCTGCTCCTCCTGTGGATTGTCAGGATAACCCAAGGTGTTTCCTCTGTCACTCCCTCCCACCACGGTCTCTCTGGTGGTGGTGGTGGGATACATCCTGCTCCTCTCACTCCCGTGGGAGGGGCAGAGGCTGGAAGGTGACCTCTCTGTTCCTCAAACCACCAGCCAAACCCACTGTGGGCTTATGGGGTGGGGGCTCTCTCCTCCCTCCTCCCCACCTGTCCATCCTCCTTCTTCCTTCCTGTCTGTGTGTGTCTGCCCGACCTCCCTGCTCCCCTCACCCCTGCCCCCTGTCCCTGTTTCTGGCCGGGCGACGCTATCTCACTCTCTGGTTCTTTGCAGATGGACGTAGTTTACACATTCCAGACCGGCGCCTCCTCTTTGCAGGGAGCCCTCAGGAGACAGCCTTCCATCGTGAGCCAGCACCACGATGTAAAAAATGTTTCTAGCCCAACCCATGTAGCTCTTTCCTCCGTCAATTCCACTCCCACCACTTCTGCTGTTGCTGCTGCTGCTGCATCTCCTCCTGTGGGCAGTGAGTGATAGTCTATTACAATGCATGACTTCTAATAACCACAGAGAGCACCTGCACCAACCTAACCCAGCCTGTTCTCTCTCCCTCTAAACCTTGACTCGCACACTGATTCCCAACGTGAAGGATGGGGCGGGAAAGTGTTTGAAAAAAACCTAGTTTTTATGCTGTTGCATCTTCTCACAAGTTGACGAACCTTTCTGGTCCTTCCCCACCCCAATCCTTGTTGCTTCCTCCATTTTTACCTCTTCTCCTCCTTTGCAGGGCTGACGTATGAGTCCACCCTCCTGAGGGGTGCAAAAATTGGCAGTTCTTGTTCCAAAGAACCATGTGTTCATGAGCAACAAAAGCATTGCTGTGAGAAGGGTGACACTAAGCCCAAATTCTGCTGGTTCTTTCCACTGCAGCTCTGCCTGTCCCTGGGATGCCCCAGGAGGGCAGGGATGGGCAGAGACGTTGCTTTCCTGCAGCTGTAAATGTGTTTGGAGGCAGAGTGGCCATTGGGACCTTCCCCCAGCGTGCTGCAGGGCTGGCTGAGCCGTGGGAAATGGGTGTGAGGAGCAGGTTTTGCTCCTGCCATGGGTGGGAGGTTGGCTGGTGCCTGTGAACAGCCCTTACCATGGCTCAGCTGGCCCGTGGTGACACCTCACGTGGTTCAGAGCTGGTTTGTAAGCAGGCAGCCTCTGTGTCCCACCTGGGGACTTGCATGGCATGTGGGACAGAGCTGAGTGTGCCCTGTGCTGCCCTGGGGCTCCGTGGGGACAGCCCAGGGCTCTGCTGGTCCCCTGGCAGCCAGACCATCCTCAGCCTCGCTGCCCACCTTGTTCTGCACGCGCTGGTTCTCAGTGTGTGCAGACACACAGCTCTGCATGCAAACGGGATGGAAACCACGGCCCACTGACTTATTTTTCCAGTGGGAAAGCTGGATCCTGGATCTAGCAGTGGGTTTCCAGGCCAAAATAATCCCTCTCTGGTGCAGAGCCCCTCTCTGTGCTCATTGTGAGCTGCGTGTTCGGGCTTGGGAGCACGTGAACGTGAGTTCTCTCTGCAGGCTGTGCCAGGCTGGGAGTAGGTTGTGTGTCTTTCCTTGATAATTGGCTTTTTTATTGCACAGTCACTTTCCGTGTTCTCCTCTTATTAAAGAAATACCCTCGGTGACTTTCTGAATAGCTTTCAGTCTCCACTGTTTATGCACTGTGGGGGAGGAGAGAGAATTTCGGATAATTTTGTTTTCTCTCTATTTAGCTGACTCTGGTACTTGGATTTGATTGTGTTTAACCCCAGTGTTTCTGAAGCAGCACAGCTGCCTTTCTGCTGCTCCCAGCTGCATCTGGGCACCACTGAGACTTTCTAATGGAAGAAAACCTTCTTAGGGGGGCTCAGGATAGTGGGCCTGGGGGGGAAAGACCAAAATGCAGGTTTTTTGCAGTTTGTGCAATAATTTTCTCCCAGATTTGCAGCAAGGGAATAGATAACCTGGATAGCTCGTGCCCTTCCAGGCAGCAAAATCCACCAGGAGCTAACCCAGGTCTCCAAGTCTTCCCTCTGTTCTCTGCCTAGACTTCTCTATTTCTCTCTGCTGCTTCCCTCTGTCTCAAAGCTCCTCTTCCCTACACACAGATCCATGGTGTCCCTCTGCCTCCCACTGCACTCCTGTGGAGGAGTTGTCCAGGGTTGGACCTCAGCAGCCTCTCTGCTGTGTCCTTCCCAGAGTGGTGGAGAGGGAGGGAATGGCCTCAGGAGATGGTTTGCAGAGCTGAGCTGCTCTCCCTGGGGATTTTGCCCTGGAATGGGGGAGCTGGGCAAAGCCAGGGGTCAGCAGTGAAACTGATGCTGTCTCACACGGAGGATGTAATTCCCATCTCTGTGTGAGCAGTGGGGTTTGCCCAGCACGTCGTGGTGCTGCAGGGATGGTGTGAAATGAGAGTAAATTCCAAGCCTGGAGGTTGTGTGAAGGTTCCAGGTGGAGAGGAGGCGTGAGCAAGGATGGAGGTGGGCTTCCAGCTTGGATGGGGAGGTTTTGGTTTTGTTTGCACTGCCTGGCTCATTCAGAACACATTTCCTCGCTGTTCTGTTCTTTTGACAAGGGAACAGCTGAATTAATTTCACAGCAGTTGCTGACAGAGATGGTTAAAGTAGGAAAATCTGAGGAAAGCTGCAGCAGAAACTCCTCAGTGGAGCTGCAGGCAGTGAGGAGGTAGAGACAGGCTGGGTTTGAGCACTTGAGGTGGTGGCAGGGAGTGCTCCTGGAGAGCTGCTCCTACCTCTGAGCCTGTACTGGGCTGACCATCCTGTTGCTTTGGCAGTCCCTGGGCTCTTCTTGGCTTGTTTGGGTTGGCTACAGTTGATTTAGTCAGTTTTGTGCTCTGCATTTTAGGGGTCAGGGATTGCAGGTGCTGTTCTCAAGCTGCTGGTGATGTGACAGATTGTCAGTCTGGGGAGGAGGTGGTCTGTGTGGTCCTGTGCCTTCACACTGACTTCACCCAGGGTCTTATGTGGTTGTTAGTGCAGCAAACCCAGCTCTGAATTTCTGTTTCCAGCTACATCAACCTTCCATTTCTGCAGGGCAGCTGGAGCTCCACCATCAGGGGGTACCTGGCCCACACTCCTCTCCTCACCAGTGTCTCCAGCTCACGTGTGTGTCCTGGTCCATGTGTGTGCGTGCATGGAGCAGGATGACTGTCACTGCTCCAGGGAGATGTTATCGACTGCCCTGCTGCTCCCAGTGGGGAGCAACTAAGTCTCACAGTGGTCTGGAGGCATTTCCTTGGGACAGGAGGAGTTGAGCAGATCTCCTCGTCCCAGATGAACTCTGATGAGACCCTGAATCTGACACTTGGATCCCACCTAACAACTGCAGCTTGGCTGCAAGGGAGGGTGAGAGCTGGAAGGGTTCGAGGCTGGATTTCCAGAGGGTCTGGAGGGAGCAGTAAATCCACTGCAAGGCACCATCCAGGCTTTTTTCCAGACCTCTCCCTTCCAGTGCAGTAGAGGTGGTAGAGCCATTCCCTGGTTGTGCAAACCAGGCTCTGGATCTCCTGCTTATGATACGTTGGCTTTTGGTGGAGCTGCCCCGTGAGTTTCCCAGGAGTGTGGCTGGGATTCAGAGCAAAGAGAGTGGTTTTCATGCAGAGCATCCACCAGAATCAGGAGGCTTTGGAACCCCCTGGTCTCCTTTAGCATGTTGGTGTAGGGAAGGATCCAGAGCTCCAGCTGTGTGGGGAAACTTGTGCACGTTTAGCTGGGTCTGGTTTTCTGATCATGGCATCCACTTGGATCTGGTGCTTCCCATGGGCTTGAAAAGCTGGTGACACCTTTTTAAAGCCCATTCCTTTCCATAGGTGTAGAAATGAACTAGAACAAACACAGCCATGGCTCCCACGGTAGTGTTTTGCCTGGAAGTGAACCCGCTGTTTGTCTAACCCACCTCTTTTTTGAGTCGTAGTTCCACCTTGTTGTCCTCGTCCATCCCCACGAAACGCGTGTGCACACGTAATGACAACTAATGCATTTTGGCTTCCATTCATTCGGAGTGATCTGGGGCTGGGGGGGGTTGAGTCGTGTTGTGTCTTTTCTTGCAGCTTCTGAAGTCGCCCCATAGTCGGTCGATCCCCCATCACACACCCAGTGCCTGAGTCTGATCCATGTTGGCCCTCCTAGTTCACCATAGACCCCTCAGTTTGACTCAGCTGTCTGTTCAGTGGTGGTGACTTGTTGTCGTGGTCGTGCTTTTTTGTTTTACCGTGTCTTTACTCTTTATTTTGACTTTCTCCCGGGCGCTCTGGCCTCCCGTAGCCGTGACTAACCCCTCTCTTTTATCCCCCCGCGCTGCCCGGCAGATCAAAGTGGTGAATGCGTTCCGTAGCTCCTTGTACGAAGGCCTCGAGAAACCCGAATCCAGAAGCTCCATCCATAACTTCATGACTCACCCGGAGTTCATCCTGGAGGAAGACGAGCCTCGAACACCATTCCTTGACGGCGCTGAAGACGACCCCGAGACTGACGGACTCACGAAGCGCGGTGGGGGGAGCCTGGGTGGGCCTCCAGCCCTGAACAGAAATAACAATGCAGTGGACAGCGATCGAGCTGAGCTCTCCATCCCGGAGCCCGAGAGCCCCTTCCACAGCTTGGAGACATCGGTTTGACCTTAGGACTTGGAACCCCCCCTCCTTCTCCTCCACCTTGGCCCCTCGCCCGGGGTGACATCGGCACCAGTAACTGATCACACCCTGCGGTCACCTCGTGTCAAACTGCTCATACGTATATCATTTGGGTGTTTTTTTGGGGGGTTTACTTGTTGGGGTTGTTTTGTTTTGGGTTTTTATTTTATTTTCCTTTTTTTTTAACCATGATTTAGCAGTGGGAACCAGAGTACCACGATGCTGGGTGTTGGGAGAGAGAGGCTAAGCCAAAAATTTGTGCATCTCCATCCCTCCTTTTCAGTGGTACTCGCCCAGGTGAAGCAGCCAGGTTGTTTTCTTTCCAAGAGTTGGGCTCCAGGCATCTGTCAGGGGGTCTTCTCTTTGCAAAATGCATGATCAAAGCAAATTCAAATTGTTGTAGTCTTACAGGCCCACCCTCAGCCCGGGGGCTGAGCTGCACTTGTGACTTTGATTTTAATTTTTTTTTTTTTCCACATGTGGTTTTTAGGGTTTTCTTCTAACGTCGGGGTCTGTTCTTTGCTCATGGGATTTGCCCCCAGGAACTTTGCCGTGGGAAGTGGGGGCAGTCAGCACTCCAGTGTGAAACTTAAGGAATAAACAAAAACACCCAGCCAGGGGAAGGTGTTTACTCACAGGTTGAGAGATACAGGGATGTACACCAGTCTTCCACCTTGAAAAATGGTACCTGACCTTTCCAGCTCCTCCTCTGTGTGTCCACACACACTTTTCTCTCTCTGTTTCCAAATTGGTAGATGAGGAGTGAAGGTGACTTGGCTGTAACTTTGCTGGATGGAAAAGATTCTGATTTTTCTACAAAGGTGGAGATGAGCTGGCAGTGAAAAGGTGGTGGGGAAAAAACCCTAGAGTTGTGAGAAATGTGGCTCCTTCCTGGGGACTCTTAAGAGAGGCCTCTCTGCAGCTCTTGATCAGGTGTGAAACTCTTGGTGAGAGCTTTGCCAAGCTTTTAGGGCTCCTGCCATCAAGAGCAAAAGGATTTCTGCCCATTCTGGCTTTTCTATGCTGTTGGGTTAAATAATCCTTCAGCCTTGGAGTGGCAGCTCCAGTGAACTGCTGAGGGACCTCAGAGGATGCTCCAGCTGTGCCCACCAAAAGCTTTCCCAGGCTGAACTGAGAACAAGCATCGGGTCACTGAGGGCACCGTGGGCCAACTCCCCAGTCATGGAAGGGACGTGTCAGGTTGTCTCGTTATCCAGTGGAAGTGGGGGAGGCTCCATGGCCCATGGGGGACCCTCGACTTTCTGGAGCTGCTTTGCCAGCAGAGGTGGCAGTTGCTTGGTTGGCTGCAGGTCTTCCAGGGAAGGTGCTGCTGGAGGCTTGGCCTCGCTTGCTGCTTTCTGGGAGGTCATCTCTTCACCCTGTGTCCTGCCTCACCTCCATCTCTTGGAACCATTTAGGGAGAGTCCTGATTTTTTGGAGCAGAGGTCCCTGCTGGCTCTGACCTTCCCCTCTGGTGGTCTGTGGTGCTGGGCAGGAGGCAGGATTTGCTTTGCTTGGGCTGAGTTCCCTCCCTGTGGGCTCCTGCTGGTGCTGCCCTGGCTGTGGCACCGGGCTGGAGGATGCTCTGCTGCCTTCCTTCCCTCCTTCATCCCGTTTGGCTTGGTTGGAAGCAGAGAGAACCTGGTTGTAACTGGCTGTACAAGGTCATCTTTGCTCAGCTCCACCCCTGGGAGCAGCGAGGTTTTAGGGGCAGGGTGGGCTGGGCTGGTTTCTTCTTTCCTTTCCTTTCAGAACGCACAGCAGAATCTCCCGTGCCTTCTCCGAGCACTGCCTGCAGCACCTCCTGCCACGCCAGGGCCCAGTACTTTGCCAAGAAATAAGTGTTCCTTAAACCACAACACAAACCAAGTGTCTTTGTTTTGTTTCCAGCCCAGCACTGACTCGTCCCTTCCTTGGGGTGGGAGGAGGGAAGGATGAGGTCGCCCCATTCCTGCCCCAGGTAGCTGAGGAAAGGTCCCTCTCCCACCTGTGCTGTGAAGGCTGGGCTCTACACTGCCAACAGCGAGAATAAAATTGCCACCACTGCCCATCTCGATTGCAAATTCAGTGTCAGCCCCCTGCCCATCACTGCCCTCCCCGCTCCTCCTCCCCTCCCCACAAACCACCTTGGGCAGGACTGCGGGGTGTGGGGGGTTCTTGGGTTAAACACGAGTGGTGACAGGAAAGACTAAAAAAGGGGTGGTTGTGGGGTTTGGTTCTGTACTAAAGGTGACATTGCTTAAAAAAAAAAAAATCACTTTTTCTATTTTAAATACTTGCAAAAAAAACCAAAAAAAAAAAAGATATGGTGTTCTTATGAGCTTACATAAATATTTATTAAATACTTTGGGGGGGGGATGCACCGATTTTTTTTTTTCTTTTGATATTTTTTTAATACCTCAGACCTGTTTAAAAAATAAAAAAAAAAAAAGACTTAAACCAACAAAAAAGCCAAGTTTGGAGGCTCTCAAAGTCACTCCCAGAAATCTGTGACTGGCAGGTTGCCACAAGGGTCTGGTCGTTCTTTAGTTGCTCTATTTTTGTCATTCTAGTTTCCATATTAGGAGGGGGAGAAATAATTATATATAAATATTATGCAAAAAAAAAAAATCTAGTTTTCTTTAGATCAGAAACTGATATTTTTACGTCAGCCATATGTATTTTGTTTAAAGAAAAGTAAATAAATGAATCTTGAGTCCCGCGGCTGCACCGGCGCGTGACTGTGTGACGGCAGGTCCAAGGGACAGGTAATTAATTCCGTGGATTAATTAATTCAGCCATCGGATGCCAGTCAGCTTCCTCTTCTCTGAGCAGCCATCTTTCTACTAGATGTTAGTTGGATGACACAAATGGGGGTTTTTTATATATATATATATATAAATTATGTTGGTATGGCTGGTTGCTTCAAGTATAAACGTTTCTTGTGCGTACAAATTTCCTGTAAAGTATTTTTTTTTTTTTTTTTTTTTTTTAGTTTCAGTGATATACTGGCAGCAGCTGACTCTTGGCTTAAGTTATTGAGGACATTTACAAAAGATTTGGGGGAGATTGGTGCTCCAAAAGGCATGGTCGGCGGCACGAACTTTTGGGGACTCTCTGCAACATGCCTTGACTAGGGGGAGATATCTATAAATATATATATATTATTATTAATTTTTTTTTTGCTTTGTTTGAACTGCCACGAGTGCGCACGGGGACAGTGCCCGACAGGAACCGAAGTCATACCCTGTGATCCGTGTTAACTTGCCTTGGAATGCTTTGTTATTAAAACACTCTGAACGTAATTTTGCATCCAGTTCTTAATCCCGGTAGGGTCTCTGGTGGTGGCTTTTTCTGTGGAATAAATTGGCGGATTGGTACCAAAGACATCCCACCACGTCCTGTGTGCGTTGCTGACCCAGGCAGCTTTGAGGCGTTTTGCTTTCTGTGCTGAGGTTTCCCTTTTTTGATTTGCACAGGGAGTTTTACTTCGTCTTCAAAGGTTTTGTGCAATAAGCTTCGAGGGAAATTTTGGAAACAATCTCAAGAAGGAAAAAAACTAAACCAAATTTTAGCATGGGCGGCCTTTGGCTTTCCCTCCTCGAGGAGTCGATGGCCTGTAGGGCTCAGCTCCTGGGGTCACTGGAAAAGCCCCATCCCCAAATCCAGGGAGGGCATCTCCAAGGTGCCACTGCCAAGTCCTGTTACCCTGTTGCAGGGACCACATGAAGTCCCTGGAAGCTTTTGTGGGAGGACACCTATCCCCCCATCTCTTCCTGCTCCGTCCAGCTCCTTTGAGTTTATGGACATGGAGCACAATCCCTAAAACACCTCCCTGCAAGCCCAGCTCTCCCCTTGGAGCACAGGGATGTGGGGATACCTCTCTCCTGCTCCTGCCCCAAACAGGGGGGTTTGGGCACCTGGTTCTTCTCTCCAGCCATCCCCCTGCTGAGCTCTGCTCTCCTCACCCAGCAAAGCCCATGGCTAAAACTGCCTTTAGTTTATTTCCTCCCCTTCAATAAATATATATATATATACAGTATGAAATCAACATTTATGTGTGTGTATATATATTTATCCAGCGCTCTCACAACAAAACTTTCTTTTGAAGAGGGCACACAGAGCCGAGTTTTTCTTTTCCAGTAACTAAGTATAATAAGCATTGGTATTTTTGTATAAAAACAGGAAAAAAAATACAAAACAAAAGACTGAGTATTACGTGGTATGCATGACATTAAACAACAAAAAAAAAATGGTGGTTTCAAAGCAATATGTACCCTGGTGTGTTTGCCATATCCTAGAGTCCAGCTTAAAGTGCACCTGATCTGTATTGCATTTTGATATTAATCTCTATGTACAATGTTTTGCATGTAATTTATATGGTTCTTGGGAGAAAAAAAAAAAAAAGAAAAAGAATCTGAATGAATTGTCAATTGGCTTCTTCTGAGCAAACAGACTCCAAGCAGAGATGATACTCCAGGTGGAAGCAGAAGAGTGGTTGAAGGGTGGGAAGGGGGGTACATAGTTCAAAAACCTGAGATGGGGTGGGGCAGAAGGGGGATGGTTTGGAATCAATAAAGCTTTGGCTGTTGAGCAGAAACAATGCATCCAGAGAATAAAATGTGCCCACGTGTACCTGTGACGTCCTCAGTGTGTCCAGCACCTTGTGCAGTCAGTCCCAGGTGCTCTCCAAGCACTGGAGGAATGGCTGGGCTTCCCATCGGAGCGTGGAGGTGGGACCTGTGGGGTGGAGAGAGGGATGGGGACCAAAACTGACCCAGCTGCCACCAGAGCTCCCCTTGGGCTGGGATTCATCTCCGTGTGAACCTTCCTGCTGCGTGTCCAGGGCTGGCTGGTCACACCCAGGGCTTTGCCTCAGTCATGGCTTCTTCCACTTCCAAGCAAAGTCCGGAATTTGCTGTCAGATGCCACCAAATTGGTGCTGCTGGGTTGTGTGGAGCTGCCCTGGAACATGGATCCTCCCTTGTCCCAATCCCCTGGAGCACCAGTTCTCCCTTGTCCCAATCCCCTGGAGCACAAATCCCTCCTTGTCCCAATCCCTGGAACACCAATCCTCCCTTGTCCCAGTCCCTTGGAATGCAGATCTTCCCTTGTTCCAGTCCCCTGGAACATGGATCTTTGTCCCAATCCCTTGGAGCACAGATCCCTCCTTGTCCCAATCTCCTGGAGAAAAAAACCCTCCTTGTCCCAGTCTCCTCGAACATGGATTTTTGTCCCAGTCTGGAGCACAGATCCCTCCTTGTCCCGGTCTCCTTGAACATGGATCTTTGTCCCAGTCTGGAGCACAGATCCCTCCTTGTCCCCTTCTCCTGGAGCACAGATCCTCATCCCAGTCCCCAGGAACATGGATCCTTATCCCAATCTGGAGCACAGATCCCTCCTTGTCCCCTTCTCCTGGAGCACAGATCCTTGTCCCAACCCCCTGGAGCACAGAAGGTCCCTTGCCCTGTTCCTTGGAGCACAGATCCCTCCTTGCTCCCTTCCCAATCCCATCTGGGGTGATCCCTGGTGCAGGTTGTGCTCTCCATGTCCTGGATTTGGCTTCCCACTGGTCCATGAGGATCCAAGAGGTCCTTGGAGTGACACAAAGGGGGTGTGAAAGCCCTGCTGTGCAGGATCAGCCTCTTCCCTGCTCTCCCAGCTCTTCCACAGCAGCCACCATGCCTTATTTATTTTTAATTTTTAACCACGGTCCAGGCTGGATGCAAAGGAACAGAAACAAACTGGGAGAACGGGGATGGCTCTTTACTGGTGCCCTGGAGCCAAACTGGGAGGGCTCTTTACTGGTGCCCTAGAGCCAAACTGGGAGAACTGGGAGGGCCCTTTACTGGTGCCCCACAGCCAAACTGGGAGAACTGTTTACTGGTGCCCTAGAGCCAAACTGGGAGAACTGGGAGGGCTCTTTACTGGTGCCCCAGAGCCAAACTGGGAGAACTGGGAGGCCGGGAGGGAGAGCAGGAAGGTGGAGGGTCAGCAGCTGGCACACAACTCTCCTGAAGGATCTCAAGGATGGGAAAAGGGAACTAAAAACACCTCCCGGTTGGGAAGGGCCATCCCTGAGGGCACCTCGGGGGCTCTGCCAGGCAGGGGGGGCAATGCTCTTGGGCATGACAGGGAATTCCTTCCTAGAAAGGGCTGCCGGGCCCTGTTAGGGGCTCCCAGGGAGTTTTGGAGCCCCCAATTCCAGGAGGCGTCCAAGGAATGACAGCACCAGGCCCTCAGAGCTGTGGGACACCGCAGGCCCCACCCTGGGGGGACTTCCCAGCCTCGGGGACCCCGCGGGCACGGGGCAGAGGAGGAAGGGGAGCGGCAACGGCGCCGCCCGCCCCACAGCGAAGGGTCCTGTCCCTTTTTGCAGTGTTTTTGGGGTGTTTGAAGCGCTGGAGGGCGGGGGGGAATAAACACACAAAACCCGCCCGCCCGCGCCGCCCCCGCCGCGTTTCCGGGGCCCGCCCGCCCCGCCGCTTTGGGGCGGCCGGAAGTGGCTCGCGGTGAAGCCATTCCGGCCGCCATCTTGGCAGCGGGCGGGCTGAGGTTGCCCGTGCGCGCGGCGCCATCTTTGGTCCTGGCGCGGGGGACGGCGGCGGCCCCGGCGGATCGCGGGGACACGGCGGGGACGCGGCGGGGACACGGCGGCCCCCGGGGGCTCGGTAAAGTCCCTGATCGACCATAAATAACAGCCCTTGGTAGCCCAAAGCGGCTTGTGGGGGGATGGCCTGTGGTCGGGCCGCGCTCTCCTCACGGGTGGAGGGGGGGTCAGGCCCGCGTCCCCGCGGTCTCCCCACAGGGGTGTGGGGGGGCCCGGGGTGAGGTGGGATGAGGTTGGACGAGGTTGGGAATGATGTTGGGATGAGGTTGGGAATGAAGTTGGGATGAGGAGGGTTCCCTGCCCCTCGGTTTGGGGAGGGGGAGCTGCTGCGTGCCCGGGTAGGCCCCAGGCCTCGGGGGGGGGGGAGGGGGTGCGGGCCGGGTTGGGCCCACGGCCTCGGCCCCCCCCCCCCCCCCAAGAGCAGCTGCCTCATAAATATCTTTATTTCCAGGTAAAAACCTTGTGTCTCCCTGTTGTAGCAAAGCCTTTGAGGGGCGTCTCTAATGTAGTCATCTAATTGCTCCCCCTTCCTCCAGGATCTGAGTAACTCTGGATGCAGCCGGCCTTAATTCCTCCTTCGGGGTGTTTGAAACGACGCCGTCTGGGGGGTTTGTTTGGCTTTTGTTTGGGTTTTGTCTTCGTAAGGATTGGAGCTGAGAGGTTCCCGTTTCCTCCCCGTCCGTGTTTGTCCCGGGAACGCAAAAAAAATGGGCTTTTTTTTGTTTTGTTTTGTTTTCCCGTTGCAGGGATCAGTGTGTGGAGCCTCCGGGTTGTCCCCAGAACTGCGCTCAGGCATCGAGTTCTGGGCCACACTCCCGAAATAAAGCGGGTTTATTTGGCTGTGAAAAAAGAGATGTCCAGGAGTTAGGGGGTTTTGGAAGGAAAACAGGACCACAGGGTTGATTTGGGCACTCAGTGAGCTGAGGGTGCTGCTGGATCTGCCCAGGGGTGTTCCAGGAAAAAACTCCTCTTGGAGTCACTTCTCAGCTAAAATGGCCCTTTCCAAGTGGCTCCTTTGCGGGGAAATCGAGTCTTTGGGGGGTTTAATAAGACATTTCAGGGAGAAAGGTGGATTTTCACAGTGAGTCGCTGCCAGGCCCAGGGGTTGAGTTCAGAAATAGGAGAAGAATGAAGAGTATTTTATTTAATTATTCCTGTCTTATCCTGTAGTTTGGGATTGATTCCTGCTCCTCAGGAGAAGCTGGTGGGCTGTGTGAGGATTGAAAAGGGGGTTAGAACATGTTGTTCCTGGTGCTCTTCCTTCCCAGTCACTGCATAAACGGGGGTGTGAAACATCAAATATTGTCGTAAGGAGTTAAAGGCACAAATAGAGCAGCAGGAGAGACTTTTCCAGGGAAATCTTGGGGCTTTAAAACCAAAAATTCCCCACGGAGAGGTGCAAGAAAACTGCTTCCAGGTGTTTGTTGAGGTGCAAAAAGATTTGTTTCCTTCATGCTCTTCAATCCAGGACAGGGGCAGGTCAGGAAGGTGGGAAATCTGACAGGGAATGGGATTAGTTGTGCAGTGCCAGGAAGGAGAAGCTTCTAAAACACACGTGACAGACTTTCCTTGTGCTGTTTATCTTCTCTTAAAAGATATAAAGTCCGTGTTGCTTTTCGTCACGTTTTTCCTGACCCTCAGCTACTGTATCTGTAATTATTTTATTTTTGACAAAATGGGTTTGAAATCTCTTTAATACAAAAAATTTACTGGGGTTCTGGACAAAAAAAGGGTTTAAAATTCTCGTTCAAGCTTTTATTAGAGACCTGCTGAGTGCACCAGAGTTACTCATTTTTATTCAGATTTTCTGGGGTGAGTTCAGTTGGTTTTTGCTTAGCACTCAGATTGCCACTTTAAAAGTAAAGAAAAAGTGCTTTGAGTTAATCTTTTTTATAATTAAATTACCTTTATGGAGTTTAGAACTTTGATGGTTTTTTTCGTTGGGGTTTTTTGGTTGACTTTTTTGTTGCTGTTGTTACTTGTTTTACAGTTTTGCTTTATTCCCATTCCTTAAACAAGATCCATTCAAAGTCTGAACAGGAATATGGAAATATGGAAAAACAAATCTGGAATTTGGAAAGCAAACTGCTGAGCTGATTTAGTTTAAAGGAACTCCATCTGAAGGGACCTTTTTTCTCCCCTCAAGGTGGTGGATGTAGGAATGTTGAGTTATAGGTGTGTCTCACTTCCCAAGAAAAGGAAATGCCACCTTCCAGACTGGGAATTCCTCGGGATTTGTATTTGAATGCCTTTGCTCAGCCAAGCAATGGCCCTTAATTGCCATCGATTTAAGTGTTGCCTTGTGCAAACTGAAGAATTCAGCTTGAAATTTAACTCCCAAAAGTAAAACACTTGGAAAAATGTGTCTTCTTGAACTTCCACAGGAAAAGGAGCCCCAAGAATTGTTAGAATTAGATTCCAAGGAATCTGGATGACACAAAGTCAGTTTTTGAAGGTGCTAAAGGTCAAAAGTGAATAATCCCATGGATATGGAAGAAGGGAAGGAAACCCTGCACTTAACTCCTGGTTTATTCCCTTTATCAAGCAGTCAAAAAACAGTAACTCGTATGAGAACCCAATTTCTCCTCTCTTTATTTTAGATTTGGGAAAATTCCCTGCCAAAAAAAAAATATCCTGGAAAATTCACTAGTGTTTGTGTGAGTAAAAGGTTCCAACCATTTATTATTAATCTCTAAGAACGATTTCATTCAGTCTTGTCCCCAAGAGTCCAAAATCCTTTGCATAGAGAAATGTGCAATGAAAGGGGCAAATCACTTTTATTTGAATTTTAGCTGGTCTGGTTGCAGGTTTTATGGCATTAAAAAAAAAACAAACCAAGAATCCTAAAAATCTAAAAATATATGTATGATTTCACATTAAAAAAAATGCTGTGGCTCAATAAAATCAGGTTCTCATGGCACCAAAAAATCATCAGCTGGATTGGACCAAAAGCCATTTCCAAATGAACTTGCAGCAATGGATAATGATGGATATATGGACTAGGGAGCACCAAATTTGTAGCATGTCATGGAAAACCAAATCATTTCCTAAAATCCAAGCAATTCACAATCCCTGCTTTCATGCAGCCATGCCACTCCCAACGTGAACATTTCCCTGCTTCCCAAGGCTTGTGTATCCTCCATCTGCTCTATCCTTCCTGCTCCTGATTTGCCTGATGGGGCTGAGCCATTCCCTGGGGCTGGATGGACACCCCTGTGTGGATGTTCCTCTTGTGTGTATGGACAGATGTTTGTTTGTGTGCTGCCCCCCAATCCACAGCACAACTAACCCCTGCCAGCATCACCTCCAACTCATATCCAAGTATTATGAAGATATTTCAATTTTTTCCCCCCAGTTATCTCCTACTGAGAGGTTTTGTCTGCAGCTCGATGTGGCAAATAGCCAAAAAGTCTCATTTTTGCTCTCACTCTCCCTTTCCTCTCCCTCCTTTGGTGTGTGTATAAACACATCTGTGCATGTGGGTTTATACACACAAATGTGGGTTTGCTATGCAGGTAATAAAGATGGGGGAAGGTTTTTGTGTTTTCTTAATAGGTGAAGAAATCTTGGAAGACCAGAAATTGCAAGTTACTGAATGTTAAGTTATTAAAAAAAAAAAAAAAAAAAAAAAAAATTAGAAATTGCCCGGCTGTGGAAGATGGAGCCTCATTTTTGCAGCCACTTTGAATCCCAAGTTCATCTTTAAATGCGCTGGGGCTCTTTTGGTGCTTTTTTTGGTGGTTTTTTTGGAAGAGCTAAATAACCCTGGCTGTCTCCAGGCTGGCAGTATTCCAATGGACTTGCTTCCTCCATTAGTTGTAAGATGTTTAAGAGCACATCCTAAGTTTGAATTGTGGATGAGAGGTTCCCTTGGCAATGTGAGAAGGAAAATTCTTTCTACCCCTTTGTTATTAATTCATGGACTCAAGTGTTGGTTCGGCCTACAGGAGAAGGGAACTGGATGTCTGGGAAGATCAAAGTCTGTGCTGAAGTTGTCCAGGTATGTGAAGCCAAAAATCCACAGGGATGGGAAAAATGTTCAATGTGTTGTTTGTATTTGATAGAAATTATTAGTTAACAATCGATTAATCATGTAGTAGTTCAAATGTCATGTCATTAAGATGTCACTTCAAAAGATGGAATATTATTAAGATGTGATCTTATTGAGAAGTAATGTTAGTGTGATATTGTTGAGCTGTAAGAGGAAGATACCACGATTATTACTGTTATTTCTGTGTAATTATTATGGTGTAATTTCAAATGTAATATGAACATCAATTATATTCTCAATATATCAGTGTCAATTATATTATCAATGTAAATTATATCTATATGATTAATAACTTTAAATTCAGACATTTTTGAAGAAGTGGCTCACTTTTAGGCTTACAGCCATACAGGTTTTTTTTCTCTTCTCCAAATATATAACTGTTATTAAAATCACAAATTTGACGTAGTTTATATGACTAGCTGATTTCAAGACATTGTCCCCCCAAGAGATAAATTTGCCTAACAGAAAACAGCTATAAAAATGCTTATTACTCACTTATTTCTCACTTACTGTTCCTTTTCTTTAGGGTTACTTTTAAAAAGAAGATTTCACTGCTAAGCCAATAGAAGACTTTGAGTCCCAGAAAGTGAAGCCAGTTCTTGCCAAGGCTGGAGGAAGAGCCCGAGAGCAAACCCTGAGCTTGGTCCAAGAATTCATCCAGTATGTCTAACCAGGGAGACGACTGCTATTTCTACTTCTATTCCACGTGCAACAAGGTGTGTTTGGGAGCCTTTTCCTTTGGGGTTTGGTTTTTCCCCTTCTTAGTTTTTAAGCGAGGAGGGGGAAGAGTGTGAGGAGACACACAGATTGCTGCTAGCTTCATTAGCAGATTCTGCTTCCAGCTCTGATAGCATGGGGGTGTTTTTAAGGCTGGATGGTTTTATTTCCCTTTTTTTCTGCTTTCCTTTGGATTCCAGGGAGACAGCTGTGCCTTTCGTCACTGTGAGGCTGCTCTGGGAAGTGAAACCGTCTGCACCCTCTGGCAGGAGGGTCGTTGTTTCAGGAATGTCTGCAGGTTCAGACACATGGAAATCGATGTGAGTGTTTGCAAACCAAAGCACAGCATTTCTCAGTGCTCTGGGTGGGTGAATGTGCTTTTACACGGTAGATTTACTTGCTTTAAAGGGATACTGGTTGCTGGGAGGAGGTTGGAGGAAGAAAAATCAATTTCTAAGGGCAATCTCAGCAAGAAATGTTTGTATTAGGTGCTGATAGTATTTCCTTAATCAGAGGTAAGAGCAACCACGTGGATCACATGGTTTAAATGTGCTGGAGAAGGGTGGTGAGAAACAGCATCCTGAGAATTGGGCTGCAAAATGGCCTGGCAGGTCCTTTGTGCCCCGAATTTCTTAAAATGGAAAGGAAGCAATGCTGTGAAAGATAGGTAGATTTAACCTGGGCATTTGAAGGCATTTTTCCCCTCTAAATGATCCCATTACTTGTACTAGTTTAACCCTGAATTAACGTGTCAGACTCGCCTGTCTTCTCCAACTGAGTGGCAGGAAAGCAAAGCCAGACAATATTTAGTTGTTCCTCCCTGCATGAACTTTTTTTTATATGCCCTGGAATATTTTTAGTGAGAAGTTGACCTTTGGAATGGTATTTCAGCACTGCCCTGTACTAGTCCTGTCCCTGATACATTGTGAAACTGAGTCCCTTTGCAAGTGTGAGGGAGAGTTTCCTGAGCTTTGGGTTCTGCCTTCCCTCAGAAAAAGCGGAGCGAGATCGCCTGTTACTGGGAGAACCAGCCCGGGGGCTGCCAGAAGTACAACTGTGCTTTCCATCACACCAAAGGCCGTTATGTGGATGGGCTCTTCCTACCCCCGAGCAAAAGTGAGTTTCTCAGCTCCTTTTTCTCTAATTGTTAAATATTTAGTTGTGAACGTTGATGAGGATGGGGGAGAATACCGTGGAGGCTCAAGGAACTGCTCATTTATGAGTGCAGGGAGAGGTCTGCACTCATGGGCTCTCAGCTGAATGGAGTGTAATTCTGGCTTTTAATTTTTTTCATGCTCAGCTTCTTTGTGATCTTTGCCTTTCAGGTTCTTTTCCCCTCATTTAATCCTTTCTGGGTGGGGAGATGGGTGTGTGAGGGAAACCATGTTCATAGTGTAAGCAGGGGTGGGGAATAAGGAAGCTAAATTCAGTAGCTAGATGGGTTTATCTTCTCTATCATGTCTGCAATGTTGGGGTCAAAGTTTGAAATGGCCAAGTGACAGATGATCTCCCTTTCCTCAGCTACACTCCCAAGTCCACCTGAGTCTGCAGAAGACGATGTGAAAATGGCTCAGATGTCACTGCAGCAAAACAAACTTTCTGTGCAGTCCAACCCCTCCCCACAGCTGAGGGGTGTGATGAAAGTGGAGAACTCTGAAAATGTCCCGAGTCCTACACATCCTCCAGTTGTCATCAATGCTGCAGATGATGATGAAGATGATGATGGTGAGCATTTTTTACTCACTGAAAGTGTTTCTACTGTGAATGAATATATAAATCACATAATACCTGAATTTTGTAGTGGTTGAAACTTACAGACAAGGGGCTGAAGCCCTAAATATTTTATGGACTGAAATGTCATTATATGAGCTACATAAACATGAACAATCTTGTCTAATCTCTGCTTCATAAACTAATAGGTTTATTTCTACCTTTCAGACCAGCTTTCTGAAGAAGGAGAAGAAACTAAAACACCAGTCCAGCAGCCAACCACAGAAGCCCATAATGGATTGAGGCTGATTTCCACCAGGAAGTCTAATGCTAATACAAAGCAAGGTATTCCAGCAGCTCTAGGAGGATGGATTGGAAATAGAATTAGACAATTAAAAGCAGTATGTTCTAAAAACACAATAGAACATGGGGTCACTGAAGGGGCTCATTCCCATCTAATCATGTCATATGTCCCAAGGAGGTACACTCCTCTCGTTTGCTTTTGTGGAACAAAATAGAGCCACAATATGGAGTTTAAGTGCCTGCAGATGTGTCCTTTCAGACATTGTGCAAATGACAGAGGAATCTTTTATCCCTTTACATGACATTAATGCTTAAAACTGCAGATTTTACCCTGTAGGTTGGGGGAAGGGTGAAGGAAGGTGCCAATTTCTTACCAAAATACCATCTGTTCTGGTGCTGCTTTTACTCCTGGGGAGTGTTGACAGGGTTTATTCAAAATGCTTTGGGGAGGTTCTGAGCTGTAAGAGGCTTGAGGATCTGTGCTCCTCAACATGTGCCTTCAAGCCTCAGTGTCATTAACTGTTCTCTGCTTCCAGATGACAATTTAAATTTTGGAATAAAAACACTTGAAGAAATCAAATTGAAGAAGCTAAAGGAAAAAGCCAAAAAACAAGGTGGTGAGTTAATGTCCCCTATTTTCCTGTCCTTCTGTTCACCTTCTGTTCACCTTATCTTTGTTTTTAATCCTTCTGATATTACTTGGGTAGCTGGAATTTGCTAGAGAAGGAGGTGTTTTTGCACTGTTGGGCTCAGACTGGGAGATGATTATTGCAGCTGAGAGCTGATTGAGGGTCAGACTTCCATGTTTTCTTGGGGACCTTGAGCTCCTTGGCATGTGAGCTGTTTTCTTAAGCAGCTGGTGTTCCTTCTTGGAATTCCAAGGGCAAATCCAAGGGAAATTGCTCATCTCTCTTATTTACATGCACTGCATGTTTTGCATTTGGCAGTAAGGAAGAATTTATGTTCTTGGTCTTCGTGATGGTCCTTCTGTTTCGTTTGGTTGGGTTGTTTCCCTCAACATCCTTATTTGTTCTGTGCTCTGATCAGAAGGTCCTTCAGGAGTTGCTGTTGATCCACTCCAAGCTCGGACAATTCCTGTGCCAGAGAAGGAAAACGTACGGACAGTGCTGAGAACTGTGACCCTGTCCTCGAAGGAGGGTAAGAATTTCCAGTCCATGGCTCCTAAATCAGACTATTGAGTAATAATTAACATCATTCACACATCTGGTGCTGCCTTTTCTAATTAAACCCACTTTATCCTTAAAGGCTCTGGTTGTATTGGAAAGGTTTGAAACTTGTAGATTCTGGATTTGTTACATTGCAATAAAAGATGAAGGAGAGTTTTTTCTCATTAAGCCATAACTAATATCTTATCACACCCTTCAGGCTCTCAAATGTGTTCCATTTAACTTTGAGTTGTAGAAGTGCAGTAGCAGCAGCAAGAGTCTGATGGCAAAACAAGTGTGAGAGTGCAAATGAGGGGTTAATTAAAAATAGGAGTAATGAAAGGGAATGCAATTTTTGAAGCATTGAAGAGGCTGACAGTGGCAGTTGTGTGATATCAGTCTATAAATTCCTTCTAAAGGCAAAAGCCATGTGGAGCCACTTCTGCTCAAATTCATTCATTAGTTACAGGCTTTGGCTCCCAAAGCAGTGTCATTTTTTGGGACTCGGGCTAGAAGGATGATACTTTTACTGGCTGCTGGTTTCTGTGCACTCAACAGATTGTTCTTTGTTTTAGGAGAGGATCCTGTGATCCAGCTGAATCTTCCTGACAGGCTGGGAAAACGGAAAACTCTCATAGGTGAGAGCTTTTTGTGAGCTGCTCCTTGGGTGCCCTCACCTAAACATGGTGATATTTAAAGGTATTTTTGCTGTATGAGGGAGGAAAGCACATTATGGGCATTGATTGCAAAACCATCAAGTTCTGTTAGCAGCTAAAAAGCAAATACTAGAAAATAAACCTGGAAGGGTTGAAGTTTGTGGCTGGCTGTTCTAAAATCCTCCTGCAGAGAAACATTCTGAAAGTATTTCTTCTTTTGTGTCTTTCTGAAGCTGGTAAAACTTTCCTTCCACTGAGGCGTAACGTTGCTGACAGGCTGGGCAGGAAGACAGAGATGCTGGAGAATGCTGAGAGAGCCCCAAAGAGAGGCACAGGTACCAAACACACCTGGATTTCACACTCAGAGCTTCTATTTAGGTTTTTGCTTTCTCCTTCTAATGGTTCTTTTTGCCTGTTGGTTGAGGGCTCAGGGTAATTTTGAGTCCCACTGCAGTGATCTCCTGTCTCATCTCACTAAATCAGAATGCAGTCTCCCTGACCTTTTCTTTTCTGTCTTTTAGTTCAAGTCCTCAAGTCCCTGAAAGAGAGGCTGGGACAGCCGTCTGAACAGAGCAGTACAGAGACAGGTAATAATTGGACTTTATAGAAATAAAAAAGGGGAAGGTATATTTAAACTTCCATACCGCCAGCCCTAAAAGTTAATTTTTAAGAATTGCTGCTGCCCCTTGCTGGGGTGCTGAGCTGTCCTGAGGCTGCTGTCAGAGATGTGGCTTCCACATCTGTCTCAAGGTTTGATACTTCTGAACCATCCAGGTTGGATGGGGCTCGGAGCAGTTTTGGGTAGTGGAAGGTGTCCCTGCCCATGGCAGGGGGTGGCACTGGGTGATCTTTAAGGTCCCTTCCCACCCAAATCTCCATGATTATGCAGATGATTCTGTCCCAAGATGCATCTGGAGAGCGCTCAAACCCCATTTCCTTAGTGCTCTGACGAGTTTTGGACACTTAAAATTTTGTGGGACTTTCTTTAACTGGTGGTGCTTCTCTGGTTTTTGCTGATGCCAGACAAGGCTGCCAAGCCCATAGAAGAGATCCGGGTGAAAACCCTGGAGGAGATTCGGCTGGAGAGGGCGAGCCAGAGGCGAGGGGAGCCCCCAGCCAAGCCCCCAGGAGAAGGACGGAAAGCAGAAGATCCCAGCTCAGGGACAAGACCTTCCCCCCCAGTTCGCATCAAATCCCTCGCAGGAGCCCTGGCTGAAAAAAACCACAAGAGGTTGGAAGAAGGGAAGGATAAACCAGAGGAGTTTCCTCCCAAGCCAAAAGCTGAGGGTGAGCCCAAGAAGAGCATTGCTGCTCCAGCCATGCCTGGCAAGGTGCAGCTGGCGGAGCCAGGGAGAGCCAAGGCAGCGGGAGAAGTGCGGATTAAAACCTTGGAAGAAATCAAGAGGGAGAAAGCTCTGCGGATGCAGCAGAGTGGGGAGAACGTGCCAGCTCCTCCTGCACAGCCTGAGCCTGCCCTCCGAGGGAGGAAACTGCTGCGGGTCACAAAGCTCCTAGGTAAGGAGGTGCCTCCCTGGGGAAGTGCTTTCCCTCTGGAACAGACTCAGTTTGCTCAGGATACACTTTGCTTTTTCCTTCTATCCATACTAGAGGAGAAAACTTCCAAGGCTCCAGAATCAAAAGGACCGTGTTATTTTCCATTAATTACCTGATAGTTTTCTGTATTTCCCACTGGAACTTTCATTCATTGAGAAGCTTTGTAGTCTAACTTCTCTCTTGCTTTTTCTGCCACCAGTTTGTGGTATGGGATCTTCCCTGTGCTGAATCCAAGGTTACATTCCTCTTTGGAATATGTGTTGTTTCTTGATCTATGTGTGTTTGGGAAGGGTGTTATCAACTTCTTAATATGAGGGCATTAAAGATCTCATTGTTAAGATTATATAAAGATCTCGTTGTTAAGATTATATAAACCGCATTAAAAGAGATAGAGGGAGAGGTGAGACTTCAGGAATTGCTTCCTGTAGTCTTTCCCTCTGTCCTGTTTTTAGATGTGAGATAATAAATACACCCAGGAAACTGGGTTTCTTTACCTCTGCTGTTGACAAAAATACTTATTTTTCACTTTTGCTTGTTTTAAAGCACCTGGAAGAGAAGAAAAAATGATAGTGGAATTGAACAGATCTTCTCCAAAAACTGTCTCTGCACCTGCAGAGGTGAGTCCATTGTGAAGATGAACATATATACATATATATGTGCAATTTCTGTTGAATTTTATCATGTTTTGTTTGTATACTCATAACATTGTAAAATTTCTGGTCTGTTTTGTTTGTAAACTCCCTGCCTGCTCCCAGTTGGAGTTACTTCCTACCTTTCCTCATTTGGTAATCGCTACAGTGAAATCCCAAGTCTTGTCACTTTCAGCAGCGTTTCCAGACAGCATCATAATCCTCACTTTTAATTAATTAATTTGAATTAAATCTTGGAATTAATCTGATTATACCTCACAATGAAACCTGTCAGCACCAGAGGTTAATGTGGGAAGAATGTTTTTGTTCTCAGTGTCTTTCTCTGGCAAACTTTAGGGATGTCTTAAAACTGAGTATTTTAATGACAAAGGCTGGAGCTTTGATTAGAGCAATCCAGGCTGTATGGGGGAGCCTGTATGCCTTTATAATCCTTAAAAAGAATGGATAGGTTACAGAGAGTCTTCTGCTCCAATAAAGCAGCTTGCTGTGTTGGGGATTGCAGGCTTTTGAAACACTATTACCAGAGCAAAGCACAGATCTTGTTACAGGCAGCATTTTACACAAAAAATGTTGGATTTCAGTGGTGCCATGTGGAGCCGTTTTGGAGGGATTGCCACCCAGATTTTCTTAATGGAATCTCCATAGATTTTTGTCCTATTAATCCTTTTCTTTTTTTCTCTTTTCTAGCCCTCTGGTCAGAGTGCAGCTAATTCCACAGTCCAGGTGAAGAGCCTGGAGGAGATCATGTGGGAGAAGAGGCAGCTGAAGCAACGCCAGGAGAACCTTCAGAAGGAAGCAGCTACTGTGCCAACTCCAGTGGAAAAACCAACCAAGGATAAAACTCCACCATCAGGGAGCCCTGAATCCACTGTGGTTTCAGGACCAGCATATCAGCTTGGGAGGAGGAAATTGGTGAAGCCTCAGGAGGATGGGGTGGGAAGCCCAGAGAAGGATCCTGCTGTGTCTCCAGGGAAAAGGGCAGCTCAGCCTCCAGAACGGAAAGCTAAAAGTAAGTGTGTTACCTTAGGGCATGTTCTTGAGAGCAGCCCTGGGGGGATGGTTGATGGAAAGCTCAGCATGAGGAGGCCACGTGTGCTGGAAGCCCAGAAACCAAGCAAATCATGGGATGCATCCAAAGGAGCATGGCCAGCAAGGAGAATTCCCCTCTGTTCTGCTCCTGGAATACTGCATCCAGCTCTGGTGCCCCCAGCAAGCCCAGGAGAGGCCTCAAAGTTGATGAGGGGACTGGAGCACCTCCCTTGTGGACACAGGCTTGGAGAGCTGGGGCTGTTCAGCCTGGAGAACAGCAGGTTGTGTGGAGACCTCACAGCACCTTCCAGGACATGAAGGGGCACAAGGAAGCTGGAGAGGGACTGTTCATCAGGAACTGCAGTGACAGGACAGGGGGGAATGGCTTCAAACCTACAGAGTGGAAATTTAGGTTTGATACATGGAAGAAATTCTTCCCTGTGAGGGTGGGCAGGCCCTGGCACAGGTTGCCCAGAGAAGCTGTGGCTGTCCCATCCCTGGAAGTGTCCAAGTCCAGGTTGGATGGGGCTTGGAGCAACCTGGGCTAGTGGAAGGTGTCCCTGCCCATGGCAGGGGCTGGCACTGCATGAGCTTTAAAGTCCATCCCATGATTCCATGATTTATGACTATAGGACTATTAAGAACCTGCTGGGGTTTTTTGACCCAAGGCAGAGCAAGGTTGTACCATTCCTTCTTCTTTCCAGCCAAATCCAAGGTGTACCTGAAGCCTTTGGATGGGAAAACCACGTCCTCCCCAAGGCAGACCCTGAAACGTAAGGCCACCGAGAGCCACCCCACTGCTGTGGTGGCCGTGAAGCCCCTCAGTGCCACCGGTGGGGACACAAAGGAGCCTTCAGCCAAGAAAGCAGCTGCGGTAAGGACAGTGCCTGAGCCAGCTGGGGGGCCCAGGAAAATCTGTGGCCAAATCTTACCCTCTTCTGGGAGAAAAGATGGAAAACTGAAATGTTCTGTGGGTTTCTGTTTCTGTTGAAGCGCCTTCCTGCTTTTTATTAGATGAATGACAGCATCTGCATAATTCTCTGCTCTGATTTCGCTGTGGTATGAAGGATTCTGTCCATTAAAAGACAAAAAGTCCTTAATAAAGACCCAGTCATTAGTGAACTTCAAGTTAATACTTATTTCAGGAGGTATATTTTGGTTTAAGCTCAGCAGTGTCAGAGGAGAAGCAGCAAAGGAACAATCCATGAAATTATTTTATCTTTGTATCATAAAACCCTTCTTCCTTCTTCCCAGGCCGTGGCTCCTGCTTTGCCAGAGGACAGCCTGGTCTCCATACCTCGGAGGGAGAAACCCCAAACCAGGTAACAATCACACCTTGTCCTTTTTCTTGACCTGTGACACTTCCATGTGAAACAGGTGGGTTTGTTCACATGTGGAAACTCTTGAGTTTTGAGGTAATTATTGCCAAAATCCAACAAAGAAACAATGTGAGATAATTTTTCTAGCAGCAATGCTTACTTAGGTTGTTTTCTTAAAATGCTGCACATGGGTACAGCTTTTCAGTGACTTTTTGAGTTTTCTGAGTGCCTACAGAAGTTCAGTTCTTTTTATGGTCAAATAAATAAAGGAGGAAGAGTCTCTCTGGCTATAAATATTGCCCTTTCCTTCCCAGGTTCCAGGTGTTTCTTCATGGATAAATCCCCAAACTGACAACCTGCTCATCCTGGACTCTAAAAGTAGCCCCAGGTTACTTGAGTCACAGTCCCTGTGTAAGGTTGAGACGTAGGAGGGTTAAATTCCACATAAGAAATGTCACACACTGATTTTTCCCTCTTTCTTGTTCTTCCCAGCCCTGAACTCCACATTGGGAGCCAGGCAGACTCCGTGGCACAGGCAGAGGTCTCGAGCTCCACCTCAGCTTCCTCAGAAGTGCCGGTGAAGATGCGCCGGCTGAGCTCCACGGGCTCTGCCAAAGCCCCTCTGTCTGTGGAAGATGACTTTGAGAAGCTCATCTGGGAAATCTCAGGAGGCAAACTGGAAGCAGAAATTGACCTGGACCCAGGGAAGGATGAGGATGACCTCCTTCTGGAACTTTCTGAGATGATTGACAGCTGAACTGCACAGTCTTAAAAAAAAAAAAAAAGGCAAACCACAAAAAAAAACCAACACCAAAAAAACCCCAAACATAAAAAAACCCTACACAAACCCCTTAACCTGTATATTTTGTTGGATCTGTGGAGGTGATCCTTTTCCTAGCTGAGGCTGAAGGCACACTTGGACTGGTAGGATTAGGCAGGATCTGCACTCAGTTGTCTGGAATTTCGGTGGTCTCTTCCACATGGAGAGGACAAAGCACTTGTTTTTTTGGGGGACACAGAGATGCCATCCCCAGACTGTGGTGGTTGTGAACTGCTCTGGTGATTCCGTGGCGCTCTGAAGGCTTCAAATAAAAACTCCACCTTCCTCCTCCCTTGACACACCCCAACGTTCGGCACATTTCAACGCTTCCTGTTCGGATTCCTTGGACACTTGGTACCCAAAGCCTGGAGTTACTATGTCAACTCTTGAGTTTTATTGCTGTATGCTCTCATTTTGACTTTAATTAGGGGGATTAATGACAATGTTGGGGGGAGGGAGCAGATTAATTAGTATTTTGGACCAAACACGCTGCCAAGGGCGGTGGCTGGGGTGTGTCCATCCAGCCTTACTTTGAATTATCAGGGTGCTTTTTCCTAGTGGGAACAGGATCCTGGGGTGGGCAGCCAGGATTCCTCTCTGCAGTAAATTGGGAAAGGAAGGATTGGTTTAAGTGCCTCTTGGTTCCAAGGATTGCTCCCCTGAGCTGCCGCCCCTTTATCCTGCTGAAGGAATTCCTCCCGTCTGCCAGCACCCGTCTTACATGCACATGGAATGACTTTGGGAGAGAGGGAGAGGGCATGGAAGGTTCCCCCCTCGCTGCTTCCCTCCTCCTGCTCTATCAGCCCGTGGAGACGGGGTTTGGTGTATCCCATGGTTTCTGTAAATATTTTATTCTTCCATTTTATATTTGTATTCTATTTAAGGTATTAAACGTAGGCTGGTCACCTCCGCTCGCCCTGCTCGTGTCTGTACAGACCCCATTCTGGTTTCTATGTGTATTTTATTTAAGAAATTGTATTAAACAGTCTGGTCGCCTCCTCCTTCCCTGTAGCTGTGTTTATAAATAAATAAGGCACAGGAGCGGGGCCTGGGGGATTTGGGGGGTCCCTCTGTGCTGGGACAGGGCTGAGGTACCTGTAGGGCTGTGTCCAGTTCTGGTCACAGTTCAGGAGGGGCTGAGGGAGCTGAGGGGGCTCAGCCTGAAGAAAAGGAGGCTCAGGGGGGACCTTCTGGCTCTGCAGGATTCCCTGACAGGAGCAGGGAGCCAAGGGGGTCAGGCTCTGCTCCAGGGCACAGGGACAGGAGGAGAGGGAACACCCTGTAATGGTCACTGCCTGTCCCCTTTTGGGGTGGCGTGCTGCATTTTGCTTGGACACGTGAACTGCCTCTTGCTCACTGATTCCTGGAGAAAAGGAATCATCCAACAACCCCCCTGCCTGGCTGTGGGAATGAGGGCAGTGTCCATCAGGATGGACCCAGAGGGGACAAATCCAGCTTGCATTGGCCCACCAGGGTCATGCTGGACACCAAGGTCAGGTGGGACACCAAGGTCAGGTGGGACACCAGGAGGAATTTTTCCATGGACAGAAGGGCAGCCAGGCAGCGGGGCTGCCCAGGATGGTTTAGAGCCCCAACCCTGGAAGTGTCCAGAGCTCCGGGTGACCGGGCCGTGCTGGGTCACCCGATCCGGACTGGATTTCCCCTCCGGTGTCCCCTCCGGAGCAGTAAACCTGCGGTCCGCCGGAGCAGTAGAGGCGCGGTCCGCCGGAGCAGTAGAGCTGCGGTCCTCCAGAGCAGCAGAGCTGTGGTCCGCCGGAGCAGTAGAGGCGCGGCCCGCCGCTATCCAACAGTGCCCCGCGCTCCCGCTGCAGCCATGGCGTACCGCGGGCAGGGCCAGAAGGTGCAGAAGGTGATGGTGCAGCCCATCGTATCCTGCACAGCGCTCGGGGGACGCGGGGGGAATGCGGGGGGATGCGTGGGGAGCGGGCTGCCGGCCGGGCAAGGCGCGGGCATCGCAGGTTTCACCCGCACCGATAGCACGAGGTGCCAGGCCTTGCATCGTGGGTTCCCCCCCCGCCTCAGGATCGAGGGTTTCACCCCCCGGGGATGGGGGGCTCAGCATCAGGGGCGGGGAGTTCAGTATCAGGGTCGCTTGGGGGTTTCGGCGGTCGTGGGTTTTACCCCCCGTGGGTCGGGGAGTTCGGCCCCGGGAGGTCTCGGGGTTCAGCCCCAGGGCTTGGGGGTTTCAGCCCTCGAGGATCGTGGTTTTGCCCCCCGAGGGTCGGGGGTTTCAGCCCTCGAGGATCGTGGTTTGACCCCCCGAGGGTCGGGGGTTTCAGCCCTCGGGGTCGGGGGTTTCAGCCCTCGGGGGTCGCGGGTTCCGTCCCTCGGATCACGGCTCTCATCCCCCGGGAGTTGCGGGTTTCACCCCCTCACCGAGGGTTTCAGCCCTGGGGGTCTCGGGTTTGATCCCTCGGGGGTTTTTCTCCCCCGGGGCTCCCTGGCCGTGCTGTGACCTTAACCCTGCACTCCAGAACCTGATCTTTCGTTACCTGCAGAACGTGAGTACCTGGGGGTGCCTCCTCTTCCCAAAATCCAATTTAAATGTGCTCTGTTTCACTTTAAAAGTTTGAACCGTGAGGGGAATGTTTGGTGCTCCTTGAGCTTGTGCTGCCTCACCAGACTGGGGGTCTCAGAGTTGCTAATTGGGGTTTTGAGCCGGTTTCAGTTGAGCTGAAGAACTCACAGTCGTTCAGGGGGGTGAGAACAGCTCAGCATTTCCTTCCCCCAGCCCGGAGTTCCCTTTGTGCCAGGAGCTGGATCCTGCACTCAGGTTTGTGGGGTGTTTTCACAGTACCCCAGAATGGTTTGGGTTGGGAAGGTCCTTGAAGATCCTCCAGTTCCACCCCCTCCCATGGGCAGGGACACCTCCCACTGTTTCCCTGTGGCAGTTAAAAATCTCTGCTGCCCTGTGTTTAATTATGAAATATTATTAATTAGTATTTTTTAATTATTATTAATTATTGCCAAAGCAGCACAAAACCTCAAAAACACCAGAGGATATAACAGACTCCTCTGAGAGCTGCAGGGGCTGTTGGCAGCGAGGAGCCCTTGATGCACAGGAGGGAACAAACTGCTTGGGGTGTTTGTGTTCGTGTTTTACTCTCCCTCCCCATCATTTTTAGAGATCCAGGATCCAGGTGTGGCTCTATGAGCAGGTGAACATGAGGATAGAAGGCTGCATCATTGTGAGTATCAGTGTCCCCTTGTCACACCTCTGATCCTTTTGGGGGGGGTTCAGGTTCATAAATCCATTTCTTCCTTCTTTTTCCATTGTTTTCCAAGAATGGGAGGGGAAATACTTCATGTTTCTCCAGTGAACACTGGTAATTGCAGAGCTAAAGAGAGTTTGTGTGGTTGTTGCTGAATTTCAGCTCCCTGACTGTGCTTGGTGCTTTTTCAGGGCTTTGATGAGTACATGAACTTGGTGCTGGATGATGCAGAGGAGATTCACTCCAAAACAAAGTCCAGGAAGCAGCTGGGTAAGTCAGGGTAGCTGTGGAACCTGGAAATCAGGTGTGGGAGCTGAAATCCACGTGTGGGAACCTGGGATCCAGTGTGGGAGCTGAAATCCAGGTGTGGGAGCTGAAATCCAGGTGTGGGAGCCTGGGATCCAGTGTGGGAGCCTGGGATCCAGTGTGGGAGCCTGGGATCCAGTGTGGGAGCCTGAAGCTCATGTGGAGCAGACACTGGGCTCAGTTCCTGCTCTTTTCTGAGCTGGTGGGTTTGTTCAACGTGCAGGAAAACGTGTCTGTGCCTGAGAGCAGGTTTGGGCTTCCAAACAGCTGTAACAAATCCGGGCTGGATGGGCCTTGGAGCAGCCTGGGCTAGTGGAGGGTGTCCCTGCCCATGGCAGGGGCTGGGACTGGGGGAGCTTTAAGCCAGTCTGTGGTCTCTCCAATCCCTGTTTCTCTTGTGTTGCAGGTCGGATCATGCTGAAAGGGGACAACATCACCCTGCTGCAAAGTGTTTCCAACTAGGAGTTGCTGTTCCTCACTTGCAACAGTGGCTGGAATGCCCTGGAGTGAATAAAGTGTCAGTGGGAGCAGGACTGGGCAGTGGGGAGGGAGTTGTGGTGTCTGGGGTTGTGTCAGAGGTGGGAACTGCCTGTTCCTCTGGGTGGGGATTTTTTTTTGTAGTTTGATGTATTTCGCAAATAAACATTTTTCACATTATCTGTAAATCTTGTTGTCAGTCCCAGGGTGTGGAGAGGGGAGAGAACGTTCTCCAGGTGGTTTGCTCTGTGGAATCTCTTTGTGTTCTGGGGTGTTAGATCTGGTTTAGGAGGACAAGGTGGGCTTGTTCAGGGTCCTGGAGCTTGTGTGGTTCCAGTGGGAGACTCAGGACTGTGATATTAATCCAACATTTACAAATGTCTTTGGTGGGTGTGTTTGTAAAATAACTCCTCTGCAGGTCAGAGAAGCAGAGAGGGCTCTTGGTTTGGGTTTAATGCCAATAATTTCTTGCTTCCTTGAGCAGCCTCTGGATGAACCATGGCACAGTTGGGATATCAGGTGAATCAGTCAGGATTTTATTGTGGTGGTTTATTTTATGATCCATTTGAGGATTGGACTCTTTTATTTAAGTTTCCACAGCTGAATTTCTTATCAATAAAAGAGAAGTGTCCTAATTTATTTGGGACTATGAGGCCCCTCTGCTGTTCTGATGTAAAGGAAGAGACAAAAAGGGTTTGTAATGAGAGACTGAGATTCCCTGAATGGAGAGAAATGAATCTGTGCTGGAAATCACTCAATAAGCTTTCAGTGTTTCAAAATTTAAATTTACATATCATCTTAAGCACGAAAATTAGTAAGATGGAGGATTTTTTGCCTCAAAGGATAGAAACGAAAGTCTCCTGTTGATCCAGCACATTGCTCCCATTCCAGGAGGTTGGACATCAGGAATATTGAGGAAAGAAGCTCCTGAGGGGCAGCACAACAGGGGCCAAAGCAGCTCTGCTTTGCAGCCTGAGAACAGGCAGGAGCTGTGCCTTTGTGTTCACAGGCTGCAGGGAGAGTAAACGGGGGAAAAAGGGAATTTAGTGATAGAAATCACCACTGGAAGCTGCACATGTGGAATAAAAGGGTTTAGAGGTCCCCTGCATCTGCTGCCTGTTTTACCCTCGATGTGCCTGGTGAGGCTCTCAGGGAAGCAGCAATGACTGTCCTGGGAAGTAGTTCAGGTGTTGCAAGGGCTGTAAAATTCCCTTCCCTCCATCCCCTCATCGTTACAGGCATGAGGGACTTGATTCTCTAAAATTCAAACCACTCCATGTCATTTTGAAGTAGTTTCTTTTCCAATAATGGGTAACTTTTTTCACTAATAGTGTGTGCTTAAAAAAAGGTTTAATGCAGAAAAAATAAATAGGAAAAAATTATAAAATTATATTTAATTTGCTGAGCTCCAGTTTATCCAGTGAAATAAAAAAAGCCTCTAAGGTGAGGCTGAGCACGTGGCTGGCACGGAAAAGGGATGGACACGAGGAGAAATGGCTCGTTCTTATCAGCCCTGCTGCTGCCAGCTCCAAATTGTGCACTTTGAGACTCGGTGATGCCTCCAAAGCTCCTCTGCTCCTTGATATGATCAAATTAGCGCCGCTGGACGTCGATATTGGAGCAGGTTGATGACGGGAGGAAGGAAGTCCAGGCTAATCAGCTCCGAAGCATCTCCGATAAGGTCCCAAAATAGTCCCTAATTATGTGCGTGGGGGAGCTGCAGAAGAAAAGAGGCTCCCAGCAGGAAGCCACGAAGCTGCAAAAAGCCTCCAGGAGAGCCCTGGATGTCCAGGAGGAAACACAGCCCCATTGTTTGAGCAGCTCCTGGCACTGGAGCCTTGTGGTCCAACAACAGCTTCTGGGCATGACCAGCACAGAGACGGGGCACAAAAACAATCCCTTCCCAAGAAACACTTGTCTGTCCTCCTAAAAACCGCAGGGCTGACTCATCCAAAGGCTTGCGGAGTATTTTAACCCTGAACCCTTCCAGCTGCCTGCGCCTTGCCGAGCTGCAGGCAGGGACAAGGTAGAGGCTCTGTCGGGAGCTGCTCAGCCGGGGAGCCCAAATTCCTGCCTGGACCGGGACAAAACTGGCTGCCAAAGAGTTGGCTGGACAGAAGAGGGAGCTGCGGGCTCGGCTCCTCCAGCCCCTCCGAGCCCAGTGCCACAAGCCCGGCAGGAACGCAGAGTTCCCCAGCAGCTCCGCTGGCTCCCAGACAACGTGGAAGGAAGCGAACTGGGCTGACTGGTGCGGGGTTTGCTCTCCAATGGTCCGGCCTGGATCTCCTGGGCAGCAGCAGCAGCAGCACCTGGAGGGGATGAGCAGTGGAAGGTTCTGGGTGTGCTGAGCGCCAGGCAGAGAGCAGGAGAAGGCAGAGTGAGTGCTTCCCTTGGGGCTCTGTGTGCAGCAAACCCCCTTCCCTCTGGCTTTCTGCTGCCTCCAGCCCTCGTGGGGTCGCTTTTGCCAGCTGGACTTTTCCATAACACGCACATTCCACTCTTCCATACCGTGCAAATCCCTTCCCCTCCAGGGCAGGGGGTGTGGGGCAGCGGGAGGGGGGTGTGGGTGGGTGTAAAGTCTGTTTTGGAGGGAGATACTTTGAGGTGACGTGATCAGGAATGCCCAGAGAGCTGGACATGGCAGTGGGATGTCCTGCTGTGGCACAAACCCCACCCTGGAGTGTTCACACATCTCTAGGGATCAAAATTTCCAACTTGCCAGGGTCTTACCTCTCCCAGCACTTGCATACCTGTCCCAAATCCAACCCCAAATCCAGCTGAGGGTGCTTTTAGACACCATCTCACCCGACCCAAATGTTTGCTTTATAGAAATAGAGCTCATTTTTGTCAGAAAACGGAGTGATTGGGACCTGTTCCTGCACTCCTGCTGCACAGGGTTGGGTAAGACAGAGCTCCTGGGCTCCTCCCTGGCTGTGCCAGGCAGGTGAGAACCCACTCACACCCAGCTGGGGCTCTGCAGTGTTTGATTTTTTTCTCTCGCAGCACTGGAAGGTGCTTTGAGTAAATATTTGTCTCTTTTCTCTGCCTGTGGCGTTGGGGTTCTGGGAAAATGCTGCTTTTCTTCCTTCTTGCACTTGGGAATTGCTTGTCCTGGCCCAGCCCAGTCCTTTTGGGGGCTGAGCTCTCCGTGCTTGTGAAAGAGCCCCTGAGGAGGGAGGCAGAGGGGTCCTGCCTTTCCAGCCGGGATCACTTTGTGGTGGTTTGGTAGGACTCGATGATTTATAGGATGATTTTATGTGTTTGAAGCTCGGGCTCTGAGCTGCCTGCAGGTCGGGGCTCTCCCGAGGTGTCACTGCAGTCCTGCTCAGGCTGTGTGGGATGCAGTGGGATCCATCCTGGGCAGGACATGGATTTGTGTTGGCAGGAGCTCTGCAAACACCTTCTGGGGTTTGTGGCTGCTCCTGAGCTTGGGGTGCCTTCAGCAATTCCCATCTTTTCAGTCCTGGAACCCTCTGAGTACACAGGGAGGTGGGCTGTGAGGCTGTGTGGGGTTTAGGAGGGGAAAATCCCCTTTGCCACCTCCTTTGATCCCACACAATTCCCTTCTCCCACAGCCCCTCCACCCCGTGCTCCACTGCACGTTATCTGGGAACGTATTCCAGCGCTGGGATGTTTTAGGGATTGTGTGCCTAAAAATAATAGTATGGAGCAGACAACAGTGGAAGGTCAAGGACTCAAAGGGGCTTAGAAACTGTGCCCTGGGGGCACCATCTGAGTATGGAAAATGTGTGGAGGGGAGAGGCAGGAGCTGGGGGGAGCAGCCTGAAAGCCCTGGAGTGCTTTTCCCAAATTCCCTGCCTGTCCTTGTCCCAGTCCCGAAATTCCCTGCCTGTCCTTGTCCCAGTCCCAAAACTCCCTGTCTGTTCTTGTACCAGTCCCTAAATTCCCTGCCTGTTCCTGTCCTAGTCCCGAAATTCCCTGCCTGTTCTTGTTCCAGTCCTGAAATTCCCTGCCTGTTCTTGTCCCAGTCCCGAAACTCCCTGCCTGTCCTTGTTCCAGTCCCACGTGGGGATGGGACCCTTTGGGACTGTTTTTTGCCATTTCTCTCCTTGGGCAATGAAACTGCCCCTCTCTTTGCCTTGGGGTCGGTGCCCACCACAGGCACATCGGATGCCACGGGGAGAGGAGTTTGCTGAGGAGGCGTTTTGCCCTTTTTCCCCCCCAAATCCTTGCAGAACCCCCTAGATCCCTGCAGGAGGACTGTCCCCAGACTGGCTGCAGCAGGTCCTGCGCTGTGCCCTGCGCTGGCAGCCCACACACAAGGTGCCCAGCATGGCAGCCCCCCCGCCGCTCCTCCTCACATTCAGACCCACCAGGGGCATCGTTCCCATTGTTCCCAGCATCTCTTGGAAAAATGAGTCATGGGCGTTGTGCCTGCCCTCAGCGGGGACACTCCGCCACATGAGCAGCAGCTCCGCCCGCCCCCCGCGCCGCTGCCTCCTCCCAGTGCCCGCGGTACCAGCGGCACTGGTTTCACTGGGACCGCTCCGTCTGCCGCCTCTCATCCCCGCTGCAACCTGGGCTGGCGGGTCCTGATCCCCCTGCACGGAGCTCAGCCCGAGCTGTGGTCCCAAAACCCGCCGCCCAAAAGGCGACCCCCCTGCCAGAGGTTTCCATCCCCTCCTGTGCCCAATTTCCCAGCACAGCCGGAGCTCTGGGCTCTGTTCCTGACCAGCAGTGGGGAATGTTTTTAGGGCTTCTCCCATGACCCCAGTGTGTTTACAGAGGGACAGGCTGACGCCCACTGCAGGATTTGGGGGGAGATGTGGTAAAACCAACCCAGGAGACAGATTTGGGCTTGGGCAGGTTATTTGACTCACCTGGGGGGATTTAGTAAGACCTGGGAGGTTTACTAGGACCTTACCAGGTCCTGGTCTAGGCTTTTCCTGGCTCAGCAGAAAGGTGACAGGACAAGGAGGAATTGTTCAAACTGCCAGAGAGCAGGGTTGGGTGGGAAATTGGGGAGGAATTCCTCCCTGGGAGGGTGGGCAGGCCCTGGCACAGGTTGGGCAGAGAAGC
>JAWWEE010000069.1:3434314-3453209 GCA_035221455.1 Xenops minutus | reverse complement strand
GGGGGATTGGTGGGGTGTCTGTGCAGGGCTGGGGGTTGGACTGGATGGTCCTTGGGGGTCCCTCCCAGCTCAGCACATCCTTTGTGCCAGGAGTTCAGCTCTCCCCAGTGCCAGGGGAAGGATCACCACGGGTGTGAGATGAGGCACCTCTGCTGGGCAGGGATGGGGGGATCTGCCCCAATTCCCAGGCTCCCTCATTCCCCTTTCCAACAGGTCGGGATTTGCAACTTCTAACAATGCTTTCATTAAGTCCAAGTTTGGCATTTATGGTCTTGTCAGCACAGAGACAAATAAATATGTTGTTCTCACTTAGCAACCTGAGCTAAATTCTGACAAAAGTAGGTGTTTTGTCTTCTTTTGTGTAAGAGAGAGAGATGAAGTGTCTTGTAACCATGACTGCCAGCCAGGCTGGGTGGTTTGGATTGATCTTTACACTTCAAATGTACCAGCACTTGGATGTTTCCCTTTGCCTTGTGTTTCTGGGGAGCCTGGGGTTAAAAAATCAGGTGATTAATGTCATTAATAACTTTGGTCTATCAGCTCCTAATGACTCCCTTTGGAGTCACTGCTGGTCAGGCAGGAGGGTGTTTAAAGCTTCTCTTCACAGGTAGATCCAGCTCTTTTCTTTTCAGAAGTGCCTCTTTGCTTCCTGATCCTCAATCGTGGCTCTGGATGAGCCAGTGGAGGTGGGGAAGTGCTGCCAGTGGGATTTACTGGTGCTCTGGGTTACTGCATGATGGGCACCTGCTGCTGCCACAGACTGGAAGTGTATGGAGTTGAACTTGGATTTCTGTAAAACCAAACTAGGTGAGAACTGGAGAGCAGCAGGACAGTTTGGTTTGTTGAGGTCTCCTGGGGCTGGAGCAGCAGGAGGGGCTGAGGGAGCTGGGGGGGCTCAGCCTGGAGAAAAGGAGGCTCAGGGGGGACCTTCTGGCTCTGCAAGTCCCTGCCAGGAGGGGGGAGCTGGGGGGGGTCGGGCTCTGCTCCAGGGAACAGGGACAGGAGCAGAGGGAATGGATTTGGGTTGTGCCAGGGCAGGTTTAAGTTGGATATTGGGAAAATTCTTTCCTGGAAAGGGCTGTCCATCCCTGGCACAGCTGCCCTGGCAGGGGGGATTCCCCATTCCTGGAGGGGTTTAACATCCCTGTGGATGTGGCCCTTGGGGACATGGGTCAGTGGTGGCTTTGGCAGTGCTGGGGGATGGTTGGACTCCATGATCTTCAAGGGCTTTTCCAACCTAAACATTTCCGTGATACCTTTTTCCTTGGAAAATTGCAAGGGATAAAAAACATCCCTGCTAGTCTGGAGTTCTGTACAGATCACTTTTAGGACCCCAGACGCTCCTGAGCTTGGTTTCTGTGTCTGGATATATTTTCATCCAATAACTGGAGGTGCTGCCTCCCTTCAGCTGCTCCTCATCCCTCTTGTCCCTGCAGTGGCACTTGGCAGATGGAATTTGTGAGTCCTCCCTGCCTTTGGGCAAAGGGAAACATGCCTTAGGTGAGGCTGTGGTTTCCACCAGCTGGAGGAGCCTCCAGCTACTCCTTAGTAAGTCATCCTGGGGAAACTCTTCTGTGCAGAGGCCTTGGGGATGTTGTTTCCAAGAAAATACAGCTTTTTGGGGGGCTCTGTAGGGTTTCTGCAGAGCTTCTGCATTCTTCCCCCACTGTAATTTCTCTTTGAGATTGCTGGTTGTTTTCCCAGGGGGCTCATAAAATAATCTCAGCCAGGACTGGTCAAGTACAGAGATTACACAAAAGCTATAACTCCAAAATTTTGGTTTTAGGGGGATCAGACACAAAAAGTTGTGTAGGATTCTAATCAGCAAAGCCCAGCATGGTCTGAGAAATCAGATTAACACAGAGCTGCTTCTGGGCTAATGGACATGGCAACAAGGATATTTTTAAACATGCTGGATTTCCCCCACCCACCCCCCCCCAAAATTCAGCATTTTGCAAAATCGAATTGTTTTGCTGGAAAACATCCCTTAGACCCCAAGACATGCAAGGCCACATAGGATTTCATTCAAAAGACCTGATTTCTCTTCTCCCAAGGAAGCTGAGAGGTGAAGACTCTCCAAGCACAAGGTTATCTGTGGAAAATGAGATGCATTTTGTAATGGTGGGGTCACAGCTGGCTTTGGCATTGCCTGCAATGACTGGAGCCCTGATTCCCACAGAAATCCAGAATCCCAGAATATGCTGAGCTGGAAAACACCCACAGGGATCATCGTGTCCAGCTCTTGGCTCTGCACAGGAACATCCCCAGGAGTCACAACCAGGTGATGCTTGAGCATCTCTAACCTAAGCTAGGAGAATCCAAGAACTTTAAATTGGAGTTGGGCTGGTTCGTTACACTTATAAAATTAACGAGGACAGGATCTTGATGGTTTTTTTCCCTGTTTTAGGAAGGGCAGGAGCTGCTGGACCAATTCAGTGTGGCTTGGAGAGCATTCCTGCTCCGGGTCATCTCCTGTGCTGGGGGTTCCACCAGCCAGGGGTTGTTCCTCCTTCCCTGTTCCTGTTCCTCTCTGAACTCACACACACACACACACACACACACACACAATTTTCCTCTCTCCTCCCTAGGTGGAAGTGCCCCTGTGGATTTTTCTAATCCCAGCTCCTTCTTCCCGATAATTGTCTGCGAGGCGTCCAGGCGGCTGTGCTGACAGGCTGTGAATGTGCTGCGAGCCCCATAATGAGCCTGTGAGCCAGCACAGGAGGCCACCCACTGCCCTGGGCACTGTCCCTCCCTTGGGCAACCTTTAGGAGCCAGGGGAAGTTGGTCCAAAGGAGGATGAGGGATGGGAGGGGATGGAGTGTGGCTTGGCACTTCCATGGAGGTGCTCTGGGAACCAGGGAAGGTCATGGGAGGTGGGAGGGATAAACTTTTAGGGTTTTAAATGAAGCAGGGGCTGGCTCTGAAATCAGGATCTCTCCTGTGCCTGCACCTCCTCTTCTCTGTTGATCCACAGGTGCCACGTTCAGGTCCCAGGATAGAGTGGTTGGATCATTCAGACTGGAAACCCAGCCTGGAAATTTCTCATTGACCCCATAAATCATCAGAGCTGCCACTTTCCAAAGGCACAGCCTGGAGCCTTTGGGGTGGCTGGAGGGAAGGACATGGTGTGCCCTGGGGTGGCACCCGGTGCCTTCATCCTGCCTCTGGATTTAGGAGCACATGGCAAATGCCAGCTCCTTGCCAACCCCATCCCTGGGAGTGCCCAAGGCTGGTTGGACAGGGCTGGGAGCACCCTGGGCTGGTGGAAGGTGTCCCTGCCCATGGCAGGGGTGGGATGAGATGATCCTTCAGGTCCCTCCCAGCCCAAACTGTTCTGTGATTCTCTCTTGTTCCATTGGTGTGGTTTTGTTCCCAGCAAATTTATTCTCGTGGATTCCCTTTCCCTCTGTCCCTTCCCAGCCCCACAACACCCAGGTGTGGTGCAGGGCCCACGTGTGTGAAAACCCTGATATGGAGGTGACAACCCCTTGTTTGGGCATGGCTCCCACTGTTCTTTTTTTTCTCCAGCATCTTCCAAATCAAGTTTTTCCCATTAAGAACATCAATTCCCCATTTTCCTGCTCCTCCCTCTCCTGCAATCTTGCTTCTTTCTCAAGACTACACCATTTTTTCCCCTTGGAAAACCCAACTGGGTGCTGCTGTGGCCATCCCTTCTGCACTCAACGTTGGGTGTGACATTCCCTCCTTTCCATACTCCTGCTCCTCTCTAACTTCCTTCTCCACATGGATCCTTATTGCTTTCCCTTCCCTTAGACTCCTCCATTCTGTTCTCCTTGCCTTGGGAAAGCTCCAGTTGGTAACCAGCCCAGTTTTCCATCCCTCCCAGCCTCTTCACCTCCCAGCCCTAATGAATGAGTTTTTTTCCTTCCTTCTCCTAATGCTCTTTTCTTCAGCTTGGCTGTATGGGATTCATCAGGCCTAATTAGTGCTCTGATCCAGCAATCTGGTGAGTGGAGGGATGAAGGATAAACTTCTTTGGAGCCAGGCCCTCCTTCCAAGTGGACTTCCTAGGTCACTTGGAGCAGCCAGCTCCAACTGCTGTGGTCAGGGTTGGCCCAACATTGGATCAGGGAGAGATTTCAGCAGCATGGTGAGCAAAGCCTGGAGAGCTGCTCAGTGACAACTCAGGGGGTGTCACCTGCCAACCAACGTCCACCTCGCTCCCTGAACTCTCAATATTCCTCTATTTTATAAAAAGTCCCTCTCAAAAGAAGGTGAAATAACTTCTTGGGCTTCTTGAGTGTATTTGCTGTGCTAGGAGTTGTTTAAGAGGGGCAAGGTTAGACCTTCAGCAAATGGTTTGGTCGTTGCCAAGTTCAGGCACTCAAAACCATCACTTGGGCTTCAAAAATCTTGATAAAACAGCAGGAAAAAACCAGATTTTTTCCAGACTTCCCGTGTTTTCAAAATTCGTGTCATGGTGGACGTGAGGGTGGGACTTTTTGAAAGAAGAAGGGAGAGCAAAGGAAGCAGAAACGTTGGTCTCTGTGACCTGGGAGTGTCCAAGGCCAGGTTGGATGGGCTTGGAGCACCCTGGGCTGGTGGAAGGTGTCCCTGCCCATGGCAGGGGGTGGCACTGGATGAGTTTAAGGTCCCTTCCCACTCAAACCATTCCATGATTCCACGTGTTTGAGCTCAGGTATCAGGTTTGCAGGAGGGCTTCTTGCTGCAAGGGCTGGATCTCCAAACTCAGGAGGTTTCCTGGCCCAGCCCTGCTTCTGGCTGCTGCTTTTCCCAATTTTGCCTTATCTGCTGTTCTCCAGCCTCTTGTCTGCAGAATAGGAGCAGTATCTAATAGTCCCCGGGGGTGATGGCTGATGGAGTGGTGTGATATCCTCAGCTGAGTGGAACAGTCTCTGGCTCTCCTGCTGCCTGACAAGCTGCTCTGTAAATAATCCCGAGTTTTCCAGGGATATTTCTCTCCTCCCCTGTGCTCCCCTGTCGGGTGTCTTAAGAGTTAAGGAGATTATTCTGTGGTTTTCACCTTGTAAACTGAGCTGGGAGTAGCCTGGTGAGGGATCTTACAGGGTTGCCCAACCCTGGTTGGGTTTTATACATTTAGATGCTACAAAACAGAGGGGAATTTTGTCCCAGACACCAATGTGTGTCCCCCCAGGGACACCCAGCCTGGTGGTGGTTTGTGGCACCTGCAGAGCTGCCCCTTGTCACCCCAAGGAGCACAGACCTCTGGGGGGCCCAATGAGAGTGTTTGGGGGCCAGGAGGGCCAGCAGGACCCCGTTTTGGGGGAGATGAGCCAAGAGTTAGGGCTACAGGGACCAGCATCCGCCCTCAGAGGGGCTTTGTTGTCAGCTGGGGCCCGGCAGAGCCTCTGCAGTGCTGCCTCCTCCCCAGAGACAGTGTTTTGGAGCCCGTCCTTTATCGCTGATCAGCAGCACAGCCAATATTCATATCGAGGAAATGAGATAAAATCAGACCCCAAGGTGGGCTCCGAACTGGGTGCATGAGACATGCACAAGTTTGGGGGGAGAGGGAAAGGGGGGTTGTGGTGGGAGCTCTTTATCAGAGAGGAAATTGCACTATTTGAGGGGGGAAAAGCATGTGTGTGTGTGTGTGTCTGTGCACCCACAGTTGTGTAAATAACGCTTTTTGGGAGCATGAAAGAGCTCCCAGACAAGCTTGTGCCAGCTCTGCTGGCACCTGGGGCAGGCTGGCATCTGTGTGTGCCCAGGCTGGGGTCAGGCTCGTCACTGCCACCTCCCCAGGCTGGTGGCTTGAGAGGATGGAGCACATCCCCAGAAGACCAGGGGATCTGCAGGAGCAGCCAAAGCTCTCAGAGCTCCCAAATCCACGGGGTGCAGCACCCAGGGGATGGTTCCTGTGCTACCTGCTGTGCTTGGCCCCTTCAGCTGGACCTGGGCTCCTGGAGGGGGGACACAGCCCCCTGCTCTGTGTGGGAGCCGGGGGAGCAGAGGGGTCTGGTTGGAGGCAGCAGTGCCAAAATCCAGTGTCTCTTATCACACCTGACCTGTTTTCCCCGAATAGCTTCTCTTGAGCCCCAGACAAATCTTTTGGTGCTTTTTCCATAGATTCATCTTAGAGGCATTTCAGAGGCAAAGTCCAGCCTCATCTTCTGATTAGAAGCAGTGGGAATTCCCAGGATTAACACACACAAACAAACTGACCTGGGTTCAATTATACCTTAATTAGCTGCAGTTTCTTCCTTCTGAAAAACCCAAATGCTCTTGTGGAGCTGAGTTTGATCTGAGGCTACCAAGAGCTTGGGCTGGGCTTGTCCCCCTCTGATGGGGGACGGGCTGGGGGGGTCGGGTGGTGCCCAGGGAGCACCAAGGGGCACGTGGGAAGTGGGGAAAGATCTTCTGCAGCAGCTGAGCCCAGAGCTTGGGCAGCCTCTCAGCCCTGGGGCAGGAAGGCTGCGGTCCAGGGAGCAAGGAGGGGGCTGGGCCATGCACTTCACCTCTTCCAGATGGTTTGGGACCTCTCCTTGGGTTACCCAGAGGGTGGTGGGACCCCTGGGGAAGGGGTCTGAGCCCAGCTCCCTGAGTGGTGGTGAGGAGTCTGTGCCAGGCTGAGTTTCTGCAGGGTCAGTGTCCCCTTCCCCCAGCTGAGCTTGCCAGCGTGGCTTTTCCCAGCCCAGGCCCCTCCTGGGGCTCATCCCGGGCTCCCTGGATGAGTTCCTCCCTTCCCAGCTGTTGTGAGCAGCCTCCTGCTGAAAGGGTGTCTCTGGGGAGAACATATCTCTTTCCTGCTCCATCAATCTCCCAGCCCACCTCCCGCACTGCATCGGGCTCTGGAGTGGCTGCAGTCGGCTCCCTGCTCCTTCCCCTTCCCCCAGCGCTTGCACAGCACCCAGGCTGAATTTTATATGGGAAAGAGCCATGGAAATCAGTCCTGGGATGCTGCACAACCAGGGAAGGCAGCGCCCAGGGCTGTGTTTTCCCTTCCTGCGTCCCTCTAGTGATGCCAAGCACCTTTTCCTTGGTGATGGAGAACTCAAACACCCCCGTGTCTGGGGGATGGGGGTCTTTAGGGGATGCTTGGTGATGGAGGAGGCAGCAAAACACGGGGACAGTGCCAGGTGGGCACGGTGCCCTCCTGCAGGTACAGTGGATGCTCCCGGAGGCAGATGGGACTTTGGCTGGATGGGGTTTGTCCCCTCACCATGGCACGGGTTTGTTGGAGTCCAGAGGGATGGAGAGAGCACCCTGAGCCCCTCGAGGCGAACCTGCCCTGCTCTGACCCCATCCCCGCGGGCTGTGGGGGTTCTCTGTGTGCCCCCACTCGGATGGGTGGTCCTGGCCCCGCTGCCCGTGCCCTGGCCTGGGCTGGCACAGGCGGCTGAGCCGTGCCGTGCCTTTTTAGGCAGGGTGGTGGGCAGGGGGTGGGGAGGGAAACATGCCTGCCTCGTTATTTACTGTCCCACACACGGAGCCTGCCCGGCCCTCGGGAAACCTCCATGCACGGCGCGGCTGGGCTCTGCAGCGAAAGCAAACAATGGGATCCCCAGGGACAACAATGCCCCATTGTCCTTTGAAGCCATAACAATGAGACAATAGTCTACAGTCTGCTCCCTTTATTCCCAGGCACGCCCCCCCCCTGCCCCGCAGCCCCGGGACCGGCTGTGGCCGGGGGCTCCCGAGGACCCTCCGCCGCCGCCGCCGCTCGCTGTGCCCCCGACCCGCCCGCACGGCTCCATCCCTCGCTCCGGGGTGAGTCCCGGGGGTCCCCACCCCCCGTCGTCCGCGTGGGTTGTGCCTGGAGAGAGGAGAAAAGGAGGTGGTTCCTTTGATCCTCGGGGTTTCACCAGCGGGAGGGATGGAAAAAAAGTCCCGTTAAGGTCACGCGGTGCGAGCCCCGGAGAACAGCGGGGCTTTGTTGTCTCCGGGGATGGCCACTTGTCAGCTCTCCATCACCGCGCTGCCTGAAGGGTTCCTGGTGTTCCCTTCCCCTCGTGGTGAAAGGAGCGACCCCACCTCGGTCACTGCAGAGCCCCCCCGAGATGCTCGGCAGGAGCTGGTTATGGGGAGGAGGCAGCAGGGGATGGGGGACAGGGGGTCCCCACCATCCTGCACCTCGAGGGTCTTGGAGCTGCTTTCCAGGCACCTCTGCTCTCATCCCTCTGTCTCCAGGCCGCATCAGCCATTCCCCAAGGGTCGAATCCTCAGCTGCTCTTTGCATCCCTGTGGTCCCCACAAGCTGCTGGGGGCATTCTCAGAGCCGAGGGGTGAATCCTTCCCTGCTTTTCCAGCTGGGAAGCAGCAGCTCTGGGCACGGAGGGCTGGCAGTGGGGGTCGGTGCCCACCCTGCAGCCCTGAGGGTCGCTGTCAGAGGGCACAGTCACCATCCAGCACGGGGGAGATGCTGGGGTGGGCAGTGGGAACACTGCTGCAAAGCAGTCTTGGTGCTCCCTGCCATGGAATGCTCTCCTTGCCCCTTCCCTGGCTCCTGAAGAGCAGGGATGGGGGAGAGCCAAGGCTGTGCTAAGCAGGGATCACCAATGCCATGGTCGGGACTGTTTGGCTGGGCTTGGATCCGGGCTGGGTGAGGGATCCCTGTCCTGGCACTGGGATTCAGGGCTGGGAGAGCTGGGCCCAGACACTTCTTGGTGTTTGTGGCTGTGCCACAGCCTCCCTCGTGTCTGTGCCAGTGTCCTCGGCTGCTCCGCTGGGAGCGGGGCTGGGCTCCCATTCGGCCTTTTCCTGGTGCTGGTTTGTCACAGAGAGAGCAGAGAACCCAGGGTGGGGGGACATGGGGACTTTGGTGTCCCCAAAGGGCCCCCCCACTCCCACCCCTCCCACTCCTCCCGTTACCTATGGGCAAACAAACCCACCTGAATAGGTAGTGAATGGAGTGAGAAAAGAGCCCGGAGCACATTGTGCTTCCAGCGAGCCGGGAACAATTGCTAAATACAAATCACAGAGAGAAAAGGGAGAGAGAGAGAGACAAAAGCAAGAACCCCGGCACAAAGGAGAGGAATGAAATGGTAAGTAAAGTCAAACAAAAAGGAGCCGGGCTGAGACAAAAGGAGGGAACAATATCCCCGAGGCAATAGGCTCCTGAACAATGGGGACAGTGACAGCGGCACAAAGACACACTGTTTGCAAGTAGACGTTATCTCACACAGCCACTGGCAGGCCTGGCCCTGGCGCTTCTATTTTCAGGGATGCTTTTGTGCTGCGCTGAACAATATTCCTTGCATGGCTGCAGATAGAGAGATGAGGGGGGTTCGGGGCTTTTTTTTAGCCTTCCCGGTGCCAGCTCTGTAACAGAAGCAGGTTCAGCCCTTCTGGGAGTGGGGCAGAGCGAGGGGTGGGTGAGCAGAGTGGGCTGAGCCCACGCGGGGATGCCAGGGGAGCTGGATGGCATCGGCTGATGCCACCGGGCTGGGACCTTGCTCAGCGGGAGCCCACGACGCTGTGTCCCGGTGTTTTAGGACTGACATCCAGGGCTTATCAGCCCCAAGTTTGCATTTGAACAGCTGCACTTGGAGCCTGACACCAGGACCGGGCAGACCAGTAGGATGGCATTTCCCAGCTCCTTTTGTTTCAAGCACTTTAGTTTTTAACCTCTGAAGGTGCCGGCAGGGTCCTCGGGTGCTGCTGGCACGGCTCCCTGGCATCCCTTGGCACCCACCCGTGCTCCCTGGCCATGGGCAAGTCACTCAGCCCCGGTGAGAGAAGCAGTGGCAGAGTTTGGCACAGTTTGGCAAAGTTTGGCACAGTTTGGCACAGTTTGGAGGGGTAATTCTGCAGGTCACAGCTCAGCCCTGCTCGGGGCAGAGTCCATCCATCCTGGGTGAGGATGTCCCTGACTGTTCCAGCCTTTTCCTACCAGGCTCGGGTTGTTGCACACCTGGAGCCTGGGGAGGGTGGGCAGGCAGCTCCCATTGTCCCTGGTTGTACTGGGGCTGGCAGGAGCTGTACAGGCCTCCTGGTCTTGCCTCCTGCACGTGAGGGTTGCAGGTCCATTCCCTGACATCCCTCATCCTCACATGGCTCCTTGGGATGTGCCATGGGCTGTTCCCACTGGGCTGCTTTCCCCATCCACTATGGAGAGCTCGCTTGCCGTGCCTGTGCTGATTTGGGGGTTCATGGAGCTTGTACAGGTGTCATCCAGTTCTCTCCTGCAAAACCCTCCTCCGGAGCCTTCCCAGTTGTCTCTCACTGCCTGGTTCTTCCCAGTAGTGTGGGAAACTTGGGATCACTGTTACACACCAGGACGTTTGGGATTGTTGTTACAGGGTGTGTTTTCTCAGCACCCCATCTGCAGATCCCACCTGGATCCCTCCCTGGCATGCTCCTGCCCTTTTCCCTTCTGGTCCCCAAAAAAATCCACCCCTCCTGCACCACCCCACCAGGAGCTGCCACAAAGCACGGGGACGTCACCCAGTTATGGTAAGTGAGGTGGGAGAGGAGAAATCAGGGTGTTGTGAAGCCAGAGCTGGAGCCGCCCCGTATCGGCCGATCTGAGCCGCCCAGTTCGAGCAGATGGGCTCGGCTCTCACTTGAAAAGCTGCATTTTCTGATATCGATCACGTTATCTGAGGGCACATCCTGTTGCTAAGTTTGGCTGTTTCCTCTGTTCAACAGCTGGGGAGCAGCAACAGCTGCTCTAAACCTGTGCGGTGGGATGTGATGGGCTGGGGGGCTCAGGGTGAGTAAAAAGGGATCTTGGCTTTGGTTTGGCCGTGGTGTGATGCGACATTTCAGCAGTGCCACAGCGAGCAGGGTCACATCCTGCCCTTTGCTGCCCGGCTGGTGGGTCACAGTGAGACCAGCCACGGAGGACGTGGTGCTGGGGAGGATATTTGGGGCACTAAATCAAAGCAGAGCTGCCGCACATTGAAGTTGTTCTCAGGAAAACGGCTCCCGAATCCCGACCGCGGGTATCTGATGTTGTGGTCGTGTCGGTACACGTGCTCTGAGCTGTGTCTCGAGGTGCAAAGCGCCTGCGGGAACGGCTGTTCCCCCCAGATTAAAGCCTTTGTACCCTCTGTGGCTGTGCCGGAGCAGCAGCTCCATGGTCTGTGCCCTGCCCGGCCCCACAGCCGGAGCTCAGCCATCAAACTCGCTGCAAATCCCCATTTCCAAAGGGTGTGTTGTCCCTGCTGGGTGATGGGAACAGGAAAAATCAACAACCCCAGGGAGTTTAACCCTCTCCATCCTCCCCAGGCATCAGCTCTGCCCCTCAGCTGGGGCTGGGTCACCGGTTCCCCTGAGCTCTGCCATCCCAGGGAGTCACCAGTGTCCCCATTTAAAATTCCAGAAGGCTGGGTGATGCTTTTTGGTCTTCTTGGGAGAGGTGAGCCCCAGTCCTCCTTGCTTCCAGCAGCTCTTTATGCCCATCACCCACCCCTCGGGGCTCGTGTTGCTTCTGCTCATCCTCTGTGTCAGGAATTTCTCCTCCCAACCCTGGTGGGCGAAAACAAGTCTGACTCTTTCTGATCGAATTTTGAGAAGTTGGAGCTCTTTGCTGCAATTAGCTGGTATTTAAACCCTCGCTAACCCTTAACATCCTAATGACAATAATAATGATGCTCTACACATCCCGCAGTGCCACGCAGCTAAAGATTACACTCGCTAATTAATTAAGCCCCGACCTCCCCCCCTGCTTCCCTCACCCAGGAGAAGAAATCGCTGAGAGTCTCTTAAGAAAGGACATAAAGGCAGGGAAACTCAGGCACCAAAACAAGACAAATGGGGATTTGAAGACAATCCGGGCCGGGTCCATGTGACCCGAGGAGTGGACCAGGCAGGAGAAAGGATAAAAATGCCAAGCACAGAGCGGCCAGGGAAAACAACCGCCAGCTTAAAAAACCCGGGGAAAGAAAAGCACCAAGATGAAGGGAGTGACAAAGCATCAAAGGGAAGAGAAACCAAAGGCGTCGGAACAAAGGACAAGCTGGAACAAAGGACCAAAGAGGGGAGAACAAAAGCACTAAATAGAAAACAAAGGCGGGAGACCAGAAAAGCCCCTCTGTGGGGCTGAGCGGGAGGGTCCCGGCCCGGTGGGAGGTGGGTGGTGCGGGGTGCTGCGGGTCCCCGCTGGAGCCGGGCTGGCGGAGGGTGCCGGAGGCCCCGGGAGCCCCAGTTTCGCCTTGCAATGGTCAGCTCTGAGCTCTGCCCCCAGAACCGTCCCGTCTCGACGGGCTCGTCCCCCGGAGCCGTCCCGTCTGTGCGGAGCTCGGGGACGCAGCTTCGGCCCCGCTGCCCTCCGGCCTTGGCCCCCCTCCCCGGTCCCGCTGTGTGGTCCGGCCGTCCCCTCCCTCCTCCCCTCCCTCCCCACGCGTCTCTTGAGGCACAGGCTGCTCAGCATCGCCCCTGCGAGCCCCCCGCAGCCCCCTGCCCCGTCTGCCGCCCCAGCCCCGCGGCGTGGGGACGGCTCTGGGGACAGTGCCAGGCTGGCTGTGCCTTCCCACCCTGTGGCTTTCCCTTCGGAGAGGAGCCGTCGGCTGCGTGTGTGGCTGGGCTGGTCCAGCGTGCCGGGCTGTGCTCCGGGGGAGGACAATCCGCACCGCCTGCCTTAAAAACAACGGCGCCGTTCAGGTTGGGAATAAAGAGTCACAGAGGTGCCGCTTTGTTCCCTCTGCCCGTCGAATCCCTCTTTGGAGCTGGAGGTCCCTGGCAGGGCTGTTGCTGTGTTCCATGTGCTGCCTCGTGGGGGGATGCAAAGGGAAGCCCCAGGGTCCACAGCTGGTGTGGGGTGAGGGCAGTGGTGGTGGCTGGGAGCCCCACTGGAACTGGGGTGCTGGGAGATGGAACTGGGGGGCTGGGAGCTGGATCTGAGGTGCTGGGAGCTGGATCTGAGGCACTGGCAGCTGGAACTGGGGTGCTGGGAAATGGATCTGGGAGCTGGGATGGGGATGCTGGCAGCTGGAACTGGGGTGCTGGGAGCTGGAACTGGGGTGCTGGGAGCTGGGATGGGGATGCTGGCAGCTGGTTCTGGGGTGCTGGGAGCTGTCATGGGGTGCTGGCAGCTGGAACCGGGGTGCTGGCACTTGGAGTTGGTGCTCTGCTCCTTGCGAGGTACTTTGGTAACTGCAATATCTTTGGAAGCAGCGTGTGATTCCAGTACTCTTTGGAGGTGCCAATTTGGCACCTGGAGAGCCCAGGGCTTCCTGAAAATATCCCTTCCAGACCCAAAATGTGCTCCCTGCCTTGGGTCTGTTCTCCTTAACCTGTGAGCCAGGTGATGGCCTGCCTGCCACTGGCACAGCACCCTTGGAGGCTGGGCTGGGAAGAGGCTTAGCAGTGGGATGAAGGATTTTACCACGCTGCCCAAACACTTGCAGCCACAGCATCGTGTGCTGTGCCTGCCACAGGGAGCATTTCAGTCATTCCTAAACGTCCTGCCCAGGTATTTCTGCCCAGGCACCACCTGGAGCTCACCTGCACTTTCAGCCCCTGCAACCCCAGCTCTGCTTTCCTGCAGAATCATTATTTGCTCAGTTTTACTTTGATTTTCAGACGAGCTCTCCCCGGGCTGAGGACGGAGCTGCTCTGAGTGCGCTCCCCGCAGAGCAATCCAGGAACATCTTGGGTTCATTATGCCCCCATTAGAGCCTGCTGCGCTGTGGGCGGACTCGCTCGCCCAGCCCCGGCTCCCTGCAATAGCCGGCCACTGCCAGCGCCGGGGAAAAGGCAGCACGGAGCTCCCGGCCGCTGGGATTGCCTCTGAAGTGGCCAGGAAATATTGTGGCATTTGGCTGAAAAGAATTGGTAGGTTAATTCCTGGGGATCTCCCACCACCCTGCAAGGAGGGCAGACGGTGACAGGGAGCAGCGGGAGAAGCTGCCGGCTCAGGGAAGGGTTTGGGATGTGCTTTCACAGCCCAGCCCTTTTCCCACCTGGAGGCCCAAAACCGGAGGGTCAGGCAGGGGGGGGCTGGAGGAGCTGTGCCAGGGAGGCAGAGGCAGAGAAAGGCAATGCCATGGGGGCAGAGTGGGTACAAGACCACCAGGACCAGCTGCCCATCACTTGGGGGTGTGGAGGGATGGGGGAGACAGGTCACTGGTGAATCCTTGCCGTGTGTCACATCCCTCATCCCTATGAACTAGGAAATCCAGGTACAACGGGGTGAGCTGAGGACAGCCCCAAGACTGCCACAGTTCCAGAGCTTCTCTGTCGTATCAGTTTGGGTTTCATGGACTGCAGATGTCTGTCTGTCTGTCTGTCTGCCTGCCTGTCTGAGGCCAGAGTGTGTGTGCCCAGAGTGGCTTCCATGAGCCAGATCTCACCACGTGGCGCATCCAGGGGCACAACACCAGCCTGGGCCAGCTGAGGGCACACAGGGGACGGGTGGCAGTGACCTCATGGCAATGGCAGCACCTTCATCCTCATCATCCCATGGTTTTCCCAGGTAGAACATGAGGCTGGATCACGGGGGTGGCTGGCAGGACCCTGACAGCTTTGCTCCCTGTTCCCAATCCCCCTGCAGCTTTCCCAGGCTGGTGAGGAGCAAAGCACATGCCCATTCTCAAACAATGGGCCCGCTTCCGTGCAGGAAGCAAGGTCGGATTTGTTCTCCCTGCTTTGCCCCCTCCGGCCAGTTATAAAGGGGCCAAGCCATTGTCTGAACCATTTCCATGACTCAGTCCCCAGTATCCTGCGGTCCAGGGGACTCTGGGCCAGCACAAAGCCGCAGGCACAGCTCCGGTGGCAGCGGCACCGCGGGCTCCAGGCAGGGTGGGGGGCTTGGGAAAAGGAAGGCAAGCACTGGCTGTGCCTTTCCCCTCCGTGCCCCTTGTGCTGGAGGCAGAGGGATCTTTGCCCCCACCAGCTTTCCTGGTCCCTCCACCCATTGTCCCGGCTTCCTTCTGCTGAGGGAAGCAGAAAGCCAGGGGGGAGATTGCAGGGTGGGAACAGTCCTGGTTCCTGGCCAAGGTACAGCCAGGTGGGGAGAGAGAGCAGGAGCTGAGCAGGTCCTGTGTGACCCCATTGGAAAGGACAGAGACTCTCTCTGCACCATCATCTCCATCCTGGCACCTTGTGCCTGTGGTCCTGGGGATGCCCAACAGATCCTTGAAATGTCCAGTAGGTCCTGAGAATGGCCTGCAAATGCTCTGCATATCCTAGGGATGCCCAGCAGATCCTGGGAATTTCCTGCATCCTGGAGATGCCTGGAACCTCCTGAGGATGCCCAACACTTCCTGGAGATGCCCTGCACAACCTGGGCATGTCCTGTTCATCCTGGTGATGCTCCCTGGGTCCTGGGATGTCTCACAGTGAGGTGGAGAAAAGGAGCTGTGGATGATGGAGCTGAAGTGGCTCAAAGGAGGACATGGGGAGGAGTGGAGCCAGGGTGGGGACAGGACTCGTGGTGACACCTGGGGATGGACAGTTGGACCACCACGTCCTGACACCCACCTGGGATGTGATGCTGGACCCAGGGATCAAAGTGGGGGTGGCATCTGGGGGGACCCGCCTGACGCTGGGCAGGGATGGCCACCACGGCCACTGGGGACACTGGGGACAGGGAGGAAGGAAAGGAAAGTGAAAGTCCGTGGCTGCTGCTCTGGCCTGGCTGTTGCCATGACGACCCGAACAAAGCTCTTGCTCCCTCTTTTTTGGCTCAGTTGTGCAGGTCCTCGGCCCCTTTGTTAATTGTTTCCCTGTCCAGTTTGGGGGTTGCATCTCCCGCCTCCTCCTGCCCCTGGAGCAGCTCTGGGGCCTCGCCAGAGCCCGGGGGGCACATGGAGGTCACTGGTCCCCCAATAACCATCTCCCTCCTGTGACCTCTCGGGGTCTTGTCCCAAGTCAGGGGGTGACACAGTGGGGCTGGTGGCTTTGGTTGCACACAAGGCTGCCTGCACTGCCCATGCAAAGGGTGGCACTGGGAGAACTGGTCCCTCCAGCTGGGGAGGGGGTTCATAAGGGCTGGGGGCAAAGCTGCCTTCATGTCCTGCCCTGCTGTGTGTTTGGTGCTTGCTGCAAGGCCCTGGGAGTGCTGTGTCCTCTCGGTGCCTCAGCTCCTCCATCTGTGAAATGGAAACGTGCATCACTGAACTCCTTTAGGTTTTGGGGTCTGTGGGTGCAGCCACTCACCATCTTTCATGTTTAGTCCTCTGGGTAAAGTTGCCAGCTGGGAAACTCTCCCAGATCACTTTTTGCCTGACTCTGCCCTGCTCTGTTCCTTTCAGTGTGATGGGAACAGGGCAAGGGGGTTCTGTGTTGGGGTGGATGTGGGGTGTGGGTGCCCAAACCCCTCCAGAACCCCCATGTCAGTGCGTGTTGTGAGGCAGCTGCGAGTCCCGGGAGCTCCATCTCTTCTCTTCTGCTCCTGGGTGAAAACAATGTTTGGAAAAATGAAATTCCCAGGGAAGAAAATAACGGTGTGGGGGAGGAAACAGCTTCGAGTCAATGGGAACTTTCCCGGTTGGTAAAACATAAACAGTCCTTCCATGTTGACATAACATTTCAGAGATTTCATTACAGAAAAAGGACTGTTTGTCAACATTTGTCTGCCCAACCCACCCCCTCTCACTCCAGCTGCACCGGTTGGATCGGACTGAAGTGTTGTTTTCCTTGGGAAGGTGGGTGATGGCATTCCCAGTGGAGCTGTGGGTGGGATGAGGAGCGTGGGGTGCTGGATGGGGGGGCACAGGGTGAGCTCCTGAGCAGCCCAGGGCAGCAAAAGCCCCTCTGCCAGGGTGACAGAGTGGTTTGATGGGGTTCACTACAACTGCAACGATGATTTAACCATAGATTTGAGGCAGTAACATTCATGCTGCCCTCAACTCACACACACACAGGTGAAACCATGTGTACACCTATTTCTAGGCAGGTAAAGGTACCCCTCCAAAATTCCCTTCAGTGAAATAGTCACATCAGATCCCTGGCTTCCCAACCGGCAAAGGTTGCACCTTGAGGAGCCTAGAGATGTGTGTGTGGGTATTGTCAACTGTGGTCCTTTGAGCATCACAAACCTGAGGCTTTGGGAGCTCTGAGAGGCTCTGAGAGAGGTGCTGGTGCAGCTCCAGGTGAGCTCCAAGGGCCTCACCTCAGACTGCTGTTTCCAGGGCTGTGAGATGATTGATTTCAGGCACCAGTAAGTTTCCATCCTGGCCATAACCCAAGCTGATGACCACTGGACTGGGAAAGACTCCCAAAGTGCAGTGCCAATGGTCCCGTTCCACTCGGGCTGCAGCTCACAATGGTGCTGCTGCACTCGGGCTGTGATCCAGGGAAATGGTTTGCCAAGGCCACAAAGGATAATTGCTCATCCTTTGTTTCCCACCTTGCTTGGGCAGGTGATGTTTCCGATGGTTCCCACCTTCACCGTGCAAGAGCTGCGGGTTTATCAGGGAGTGTTTCATGGCCCAGCCGTGCAGTCAAGGGTTGGGGTTCGGTCAGGGCTCACCAGGAGCTCCTGAAATTGTGGAGCAGGGAAAGGGGGCTGGGATGAACCACCACAGTGAAGGAGTGAAAACTTGGGATGGTATGGGAAGAGCAATTGGAAGTCGGTTTTTGGGGTCTGTCGCTTGGCATGTTGTGGTTTTGGGACCCCCCACCCCACCCCACCCCCGGGCGCTGTGGACTGTGCTCTTTGCAAGGCAGGCGCAGCTCCATCCCCTGGCTGGGAGCAGGGGGAGCGATCGGTCGCTGCTCGGACCGTGGTGCTGGGGGGTCTCACGGTGTCTCACAAGACTCCTCCGAGTCCTGTCTCGCTCGTTCGGGGGTCTCAGCCCCTCCACAGGACTCCAGGGCAGAGCGTGGGAGCAGCGTGGGGCTCCCGGCGGTGTCACACGTGGGTCCCCCGACGGGGCAGGGGGTCCCGAGGGGAGGGGACGGGGCAGAGGGGCCGCCCCGGAGCCGGCTGCTGGCTGGCTGGACCGGTGTCCCTCCTCCTCCTCCTCTTCCCCTCCTCCTCCTTCTCCTCCTCCTCCTCCTCGCTCCCTCTCTCCGCCCGGCGCCGGGGCAGCTCCCACCGGAGGCGCTGGGGACATGGAGCGAACCTGAGCCGGGAGCGACGGCGGCGGAGCCCCCACCGGCACCGGCACCGACGGCAGACCCGGCTCCGACGGCAGAACCAGCACCGGCGGCGGCGGCACCGGCAGCGCGGCGGAGCCGTGAGTGCGGCCGGGGACACGGGCGGGGGGCACCGGCACGACCCCCGCGTGGGGAGCATCCTGCGGGGCCGTGGCCCCCAGTGCCGGCCGGGCTGAGCGGGGCTGGGGGCGCTGCCTGGGAGAATCCCCCCTGAAGCGCTCTCTGCTTGAACAGGAGAAGGGAAAAGGGGAAGTCGGGGTGCGGGGTGCGGGATGCGGGTCCGTCCCCCGCACAGCCCCGTCCCCGCTGCAAAGTTCGGGGCTGCGAACTCTCCCCCGAGATCCCCGTGCGGGGCGAGGGGAGCCCGGCAGGAAAGGGGTTAGCCCACGGGCACCCCCCGGAACCCCGCGTTCACCCCCAGGGAGGTTTTGCGTCCCACTGGTGACCGCGGCTCGGGGTGGAACACAGCCCGGCCCCCCGTGGGTGCTCTGGGCCGGGGGCTCGGGGGGCAGCCCCCCAGACGCGGTTTGGGGGGTCACAGCTCAGTGTGCCCGGCCAGACGGACGCGCTGGGCTGGCACAAGGCCCGCCACATGAGCGTGCCCGGGGGCTGGGGGGTGTTTGCCCCGGCAGACGGGGCGGGGGACACGGTTCTGCAGTGCTCAGAGCTCCGGGTTGGGGTCTCTACATCCCTTGTCCCCATCCCTCATCCCCGTCCCTCATCCCCCGCCGCACCGTGGGGCGCAGGATACACTCGTGCCCCGTCGCGCATCTCCCACCCGCCCCTTCCAGGTGCGCCCGGCGGGGAGAGGGGATGGATACCTGGCCGGGAGAGGGGATGGATACCTGGCCGGGAGAGGGGATGGATACCTGGCCGGGAGAGGGGATGGATACCTGGCCGGGAG
>JAWWEE010000069.1:3399729-3431615 GCA_035221455.1 Xenops minutus | reverse complement strand
GGAGAGGGGATGGATACCTGGCCGGGAGAGGGGATGGATACCTGGCCGGGACAGGGGATGGATACCTGGCCGGGAGAGGGGATGGATACCTGGCCGGGAGAGGGGATGGATACCTGGCCGGGACAGGGGATGGATACCTGGCCGGGAGAGGGGATGGATACCTGGCCGGGAGAGGGGATGGATACCTGGCCGGGACAGGGGATGGATACCTGGCCGGGAGACAGGATGGCTCCAGCCGGCCGCGCAGAGCCGGGATCCGGCCAGGAAAACTTGGCCGGTGCCACGCACATTTGTTTTCCAAGAGCGACTGGGGTTGTTTTAACAAACCGCAGCGACACCGTCGCGACAGCGCACGACCGGGGCGAGGGTTTGGGAGCGGGGATGAACCTTGTCACTGCTGTCGCGACTTCCCCGGCAGCCACGGCGGGTCCTCCCGGCGCCTCCGAGCCGCGTCCGACCCGTCCAGGCCGGGTCAGGGGCTCGGGGGGGCTGAACCTGCTGCATAGCGGAGCCCTCCCGGCTGTGGGACTGGTCCTGGGGCGGCTGTCGGGGCTGGGGGTGTAGATATGGGGTGTTTGGGGGGTTTCAGTAAACCCCTCAGCTCAGGGAGAAGCTGCGAGATCACATCGGGGACCTCGGCAGTTCAACACCAAAGTTAGCGGTGGAAGGGAAAACCAGGAGCTGAGTCGCCCAGAGAGTCGTAAAGGAGAGGGTTTAATGCGAAATGCACAAATAAATACAAAGCTTTGCTTCTTTCCACCTCTGCCTAATGATTTCCAGGGGTTTGGTGCCAGGGAGGGATGATGCTGCCCAGGAAAAATGACAGACCGTGGCCATGTATTGTTCGAGTCTCAGTTACATCTTGTGAAGTACCTTCAGCAAGGAAAACACTTGACTTCCAAAGCAAATCTGGAGTAATAGATTTTAGGAGTGAAAAAGGACCATTAGCTCAGTTAATGTGATTTTCTCCATAGCACAGAGCAGATAATGTCCCTCCGTTACTCTCCTATTGAGCCAATAACTCGTGTTTATAATTCATGCAATTTCCTTTTAGTTCAATTTAATTTTGTGCAGAATCCATTCTGTTGACACTGACACAGTACTTTTTTCTCTCTTCTTTTTGAAAGCCTGCGATTTCAGAGCCTTTGTGTTAAAAATAGCAGCTGTCCTTTGACAAACGTGGGCAGGCTAAAGACAGTTTTTCTAAATCATTTGCAAGTGACACATTTTTACCAGCATCTCCCTCCGTGCTGGTTATTTGTTTCCCTCTGATGGCAGAGAGGCTGCCCTTGGCATCTGAGCTGTCACCTCACAAAATCCCTTTGGAGCAGACGAATAGGTAGGAGCAGAGATCCCCGATTTTTAAAAATCCCTTTTCCTCTCTTCGTGCCATCAGGCAGCTCAGCTCCTCCCGCGCTGCTTTTTTCACCCCTGCCAAATCAGAGTGCCCAAACCACCCCACCCCATCGAAATCTTTCTTGCAGCAAAGTTTGTTCCAGCCCGGGTGTGAGATGTCCTGGGGGGAATAGCTGGACTTTTTGTCTCCCTGCCGAAATGTCCATTTTCCGCGGGGGTGCTGGGGGAGCTGTGCCCTGGCACGCTGGGACCGGGGGGGAGATGGAGCAGCTCGTAAACTTGTTATGTGCTGGAGGGGGTTTAATTTCGTTGATGGGCTGCAGAGGAAGGGTTTGTCTCTCCGTGCAGGGAAGCACAGTAAATCTACTCTTTCAGTGGGTTTATTTTTATATTTGGTGCTTGCTGGGGTCTCCTGAGCCTGTCTGGAACTGGGACTGAGCAGCCATCGGGAACCTGTGAGCAGGTCAGGGTGAAGGGTGGCTCTGGTTGCGGGCAGAGGGGTGTTTTGCACCCCCCAGGTGAGTGTTTTGGGGGGGCAGGGTGGAGGGACCCCATCCCTGCTGCTCTGGGGGGTTGGTGAGTGCCACCAGCACTGTGGTGCAGGTCACAGTCGTACCCCTGAGCAGGGAGAGCACCCTCAGGGCCACAGGCGCTGGTGCTGCAGGAACTGGAAGTTTGCTGGTGAGCAGACGAGGTGGAGCCCTGTGGGATGCAGTGGGACCCTGGGGAAGCTGGGTCTCTGCTGCTGTCCCAGCCCTCCACGTGCTCGGTGCAGCTGGGGATGCTCAAGGATCCCAACCTGCAAACAACAACCCAAACTAACTTTGACAGGTGCTGCTGTGGCAACAGCTCTGCTTTTGGGGGTCTCTCACTGCTGGCCCCGTGGATCTGGGGGGTCATGGGCCCTCAGGGTGGGCAGACCCTGCAAGCCCATGGCCCGTGGCCTCTTGCTGCATGAGTTGGTGTGGAACACGGTGAGTCCTGCTTTGTGCAGAGCCGTGTTCCTGCTTGCTCCAGCTTTATCCCATTGTAAACACTTCGGGAGTGTTTTGTGCTGGGCTGGCTTTGTGCGTGCACGTGGAATTGCAGAAATCCAAAAGGCTTTTATCCCCCAGCGACCACCTTTGGCCACGGCCACGGGCGGTCCTGGAGACGCGCTCTCACTGCCGCTCCGCTCTGCTTTCACACCCTGAAGTTCCCAGCCGTGCTGGTAAAACGCACTCTGCTTGTTTTCCTCAATAAATCCATTTATTGAAACCAAATAAACCCCTGGCAGGCAGGGCAGTCGCTACCTAGAGCCTGTGATGCTGTGGAGGAGCTGGCTGCCCTCTTTTGTTCTCTCCCGTGGCCGCGCTGCTCCTCGTAGCGGGACCAGGGATGAGATGTTTTCATTTCACAGAACCACAGGGTCTTTTAGGTTGGAAAAGACCTCTAAGATCGTTGTTAACCCAGCCCTGCTGAGGCCAATATCTCATTTTCCCTCAGCTAGAAAATAGTGGTGGGACTAAGCTGCTTTTTTTGTGAGTCTGAGAGTGGCTGGGTCTGGCAGCGGGGCTGATGGAGGAGATGGGGGGCTCAGGAGAAGCTGGGGGCTCAGAGCCGAGGGTGGAGGAGCTGGGGGGCTCAGGATCAGTTGAAGAGCTGTGCTGGGGGCTGATGGAGGAGCTGGAGGGCTCAGGAGAAGCTGAGGGGCTCAGGGCTGATGCAGGAGCTGCACTGGGGGCTGATGAAGGAACTGGTCTCAGGGCTGGTGGAGGAACTCAGGGGGTTCAGGAGGAGCTGAAGGGCTCGAGGCTGGTGATGGAGGAGCTGGAGGGCTCATGGCTGATGGAGGAGCTGGGCTTGGCAGGAAAGATGGACAGCCCCAGGGTTGGGTGTTCCCCAGCTGGGGGTCCCCTGAAGCATTGTGGCCACCCCTGACCAGCCAGGGCTGGGCTCTCCTGGGCTCTGCTCCTTTATTTTTCACAAACTTTGTGGAGTTTTTGGTTTCATTGCACTGCAGGGAGGAAGATTTGGGCCACTGCGAAGTTTTGTATGATGCATCACTAATTTCCGCCCCATTTTAACCCGGTAGAGAACACGCAAAAAGGGAATAAATTAGTGCAGCTTATGACAATCCTGCTGGAAAATGTGTCTGTGCCTTTACCCCATCCTGTGCTCTTGAGGGAGTAACTTCAGTGGCAGAATCTGCTCCCAGGGAGCTCCTCATGGCTGGGTGCTGCTGGTGCCAGGCTGAGAAGTGTGTGGGCTCCTCCAGCACTGGCAAAGTTGCCAACGTCCAAGGCATCAACTTTTGGAAAATCCTTTGCTGTTTGGAAACCCTCCTGCCCTCCCTCCTTCCCTCCCACTCCCTGTCCACCTGCTCCAGGACCACATGTCCCAAGCTGGAACTGCTCCAGCCCTGAACAAGGGCTCTGCTGAAACAGCCTCATCCCCTTCACCCCCCAACACCCCACCAGCCCCTTGGACCCCAAATGTCTCTGCAGCTGCTTTTAGCTCAAATCTGTTGTTTTCCGAGGGAAAAGCCACCCCTGTGAGCGTTGCACTGGAGGGAAGCTCCTGTCCCTGCCTCCTGTCCCACAGCCCTTCAGCCAAAGAATGCAAACCGGGAGATGGGTCTGAAATATTTGAAATTGTGCCTCTCCATAATTTAATGCTCCATTAGCAGCCAGGCCTGCTCCAGGCATGTGACTGTTATAAAAGATGCAGGCGGGTGGCTGGGCAGTCTCCTGCCACCTACCCCGGGTCTCTTATCACAGAGGGACAAGATAATGTGGCTCATCATTCAAGACCCCTGAGAGCACCCACCAGCCCTGGCCAAAACCTACTGGCCCCAGTTATGGTTATTTTTAATTCTGCCTGGTGAAGGCAGCTCGTGGCTGTTCATCGTTGGGTGGAAAGAGACTGAATAGTAAATTCAATATAGCAAAGAGAATTGAAAGAGCATGAGGCAGCAGCGAGCCCAGTGGGGCATTTCACCCTCTTTGCCTGTCTAAGATGGGGTTATCAGGAGCTGGAGACTTACAGGAGAAGGTGCAGAAGTTGGTAGATAGAAAGTCATGATGGTGTTGCTGCTGTGGTGCTGGCACTGCCGCCATCCCAGCACTGCCAGCCAAAATTAGAACTCTTTGGGCATAAAACCCAACCTGTCCTGTTCAGTGGGGCTGGGAGGGCTGAGCATGGGCAGGTGACGTGGTGGTGAGACAGGCAGGGACATTTCCCAGCAGAGATGAGACCTTTCGTGCAGCCCCACTCGGCACCCATTGCACAACAGTCCCCTTGGTGTTGTCACCACGTCACCTTGCCTGGTGTGTGGCTGGCTGTGGGTTTGCAGTGAGCAGCCTTCATCCCCTGTAGTCTTCCTCCCTTGTCCTGGGTGGGTGTTTTGCAGCCTCAGTCAAGAGCCTGGCAAAATGACTTGTTTAAATAGCTGAGTGGGGTGACTGTGTGGGTTGGGTGAGTCCTGGGCTCCCACCTCTGCTCTGCTCCCCACACTGGCTGCTGAGGCCACCAGGGAGCTGGTCCCCAGTGCTGGCCACCCCATGTCCCTCCTGCCACCACCCCCGGGTGCTTTGTCCCCACCTTGTCCCTGCGGGATGCGGGAAGAAGCTCAGGGTGGAGAGAGGATAGGGTTGAGGTCTTTAAAGGGGCTGGCACAGGCCATCCCTGGTGTCCCCACAGTGGGGACATGGGGCAACGGGAATTGGGGACCACACAGGAAGATGGGGGGTGTGTGGAGTGTAGGAGCTCCAAACTGGGTGGGAAGGTCATTCCTCCTCAGCAGCCCCTCCAGGTCACCTGCTGAGAGCGAGCTGATATGGGAAGGGTTTAGAAAACCCTCTGCCCTGGCCCAGGGTGGCAGCCCTGCCTGCTGCGTGCCCAGGAGGGCAGGGCGTAGGGGAATGCCAGAGCCAGGGGAATGCCAGAGCCTGGCTTATCTTTTGTCTGGAACAATGGAGGGCTTGGCCCTATTGTTCTCATTTCACGCCCAGCGGAAAGCGGGTCCCCTGGGGCAGAGGCTTGCACAGGAGCGTGCCTGGCTGCAGGAGGGGATTTATGGGCAGGGACAGGCAGGGACAGGCAGGCTGGCAAAGATGGCCAAGGATGGCCAAGCTATGCTGTGTAGCCCTGTGTGGGGGCTGCTGCCCGTGGGAATCTCTGCCAGTGAATTCCCCAGAGGGAGACCTTTCCTGCTCGTTTTTCTTGCGACACATGGCTTTTAGGAGAGGGTTTTTTTGGGGCAGATCTCCAGTGCTACACAGTGGAGGCTGGAGGACCCATCTGTACCCGTGCAGGATGGGCACAGCAGAGCAGAATTTGCTTTTCTTGGGTTTGGGTTCCCAAGTGCAGCCTCTGGACTCCCATGCTGTGTTTCCTCAGGGTCTGCTGGTCCATCCTGGGAACTGGGATTGGGGACACACATTTTTCAGTGGGGAGATTGTGTGTGTGTGTTCTCAAGTAAAGCTGGTCCTGGGGGCCGGGTACCAGCCCTGGCACAGCCCAGGGGAACAGGCAAACAGGCACCAGGGGCTCTGGGAGTGCTTGGAGCCAGCTGTGCCCATGACTCGCTGGGATACAAACCACAGCCCCACGGCCCCTCACAGCCTCCCCCTTCCTTCATTTAGTGGGGCAAAGCAGGGCTGACCCGTCCCCATGAGCTCCCAGTGCCATCTGCACGGCTCCAGCAGCCACGTGTGACTTTGCCAGGGTGGCATGAAACGCCTCCGGTGCCTTTTGTTGTCCCCGAGCTGCCCAAGAGCCACAGCAGTGACAGCAGCACAGTGGGGTGTGTGTGCTGGGCTGTTCCTGCTGGGAGCACGTCGGGACACGGCACGTGGAGCCTGGAGCTGACAGAGCCCCTCGCTGGAGTCGCAGGGGAAAGTTGGGATAGGGCAGGGGGTGGATGGCACAGGTGCCACCAGGCACAAAGAGCCCCTTGTGTGCTGTGGGGCACAGGGAGCCCCAGGCTGGCTGGGGGTAGTTGGATACCCCCTCCCAAACGGGGAGGACTGGCAGCTTCCTGATGGTCCTTGTCTGTGCTGTGTTTTTGCTGTGCAATAAAATCAACCCCTATGGATCAGTAAAAGCTCATTCCCAAATCTCTCTGCTCCCCCAGAGGAAAGGAACGGGCTGGGAGCTGGATTTCATGGGCTTCATTTCCTCCAAATCCAGAGAGGAGAGAAGGGCTGAGCTGCAAACCCAGCCTGGTGGGAGGGTCGTGGTTTGGAGGTCGCTGCTTCTGGATCCCTTGGGCCCTTCAGTGGGGTGGGTGGTGGGGTGTCCCCCTGCCCCAGAGCCCAGGGTCTCTCCTGGTTGTGACAGAAATGGCTCCTGCCCCCTCCTGCAGCGTTTCTTGTAAATGTGAGACCTGCCCAGCAGCCCTGGAGGTGATGCTGGTCTCGAGCTGCTGCCGCTGCCGGATGCTCTGGTTCACCCAAGGGGGGATGAGCTGAATCCGCACCCTAAATTTGGGCAAACACCATCAAAACAACTGTGGCTGATGGGGAGAAGTCAGGCCAAAACCATTTTTCTCTGGGGTCTTCATGCAGCCCCTCCAGCCACGACTCCTGTGAGACAAAGCCCAGCGGGAGCAGAGTCAGGGTTGCCTTTAGTGAGGGGGGATGGTTTGGGGCAGGTGATGAACAGCCCCTGGCACTCAGTACCCTTCTCTCAGGCTGCCTTTTCCTTCAGAGGCTGATGATGGCCCTGACAGCTTGTGGGGCAGCTCCTGACACACCAGCAAAAAAATTCTGTGGCTGGAATGTGAAGCAGCACCAGCAGCTGGAGCTCCTCATGCCCCGAATTTGGGCAGCAGCTGAGAGGAGCGAGTGGCTCCCCGGAGCCTCTGTCCCTCCACGGCCCAGCATGTGGCAGCTCAGGCACAAGGATCTGGTTATTGCAGCTCAGAATCCCGAACAAAATGATCCCAAACATTTCTGGGGCGCTGCTGTCTGTAGGGTGTGAGGTGGAAGTGCAGCCTCATGATTTTTGGGTGCCACGTGTGAGGGGCACCCAAGGGCTGGCTCCAAGAATCCTTTGGTGCTCGTGTGTGTTCCCGGCTCTCCTGGGAAGCACAAGATGGGATTGCGCCCCTCAAATGGGAGCCTGGAAAAATAAGGACATCAGTGGAAGGTGTAAAATGCCATAAGAAACTCAAGGTGGACGGGCATAATAGACACGAGTGATGCCGTGGGATGGACCCCCCAAAGCCTGGGGAAAAAAAAAGGACATTAGTGGGATGTGTAAAATGGCATGAGAAGCTCTAGGGTGGGGGATTATGGACATGGGCAATGCCGTGGGATGGATCTGGGCTGAAATATCTCCAGGTTCTGCATGTCCCCAGCGTCACCTATAGATTCCCATGGTGTGGTGTATGGAAAAAGGGGCTGGAAAGCACTTCCCTGCCAGCAGCTCCAGCTGGGAGGTGCAGGGCAGGTCGTGGCGAGGTGGGTGAGCCCCGTGTTGGTTTTTCTTCTAAGCAGGAGAGGAAAAGGGTCAGATGTCTTCGCCCTCCGTCATGCGATAGGAAAGTATTGTTTACGAAGCAGCGAGTCAGACGTGCCCCCCGCTCTGCCTGGAAACGCTGAGTGAGTGAAATTACACAAAAAACGACACCGAGATTGGCCTCCCTGATAAGCCCCAGGGCCGCTTTTGGGTGAGGGGAGGGCAGGAACTGTGAAGGAAAGGAGGGAGACGCACTCACCGCGCTCACCGTGCCAGGGTCACCGCGCCAGGGTGGGTGAGTTGTCCCCATCCTCCTCCCGGCTCCACTGCCCTCCTGCATCCCAGGATCACCTTTAATCTCCCTGGGTCTGCTGATTTTTAAAATTTCTTTCCCATAATTGATTGTTTTGGTGCAAATCGGTTCAATTGGGGAGTGGGGAGATGGAACAGGGCGATGCACTGGGGTGGCTGGAGGGGGTATGGGAGCCATCCCAAGGATCTCTGCTGGATTCCAGGGATGTGGCAGCTCCCCCACCCACCCCTCTGTGGGTGCTGGTGGGACCGTGGGGTTGATCCAGCCCCTTGGGTGTTGGGTGTAAAGGCTCAGGACCCACCAGCCAGGCAGGTTTTGAGGCTGATTTTTGCCTGCAAAACTTCTTTTAAAAATTATTTCTGATGCAGGAAAAAAAGGAAAGGAAAGCAAACCCCCGTTTTCCAGAGTGCCAGGCTTCCCCTTAATATCTTGTCTCCTTAATACACTCTGATGTTTTTGGGTTTCCTTGGCTTGTAATCCAGGGAAGGTGAGAAGGGCAGAGGAAAAGGGTGCAAAAAGAAAGGGGGCTCTGGAAATATAAAGATTGAAGGGTTTTAGTCTAACCCTGGAGGTTTAGACTTGCAGGGAAGGGGATTTTCTGGGAAGGGAGATTTTCTGGGAAGGGGAGTTTGTGCTTTCAGCACATCTCCCACCCCTGCCCTGTCGAAATGCTTCCTTCTGCTGAACACCCCCTTTTCCTAAAGATCCTTTCAGCCCCATAACCTTCCCTGGACACAAACCCATCTGCCTGCAGGGCTGGAAACGATGCAGGGAGTCTTCTCCTTGTGGAGATGCCTTCTGGAGTGGAAGGACAAACCCAAACCATCCTGCAGACTGTCTAGTCTTGAGGCCAGGAAACGGGAATGACCAGCGTGGTCCCAGCCATCACGTGGGCTGTCCTGGGATTGTTCCTGTGCCGCCTTCCCCTGGGCTTTGCACGGTTTTAAATAATTCCAGCGCCACGGAGTTTCCTCCGTTTCCCTGATGAGATCATTCCCTGGCCAATAAATCTCACGGCCAGGAAGTTCCACCTGAGGTTCAGTCGAATTTTTCCCCCTATTTAAAGCCTGTCTATCACTCATCTCAGTAAAGGAAAAATGTGTTTGGGTCGTGGCTGTGAAGATGGTGGCCCAGGGCCAGTTTACGGCCAGGGAAGGATCCGGATACCTCTTTGTATATGATTTTATTTGGATAGTTGTAAACCTGCTTTCTGGGCTCTGTCTGTGTCCTAACACAGCCAGGCTCGTGGGAGGCAGCATCCCTGATTCTGGGTTGTGCAGGAGGGTCCCAGCAAAGCCCATGTGCTCAAGGCAGTGTGAGCAGGGAGGTGCTGAGGAATTCTGGGGTCTCCTGGGGTCCACTGGTGATGGAGGACACGGAGCATCCAGGATGCAGGACATAAAGCATCCCATTAAACAACTCAGATCCTTCTCTTCTCCCTACCTGAGAATATTGTCTTTTCCTCCCTGCCTTGCACTTAGGTGAATTTAGTGGTTGATAAGGGTTATTTTCACTCTCTCCTCAAGTTTTGAATGGTGGGATTGACTGGATTTCCCCCCAGACCTCTGGAGTTTTCTCTGCTGGCTGCATCAGGGAGAAATGCATCTCATCAGCAGTCCTGGGTATGGCCTGGAGGCCTTTGGAGGAGACAGGTTGGGGGTTTGGGGATAGAATTAGTGAATGCTGGTTGTAATTGCTTTAGGGTTAAATCTTCCAAGTGCAGTGTGGTAACAGGAGACCTGTGTTGCTGCTTTTCATCTTAGCAGATGGAAAACTGATGCTCCCCCAAGAGAAAAAATCCATAACGTGTCCGTGCTGAGGCTGAGGCACCTCTTCCAGAGGTGAAGGGGGAGATATCCCCCCATGGGGGCACCAGGATGAGGGACCCATGCCCGTGGAGAGGGGAGCAGCTGGAAGGTGGGGTGCTCAGGGTGGCACAGGCAGAGGGGTGACCCCCCTGCTCCTTCCTGTGCTGGCTATTCCTGGGAGTTTCCATGCTGCCAGTGCTCTCACCGTGGTGTCACAGCTTTGCCCTGACCCCATGGAGATGTTTCTGGAGGTCGTTATCCTTTGGGGGCAGAGAAATTCCTTCAGGGAAGGGATGGTGAATTGAGGTTGGACAAAGCCCTGTCTGTTTTGTGTGGACAGTGGGAAATCCCAGCTCCTGCTCACACCAAAGCTTTTCCCACGGGACCCCAGGTCTTGCCAGGGTGGAGAGGGGCAGTTGGGGTCTGGAGGTCTCTCTGGGGTGGTTATTGTCCATTGGACACTGCTGGGCAGGACGTGCCAGGCAGTTCACATGGTCTGTGGCAGTCTCAGCATGTGGTGCCATCCTGCTGCCCAGTTCTGCTCTTGCTGGGCCCTTCCTGCTGCCCCTCTGCCCCTTGGGGCATCACCATCCCCAAATCCCCCCCTGCCCACCAAAGATCTCCCTTCTCAGTGCTGATTTTGCAGCTTTTCCGGCCCCCGGAGCTCTCAGTGCGCTCTGGGCAGAGGGAGGTTGTGGCTTTCCATGGAAGCACCATGGGCAGGTGAGATGTCATGAATGCAGCATCTGGGGATGGGGAAAACGCTGGCTCTTGCCCCCCTCCTCCCCCCAAATTCAGCTGGTTTGTGGGGCAGCAGGGTGGGCACACAGCCCTGCCAGGAACACGTGCTCCGAGCAGCCTCCATCCGTCCGGGACACGTGGAGATGTGGCTCTCGTGTGGTGGTGGCATTGCTGGGGCTCAAAACGCTCAGCATCCGGTTTCCTTTTGGGTTCAAAACCTGCTTTTTCAGAAGCAATAAACCCTGGGGTCTTACACTGTCTGGTCCACATCCCCCGTGGATGGATGAAGATTCCACATCCCCCTCGCCCACCTGCTTTTGCCTTCCCAGGGAATAACCCCCCATCGTGGGATGCTCTGAATCCCTGGGGAGGGATGGCAGCTCTGTGAACTTCCCCGGGGCAGGGACATTGGCCTCGGCCATCCCTGGCCATCCCTGCCCGGGGTTGGTGGAGGAAACCATCCATTCTTTCATGCGCGAAGGGACGCCGGGCGGAAACGCTTGGAAACGGCCCCGAAAGGACATTCCAAGTCTGGCAGGAAAGCAGCCTGCTCGTCTGGCAGGAGATGGGCTATTGTCTGTCCCGGTGGCCGGCCGGGATTCCTCAGGTCCTGCTTGGAAGAAGAAAATGTCTGTGTGTGCCTTATTTTTTCCTCTGCCCTCCCTCTCGGGGGTGTCGGGGGCTGCGGGTGCTGCGTGTGGCCGATGTGTGCACTGTGATAGTGCTGCTGTCTTTGCTCCTCTGGTGTTTCCTCCTTGGGTTTTTGGCCTCTGCTTCCCCCATGGCTGGGTTGGTTACCTGGGCCGTGGTGGCAGGATGAGGCCATGGGGCCAGGGGCTGCTGGGATGGGTGGGTTTGTTTTGGGATGACCATACTGGGTTTCTGAAAGGAAGAACTGCCATACCCCATGAACTGAAAACTTCGTGCTGTAACTGGGAGAGAGGGAAGCAAAACTCCCAAGAGCCTGGGCAACCTGATGGGCAGGTGAGGGCCATGTCTTCCCAAAAATCTTGGCAGCCCAGCTCCCCCAGGCGATTTTCTGAGTCCTGTGGTGCCTGGGCAGGGTGGGGGTTTGCTGGCACTTCATTCCCCCCCACCCCGGCCTTTGGAGCTGCTCTGCTCCACATAAACGGGGCAGATAGGATCAGGACTGGCTGGCAAGCAGGAAGGGTGGCACAGCCACCAGGAGAATTGCAGGACGTGCCGTTCGGGGGTACGAATGGGGAAAGAAAAGCTGCCACCATCCCAAAAATCTTGGATTTGCTGGGCTGGAATTTGGAGACAAGGTGGGCACATCGGTGCCCGTGCAGGGTGGACATTTTAGGGCTTCGGTGCTTGTGAGATGAGCCCTCCAAAACACTGTGGGGAGGAAGCAGCCCATGGGTCCTGAGTGGGTGTGTTTTGGTCCTCCAGGATGGTACTTCGCATCCCAATTCCATTCTCTCCCTTCCCCTCCACCCTGCATTCAACGGGGAACATTAAAGGTGAAGAAGATCTGTTTCAGTCCCGGTGCCAAGGCAATTGTTCCCTCCCTTTTGTGTGCCCCAGGCAGCCCCGGAGCCCACACCTGAGCCCTCGGCACAGGGACCAGCCTGTAACGAGATAACGGGGCATTTTCTCCTTTTTCCTTTTTTTCCTTTTTTTTTTTTTTTTGTTCGGCAGACCGTATAATAAATCCTCAATGAGGCCTCTTTCAAACAGGGCCCTATTAAAGCACTGGCCCCATTTTAAGAGTAAACTTCCAGTGGCACCGGGAGGTTAAATACAATGGAAATGTGACCTGCTGCAGGGTGGGACGGGGCTTTGTGCGTGTCCCGAACCAAAAGCAGCGCTCGGTGCTGTGCCATCGATGCTGCTGCCCCTTTGCCTGGGCACATGGGCAGCATCCCAGCCGCGGGGAGGGAGGGCAGGGATGCGCCGAGAAAGGATTCTTGCCTTAAAAACCGCAAAAAGCCTGTGAGGAGGGAGTGCTTTTGCACCCACACCTGAGATCCAAGGTAGGAGAGCGCCCAGCGCTTCAGCCCCGTGTGGTCGCTCCTCACTTTCCCCACCTGTGGCACATCCAGAGCAGCCCCCTAAGACAAATCCCACCTCAGCGGGCAGCGGGAGCGGGCACAGCCTTGGGCACAGCTTCCCACTGGCCTCTTGCCACCACCACACCGCTGCCAAGCGTGTCCTGTCCCTCCCGAAGCTGGCGGTGGAGGTTTTTTTGGGGGTCGCCAAGGTGTGCCGGGGGCAGGAAGGGTCGGCACGGGCGGTGCAGGATGCGGCAGCCCCCGGGTGATGCCGAGCCGGAGGAAGCCCCCGGGGCTGGCGGAGGTTTGTTCAGCGCAGGGCAAGGGAACTGAGATTAAAAAAAGCCCCGCTAAGATCAGAAAGGCTGGCGCGCACAGTGCCCTATTGTGGAGCTGTCACACTTCCCTTTACTTTATTGCTTTTGTCCAACACCCCATTGTTCCACTTCCTTTTGTCCCCTATTCACAGCCCTGGCTTTTCATTACCCAGCCGGCCTTGTTGTTTTCATTTCTTTTGTTTGAAGTTCCTGAGAGGAAGGTTTTATTTTCAGCGGTTTGATTAATTCGCAGCTTGAGCTGGGCTTTGTTTGTTATGTAATTGCTGCCCTGAGCCCGGCTCAGCCCCCCCACCCCAGTGGACACCCCCAAACTGGGTTTAGGGTCTCCTCATGATCCATGGGGGTGCGAGGAGGTGAGAGGGTCCTGGTTTTAGGATGCCAGCAGCCAGGCAGGATGCCATCCCCATCCCACCTTGGCAGCCCCTGTGGTCCCACAACCCAGATCCCAGCTCCTGGCAGTGGCCGATGTAAATCCCTTTCTTAACAGCCTCCTTTTCTCATTATTCCTGCCTGAAAGGCAAGCTTTGGGAGGGTAATGTTTGTTCCCATTCTTGCTGTGTGGTGTGAGGGCTGGTGGCCCTGAGAAGGCAAATTCACGTGGGCACTGCCCCGTGCCCGGCACTCGCTCTTGGATATGACCCCAACAGCCCTGGGCTGTCCAGGGAGCTGGGCCTTTGCAAGGAATGTGGCTGTGACATGTTTTTTGGGACAGACCCCATTGAATACCAGCTCTGGCCATGCTTGGGGTCCTCTGGGGTGTTACATAATCCCCCATTTCACCTCCCCATTACTTCTGCAGTGCCCATCCGGCAACACTGGGAGTTGGATTGGCACCCCCAGCGTGTTGGTGAGGTCAGGGAGAGCCATTCCCAGTCCCAGCCCCTTGCCCTGGCAGGGGCTCAGCTGTCCCAGCTCCGTGCCATGCCAGGAACTCCTGGAGGAGCAGTTCTGGTGGCTGTCCCAGCCATTGTTCAGCAGCACCAGGATTTCCATTTCCCATCAGAGTGGGAAGCCTGCCCGCTGTCCCACTGGCTTTCTAGGCACGGCACCTGGGCTGGTGAGGGGGGGACTCAGGGTGCTGCTGAGGAGCTGGCACATGGTGAGCCTTGGGTTGCCCCGTGCCAGCTGCTGGGTGAAGCACAAAGGCACATCCTCATGTTATCCCTCAATCCCAGGTGTCTGGGTTGTCTTCTTTAGGGATTTGTTGCTCCATTCTCTTCACAGCCCAAAGTGTGAAGAGTTTGTTTCCCTGGGGATTGAGCCCCAAATCTCCAAAAACCTGAGCTTGGGAAGGAACCTGAGCTCAGCCTTGCCAGGCCATGGGGAAAAGCAAGACCCTTGTCTGTGTAAAAGCAGCACTGGGGGCACCCCAGCATGGGGCAGGGCTGGGAAGGGGGTGCCCATGTCCAGGGGTGCCCCAGGGCTCTGCTGATGGCTCTGCTGTCCTGCAGGATGTCCATGAGGAGCCCTGTTTCTCCCCATCTGGAGCTGGATGGAGCGGGCAGCATGGTGAACTGCACCATCAAGACGGAGGAGAAGAAGGAGGGTGGCTACGAGTCCCCACCTGGGGCTGCCCCCAGCACCGAGCCCCGTCCCAATGAACCCCCAGGGCCACCACCGAGGGACAGCACTGACCCCCAGGCCCTGCCACAGGTGGGTGATGTGGCTGTGACAAACAAACAGAGCCCCCTGGCCATCCCTGCTCTGGATCCAGGTTCCATCCCCTGCCAGAGGGGCTGGCTGTTTCCCCGGGTGGTTATTCCTCATCCTGAGGAATCAAAGCTCCCCCAGGACTTTCTGGCTGCTGCTGATGCTCTCAGGTCAGCCCTGGGGGTAGAACGTGGAGCCCCCCACAACCACCTCCAGATGTGCTTCATCCCTTCAGCCTCCCTTTTGCATTGATCTTGTGTTTTCCCTGCCCCTGACCAGCAGCCTCAGCTCTCCCACTCCCTGGGCTGCCTTCTGAGGAGAAAAGAGCTCAGAGGAGCTGGGCAGGCTGAATAAATAGAGAATTCCAGCAAACAAATCTTTATGGCATGAAGAGCAGTGATGCTCTCAAGCCGGGCTGGGGGGAACGTGCCTGGCAGAGTGTGGTCCAGCTGGGCTGGCTCTGAGCATCCCAGTGGCCCAGCATCTCCTGCCTGGACACCTGGGGATGTCCCTGTTGGTGGGAGCAGGTGCCAATAACCCGTGTGTGCCACAGGAGTCCCGCTCTCCCCCCGGAGATGTGCCAGAGCCACGGCGCTCTGCCTTCGAGCCTGCCGTCAGCAGCCAGGACAAGCTGGACTTCAACAGGAACTTGAAGGAGGGTAAGAAATGTTTCTGAGGGGTCTCTTGGGATCCCTTCTGGCTTATTGGTGTTTTTCCAAAGCTGTGGGGTGGGATGAGCTACCCCATGGTGTGGTTCAGAGCCTCGGGCTGTGCTCAGCTGGTTGTCCTCTCCCTCTCCCTGCTCTCCCATGGACAGTGATGCCAACCATTGAGAAGTTGCTGTCCAGTGACTGGAAGGAGCGGCTGCTGGGCCGAAACACCGCCGAGTCCAAGGAAGTGAAAGGTGAGATCTGTTCCCAACCACCCACCTCCACCATCCTCCATCCTGCACCCTGTGGCCAGCCTGAAAACACAGCATTTCCCATCTTAGCAGGAGGGGAAATGTCCAGATTTCAAAAGGATTCATCCTTTTTTAATTTGATTTTTTTGTGGCTGAGCATTTCTTGTGGTAACTTGCCTCTGACTGCACAGAAGGGATGGTTCACATGATCTTTCTGCTCCCCACACATTAGACATTCCCTGGCCACATGTCTCCTACCAGCACCCAGTGGTGGCATCAAGGGCAGTGGGACTGCTCTGCCTGCACAGAAATCCTCCTGATCTCTCTTCCCATCCCAAAGACTCCCCATCTTGCTCCTTGGAGCTGGCACGATGAGGGTCAAAGGAGATGGGAATTGCACTTCTTAAATTATCAAACCACACCAGGTCCTCCCCACCCAACCATGCCGGTGATGCTCTTCACCCTCCACAATCCCTGAATCTCAGCCACTTGTTCCTTTCCAGGGACCCAGGAGAGCCTGGCAGAGAAGGAGCTCCAGCTCCTTGTCATGATCAACCAGCTGTCCACACTGCGGGACCAGCTCCTGACAGCCCACTCGGAGCAGAAGAACATGGCCACGATGCTCTTTGAGAAGCAGCAGCAGCAGATGGAGCTGGCACGGCAGCAGCAAGAGCAGGTGGGTTCAGGGGAACACCTTGCTCCCTGAACACCTATTTCTCTTGTCCCATGGCCTGTGCAGTGCTAAGGGCAGGGGTGACACCCCTGTCATACCTCAGGGTGTGGGTGACATGTCCCTCCCAGCCTGTTTCTCTCTGTGTGCCCCTCGAGGTGGCTCAGGGGCAGTTCAGCCCCTCCTCCTGCCTTCCCATGGCCCTTGGGACCCTCTGCAGACCCCTTGTCTCTGTTTTGGTGGTGGTGGGTGTCTCATCCTGGGCTGGGGTCCAGCTCAACGCTGCCATTAATGTCACTGATCCCCACTGTCCCCTCCATCAGATCGCCAAGCAGCAGCAGCAGCTCATCCAGCAGCAGCACAAAATCAACCTGTTGCAGCAACAGATCCAGGTAAAGACAGGGGACACTCCCTATGTCCCCTTCCCCGTGTTCCTGTTCCCGTGCTGGATGATTGCAGCCTCCTCATGTCCTTGTGTGTCCCCTCCTGGGTCCTGTGAGGGGATGTCACCTTCCTGCAGTGTCCCACAGCCGTTATCTGGTCTCTCTGCTCCTCTCCCCTCCAGCAGGTCAACATGCCCTATGTCATGATTCCTGCCTTCACCCCCAGCCACCAGCCTCTCCCTGTCACCCCCGACTCCCAGTTAGCGCTGCCGATCCAGCCCATCCCCTGCAAACCAGGTGAGTGGGACTGCCCCAGCCCTGCAGGGTGGCCTTGGCCCCCAATCCACATCCCTCATCCCCCAACCCTTGTCCCTCTGCTCCCCACAGTGGATTACCCAGTGCAGCTGCTGCACAGCCCCCCTCCTCCCACGCTGAAGAGACCCGCCGGTCCGGGCCACCTCCAGATGCAGGTACAGCCCCAAACACCTCCCTGCCCCAGGCTGGGGAGCTATGGGGGCTGTGCTTCACCCCCATCCCCTCCTCTGCCACAGGAGACCTCGCAGCCGCTGAACCTGACGGCCAAACCCAAAGGTTCCGACCTCCCCAGTGCCTCCAGTTCGCCCAGTTTGAAGATGAGCGGCTGCCAGTCCCTCACGCCGAGTCACGGGGCCACCAGGGACCTGCAGACCAGCCCATCCAACCTGCCTCTGGGTGGGTTCACTGATGGGTGCTCCCTTGCCCTCCCCAGGTCACCTTTGGGGACAAGTGACCCCCTGGCTCCCAGGGGCACCTCCTTGCTGGGCTGGCCAGGCTGGGGTGGGTGCTGTGGGGGGCTGGAGGGGTGGGTGCTGGTGCTGATGGGTGCCCTTGCTGGTGTCCTGCCAGGGTTCCTGGGCGAAGGCGATGCCATCACCAAAGCCATCCATGATGCACGGCAGCTGCTGCACGGCCACGGCGGAGCCATTGAGGGGTCGCTGGGCAATCCCTACCGCAAGGTGAGGGTCACCTGCAGGGTGGCCACCATCCCCTCTCCGACCCCACTGTCACTGGTGTCTGTGCATGGGCAGTTTCCCAGGCTGGGAGCTGCATCCTGACTCCGCTGTCCTGCAGGACCATGTCGGGATTGATTCCTCCCCAGTGAAGGAGCGGATGGAGGAGCCCCCTGCCCACCGGCTGGACGAGGCTCTGCTGACCTGTGAGATGGATGGTAAGGCTGGCTGAGAGCACCGTGGGGACCCCACACTTGCTCTTTCCTCTGGCTCCTGACCTCATCCAGGGTCTCCTTCACAGGCTCCCGGCACTTCCCCGAGTCCAGGAACAACAACCACATCAAACGGCCCATGAACGCCTTCATGGTGTGGGCAAAGGATGAGAGGAGGAAGATCCTGCAGGCCTTCCCAGACATGCACAACTCCAGCATCAGCAAGATCCTGGGTGAGTGCTGGGGGGCTGGGGCAGGATCTGCATCCCAATCTGCTCATCCTCAGCCCCCACGCACGGGTGATGCCCACCAGGATGATGCTGCCCTTGCTCATCACTCTTGGAGGTGCCTGGAGCAGCATGAGACTCATCCAGCCAATGTCTCCCACCTCCCTGGTGACACCAGCCATGTCCTGTGGCCATGGGCAGGGGCTTTATGTGTCTCTGTGCCTCAGGACCACCTGGCTTGTGGTGCAAGTGTGGGAAGTGGAGCTCCCACGGGTGCTGGACCATGATAGAGGGTGAAGGACATCCAGGAAAGGGGCACACAGGGACTCACAAGTGGATTTAGGCAGTGGGGGTGGTTCACTGATGTCCCCAGTCCAATGGGACTCCAAAGTCTCATCAAGATGCTCGAGGCTGTGTCCTATTGACTCTTGGGCATCTCCAAGGATGCTGAGGCTCTCCAAGCACCTCCAGATTGTCCTCCCTCCTGAGCTGGTCCAGCTCCAGCCTCCCAAGTGCTGAGCGGAGGGGATCAATCCCTGGAGGTGCCTGGGGAAGGTCAGGCTGGGGACCTGTTCCTGGTGTGCTGAGAGGGCTGACTGTGGCACAGGCATCCCACCGCTCTCACCAGCTGTACATTCAGGTGCTGTTTGCACAGGGAATGCTATCAATTAACAGCATTAATTAATCCTGTGAAGGGAGGCAGGGTTCCATCACTCAGGCAGGGTGTAAGGACACTCCACTGCTCCTCTCCTCGCAGGTTCCCGGTGGAAATCCATGACGAACCAGGAGAAGCAGCCCTACTACGAGGAGCAGGCGCGGCTGAGCCGGCAGCACCTGGAGAAATACCCCGACTACAAGTACAAGCCTCGCCCCAAACGCACCTGCATCGTGGAGGGGAAGCGGCTGCGCGTGGGCGAGTACAAGGCGCTGATGAGGAACCGGCGCCAGGACGCCAGGCAGGGATACTTGATAGGGTAACCCACCCCTCACCCCCCCAGGGGGCTCACTGGGGTGCCCGTGGGGTGGGGGGACACTGGGCACCTCTGGGGTCAGTGCCCACCTGACACCCATGGGGTGGATGCTCACCTGACGCCCATGGGGTGGGTGTTCCCCTGATGCCAACAGGGTGGGTACCCACCTGGTGCCCGTGAGGTGGGTGCTCACCTGGCATCCCTGGGGTGCTCACCTGACGCCCATGGGGTGGCTGCTCACCTGGTGCTCATGGGGTGGGTGCCCACCTGAAACCATTGAGGTGGGTACTCACCTGGCATCCCTGGGGTGCTCACCTGACGCCCATGGGTTGGATGCCCACCTGGCACCCCTGGGCTGGGTATCCCAGGAGGCAGAGGGAAGGAACAGGACCCCTCCACACCCCTGTCAGTGATTTGCACCCCTTTGTCCCACAGGCCCCAGGGCAGCCAGGTGCCCCCTGGCTCCTCAGATGTGCTGTACCCACGGCCCGTGGGCGTCCAGCTGCCACCCCCCCTGATGGAGCACTACCTGCCCCGCAGCGTGGACCCCAACATGCCCGTCATCGTCAACACCCGCAGCCTCAAGGATGGGGACCCCGGGGACGACGGGCACTCGGTGGCTGACGGGGACATGTACCGCTACAGCGAGGAGGAGGACTCGGAGGGCGAGGACAAGAGTGATGGCGAGCTGGTGGTGCTGACGGACTGAGGGGACACGGGGGGCATTGCAGGGTGGGTGGCAGGGCTGGCTGCCACCACAAGGGAGGTCCCAATATCCTCTGCTGGGGTGGGACTCAGCTGAAGGGAGTGGAGGAGAGCAGCTGCCTCCCTGCAAATGGGTCCCAAATTTGGGTGGTGATGGGCAGTGGGGCCATGGCCAGGATGTGCTGATCCCACTGGGTAAGGTGGTGAGGGCTGGCTCAGCCTTGCTGTAGTGGCAGAGGGAGCTGAGGCCACCCAGCCTGCAGACGTGGGTGCCACGGCTGCTGTGTTGTCTCCCCTGGAGGGGATCTGAGGGTGTTGGGCTGCAAGAGAACCTCTGAGCATCTCCCAGCCCTCCAGAACCTGTGGTCTCCTCGGGAACCTCACCTGCAGCAGGTGCCAGCCCACTGCAGGGACATGGGACGTGGGCATGGGATGGGGACATGCTTATCCCTCACTCAGCCTGGCCTGACCTCCCTGCCACAGTTCTCACTTGGTCTTTCGAGCCTGCCAGCAAATTCCCACAGAGCCATTTTTAGCCCTCGCCTCGCCTGAGCTCCAGCCAGGGCTCCTCGGAGCCCTTTGTGCTCCTGACAGCTCTGGCCCACTTTGGACATAAAGCAGGGGCTGTTCCTGCTGTGCCAGCCCCCCACCCTGCCCTGACTGTGGGGGACATGCCCGTCCATCCCTGGGCACCTCTCACAGGCTCCACCTAGGACCTGCAAGGTGAGATCACAGAGGGAGGGAAAAAAATGGCCATTAGGAAAAAAAAAAGGAAATAATTATAAAAAATTAGCTTGTTCCTGTCAGAACCCCTTCCAGAGGTGTTTGGGATGTGGTGTGGCCATGCATAGGAGGGGCCAGGGGTGAATTCATGGTGTCCAGGTGAGTGTGCAGTGTCCAGGTGTGATTCACAGTGTCTGAGTGTGTGCACAGTGTCCAGGTGAGTGTGCACAGTGCCTGTCTGAGTGTACACACACGGTGTTTGAGCATGTGTGCAGTGTCCAGGTGTCAGTTCAGGGTGTCTGGGTGTGTGTGCAGTGTCCAGGTGTGCATGTACAGTGTTTGAGTGTGTGTGTGGTGCCCAGGTGTGCACATACAGGGTCTGTCTGTGTGTGCAGTGTCTGGCTGTGCACATACAGTGTCTGTGTGTGTGTGCAGTGTCTGGATGTACATCCACAGTGTCCCTCTGTGCACAGAGTCCGTGCACCTCCCTGTGGCCACAGCCAGAACAGGCTCCGTGGCTCTGGCTCCAGCCTGGCACAGTGCAGACCTTGCTGGGGACACAGAAATAGCCGTGTCCCCCCTGTCTCCAGGCTGCAGCAAAGGCTGGGGGCAGAACCAGCCCTGCTAGGGGAGGGGTTGCAGCAGACCCCTGTCCCCAGCCCTAGGTGGGGGTCTGGAGCAGAAACTCCACAGCTTCCAAGCCCTGGTGCCATTGGGACATCCTTTATCCAAGGGAGCATCCTGCCCCCTCACCTGCCCAGCAAACACCTCTCTCCTCTCTTGCCCTTTGTCAGTGCTTTATTTATTCCCCCTCCCTGTGCTGGGGTCCCTGGGGAAGGGTCCCAGCTCCCAGGGTGGGATGGGCTGTGCTGCAGAGGGACTGGAAGCAGATGTGCCCCGCAGCTGCAGCTCTTCCTGTCTCTCTCCTTTTTTTTTGTTTTTAAAAAGATTGTAAATATAGATAGAGCTTTATTTTGTTAATAAGACGATGAGTAACTTAACCTGTATATTTCACATACCTGTTTACAATCGTCCCCCAGTCCCTTGGCACAATAAAGATAACTTTTTGGAGCAGAGATCTGGGCCTGGACTTTACCAGTTGGGGGTTGAGGGCTGGATGGGGAGTCCCCCTGCAAGGGGACACCCTCCAGCTGCAGAAGGGTCAGGATCCCCCCTCTAAGCTCCAGGAATGCTGCCCTTGCTCAGGCACAAGACCCCCTCCAGATCCACCATCCCCAATTTTCAGCTACCAGCAGCTTTTATTTTGCAACAAAACCAACACAGATGCAACAACAGTCCCGGTTCTTGCTGGGGGAGGTTCCACCAACCTCCTCCTGGGGGGTCCCACACCGGGACACAGCCAAGAGAGGAGCACAGGGATGGTGAGGAGCAGGACCAAGCCCCCTGGCCCTGGGGGAGACAGGGAAGGCAGAGCTGGGAGCCCCTTGTTCCAGCAGCACAGGATGCTACGGGTGAAGCCATGAAGCTGATGGGGATCTGGGGCCAGGCAGGGCCAGCCATGGACTGAGCACATTGCAGGGGGTGCAGACACCCAGAGCCCACCCACAGCACCCCCCTGGTCCCAAACCCATGTGGCTCATGGCTGGCTCTGCCCCTTTCTCCTTTGCACTACCCCAGCTGGAGCACAGCAGCTCCCACCCCTCATGGAAAAGGGTCCCATGCCTGGAATCAACACTGACCCAGGGAAGGTGCTGGTTTGGGGGTGGGAGCCCCAGTGACACCCAGGGCACGGGGGCGCTGAGTGAGCGGTGAAGGCGACGGGCACAACATGAACATTGGGCAGCAGTGACTGGGCAGCTCTGGGGGCTCCTGAGCGGACAGGGGGGGACCCGTTTTCCCCCTCAGGGACAGCACAGAGGGAGCAAACCGGGTGCCAAGCCAAGCAGCAGCAGCACCAGCAGGGCACAGACCTGCCAGGCACCGGGGCCGAGCGGGGCTCGGCGTTAAGGCGATGGTGAGGCTTCCTCGTGTGGGCAGCAGCCTCTCCGAGGCCGGGAGCCTCTCCAGCATCTCATGGTCCAGTCTTGGGCATGTCCAGGGTCCCCTTCCATCGGTGGCTGGGTCAGAGCTCCTCTCCTCCCCCTTTCCACCAGCAGGACCTGCCCTCGCCCCCGGCTGGGTGGGGAAGGGCGAGGGGGATGCGAGGGCTGTGGACGCAGCGAGGACAGAAGAGCTCAGGGGCTCGGAGCCAGAGGTGCTATTTGGACACCTGCAGGGCTGTGACCACTGGCTTCATCTTGAAGTACTGTTTAAACCTTAACTTTGCATATCTGCCAAGAGACCAGAGAGAGACAGACCTGAAACACTTGTCCCCCCCAGCCACGTGTCCCCTGACCTGGCATGGAGGGATCACTGGGATTTGGCTCCAGTGATTTAACACTGAACAGTGCTGGGAGCAAATGGGGCACTCACCTTAAGAAATTAAAGTCTATGGTAGAGTATTTAGCCTGGATCAGGCCCCAGCATGCCCACAGGAAATGGGATGCCTGCAACAGACAAAACAAAGATTATAAATGGGCACGGAGCACCCCTGCCTGTGGGATGAGTTGCTCGTGCCTCTCCTGGTCTGGTTCCAGAATTCCCAGGGCTGTGATGACGGGACATGGGGCAGCAGCCAGCTGGGGCTGGCCCACACCTGTATTTTTATACCCTCCCGAGGCTGGTCCCAGCTGCAGTGAGGGATGGCAGCAGGAAGGATGCTGAGCACAGCATGCTCAGGGTATCATCCCCTGTGCTTGCAGGGATGTCCCTCCTGGCAGCTCCAGCCAGGAAAGCAGACGACATTTTGCTCCAAGTTTCCAGAAAATTGGCTCAGGCTGCCCATGGCATTTACCAAAGAGGATTTCTTCATGTCTGGCCTCTCTGAAGGGATGCCCAAGGCCATGTTTATCAGAGACACGCTCTCCCTTGGCACACGGTGGTGAGGGAGCAGGCAGCCAATGCTGTCTGGGACCTTGTCCAGGGGCTCAGTGCCTCTGAGGTGCTGCCAGGCTCTCTGGGGCAGCATGCCCCAGTTGCCCTCAGAGCCCCAGGCTGGCACCTGCACCCCCATCCTCCCCAGGTAAGCTGCAAGCCCAAGAGCAGAGGAAAACCCATCCCCTGGGTTGTGTTTTTACTCCTCGAGAGAGGCTAGTTCCTTCCCACCTCCACCACTCACCAAAGAAAACTTGTTCACTTGCACATAGAGAGCCTCCAGCTCCTCCTCAGACACCCCAGAGCCTCCTGGGTCCCCCTGGGTGAGCTGTTTGTAGGCCTGCAGGTAGGAATGCAGCCACTGCAGCTGGGTCTCCTTGCTGGGGTAGAGGCCATAATCCACCTCCTTCACACCTGCGAGGGGAGGGGGGTCAGTGATGCCCGAGGGGCACAGGGATGAGAGGGAGGGATTGCCCATGGCAAAGGGATGTGACCACGGGGCTCCTCTGGTGCCCGAGGTGGGCAAAATCCAGGTATGCACAAACCAGGCATTGACTGCTGATTCAGGGCACCCACCCAGCCTTAGGGTTAAGAGTCAGGTTCATGTAGGAATTGCATTCCAGATGTATCCAGGTGCCCAACGCCAGCAGAGATCCCATCCTGTGCCCACTCTAACACTGGGCATCCCCATTTCCCACCATGAGCCTGGGGATACAACTCCCTCCTCCATCCCCAGGAATGAGGAGACCCCAGGGCAGCCCCATTTCCCACCATGGGACTGGGGATAAAACTTAATCCACAAGGATGGGGAGATCCTAGAGCAGCCTCATTTCCCACCACGGGACTGGGGATGCAACTCTCTCCATGGATGGGGAGACCCCAGGACAGCCCCTGCCAGTGCTGGGGGTACCTTTGGTGCACGGAGAGGAGCCCAACTCACCTGCAAACTCGTTAAAGTGGTTCCCAATATCAAAAGCCTGGTAGTTGTACCCAGTGTACTCGTAGTCTATGAAGCGAACGTGCTCTGTGGAGGCAAAGGCAGGGGCTGTGAGGGGCTGGATGGAGGTGACAGCCCCGGGGGGGGGGGGAGGGGGTGGGCGAGGGACAGACCCCTCGCTGGGCTCACAGACCTCGAGTCCTGTCGTAGATGATGTTCTTGCAGAGCAGGTCGTTGTGGCAGAGCACCACGGGGGAGCCCAGCTGGGATAGCGTCTCCTTCATCCACGCCAGCTCCTGTTCCAGCGTCTCCAGGCTGGGCACATCCTGCTGGAGGCTGGGGAAGGGGACGGGTGGAATCACTGCTGCTCACCGGGAGCCTCCCTGGGGGCAGAGGGGCAGCGTTGCCCCGGCTTCCCTTGGGGTGTTCTATAGACGAGCTCATCAGTGACACAAAGGAGGGCTAACGAGGCTGGCTTTGGGTGGATGGGGTGCCAGGTTTGGCTGCGTGGTCCTGGGGGAGCCTGGTAGATGCCACGGCCCAGCCTCAGCCCTTCCCTTGTCCCCAAAGCCCCACATCCACCCCCCAAATTCACCCGACGTGCCACCGAACCCCCCCCCAGCGCTCACTCCCCAGACACCCGGCTAAACCCCAAGGCAACGGGAATGTTTTGGACTCTGCCAGAGCACGTAGCCTCCCAGTAACCTCAGGAGTCTCAGTTCCAAGAAGAGAGCTCGTTAATGATTGCCTAATTGGCTGCATTGAAGGCGCAGGCTTGGGTAAAGTCTGCCTGCGGCGGGGCGAGTGCTGAGAAAAGCCCTGCTGCCTCCTGCCACAGGTTAATGATTCGCTTGCCTTGGGGTTCATTCACCTCCTCCGCCTCTTGGGGCTGCCCGAATCCTTCCCAGACACCCCAACACTCACCTGGGGTCAACCCAGCCTCCCAGAAATGGGACGAACTGGTTTGAAGTGGGAACTGGCTGCTCTAATCTATACAGGGTTTCTAGTATTCATCATCAGCTCAACCCTGCTGCTCAGATCCCCATTGTAAGCAGGGCTTGAGCTCCAGTTTATTCTAGACTTAAATTCCAGGGAGGAGGAGGATTAGTACAGCAGGTGGGAGTCCATGGATCCCGCCTGGATGCCGTACAGACACATCTCTGAGCTGCCTCTGCCCTAACACAGCAAAAATCACCTGCAGACTGGCAGTAGGAAGGTGCTGGAGGTGCCTCCATCCCACCTGCCCTTGGGGTTCAGGGAGGGATCGTGATCCAGAAGCGGCCACGTGGCCAGGTCCAGCCCCAAAACCATCTCTAGATTCCCACAGAGTCTTTACCTGGGAACCAGGGCTCTTTTCCCCTGGTCCTGTATAGACTTAGAGATGGGTGGGCAGCGGGTGCCCAAGCCAGAGCCTGGCTCTTTGGGATCCCTCTGCCTTTACCTGGGGTTGGATACCTTTGGGCTGAGCTCCGTCTTCACGAGGGTGAGGTATTTGTGCAGCTTCTGCCAGAGGATGGGCTTGGGGAGGCTCCCGTTGGCGTGGATGGCATGAACTCGGGCCATCTCCTGAGCCACCAGCCTGGGGGGAGCACAGGTGGGGGGTGAGAGGTGTTCTGAGCAGTTCCCGAGGGGAGCACTGCTCAAAATCCTCCTCAAGACATCCCCAAAAGACCCTTGGGATGTCTTGAGGGGGATTCTCCAAAAATCACGTTTAAAAACATAGGGTCAGCACAGCTGAAACCCCATTCCATGTCAGTGACCAGCCTCTGAAGCATTTCAGACAGCGTTCACCTTTCCAGGGTGTTCACCTTTCCAAAGCTGTAGCTCCCAGAAACCTCCATTCACCACAAGCTGATGCTTTAAAGATCTGGTGATAAACCCAGCCGCAGTTTGGCCCATTTGTATCCCCCAGCACCACCCAGGACTGTGCACACCACGATGCTTGGGCACCGACCCAAAGCCACAGCTGGCAGGGGAGAGCTGGAAACACGGACCAAACCCCTCATGCCTGGAGAAGCACTGATTCCATCACCCTGTGACTCCCCCAGAGGGGACACGAGGGTCCCCACACACCTGAAGATGTGGGGGTCCCGCACATGGTCGGGCCCCAGGGCGATGCCCGGCAGGAACTGGTAGCAGAGACCATTCTGGAAGGCGCAGTAGAGGTCGGGGGCACAGCCGTGGGCACGCAGCACCTGGAAGTTCCTCAGCTCCGTCTCCCGGTCCACGAGCAGCTCCGTCTTCCTGCCGTAGACACGGACCAGCACCGCATCCACCATCCCCTCGTCCGTGTAACAGGCCACCAGCTTGTTGGTGATGCCATCAGTGAAGAGCTGGAGCGGGAGAAGAGTGGCCTGCACATCCCTGCCATGCCGGGTGGGAGTGGGGAAACCCCTTCCCAGCAGCAGACCCCAGGGAGAAAGCAACACAGCAATGGGCAAAAGAAGGCACGAGGCAGCATAGCCAGGAAAGCTCCCACGGGAGGTGATGTGAGTCTGCAAAGCCTCGAGGCTCAGGGGTGAACTGGGGCTCTACACAGGGACACGGGTATGAGGCTCCAGCAGCACCAAGCTGGTGGTTTGGGTGGAAATCCTGCTACTCATCACCTGGCAGCTCAGGAGTAGCTCAGGAGTAGCTCAGGAGTAGCTGAGGCCAGATGTGCCGCCAGCAGTCTTGGCACACGAGCAGCCATGGGAATCGCTCCCAAAAAAAACCCCAGCGTAAATCTTTTGGCACAAAATGAGGGAGGGAAAAAAAAAACCCCAGCAAGGCAAAAAACAACCCGGAGCAAACAGCACCACCCCATCCCCTCCTCCGACCCTCCCCGCGATGCCGGGGCGCTGATAGGCAGGGACGTCTCTGGTGGGGACGTCTCGTGTCACTGCTCTGACGGCTCCTCGCAGATGGAAAGGGAGTTTTGTTCTCCCGTCACTCCGGCTTGGCCGCCTGCCCGTGCACATGCCGGGGCTGCTGTTGGGCTTCTCTCCCCATCCCGCCGGGATTTCGGTCCCCTCCAGCACACCCGGGGGTTTGGGTCTCCATCATCTCACGGGAAACCCCTGCCCCATCGCCCCCCACGCTGCGGGATGCTCAGCCCCACGTGGCCCCGGCTCTGCACCGTGGGGTGTTGCTGCTGCTCCCCACGGGAGTGATTCCTGCATCCCTTTGGGATGGGGGGGCCGGAGCAGGTGTGATGCTGGGGGAGCAGGAGGGGGGTGAAGGGCTCGTGCTACGGCAGCCATGGAGCTCGGGGGTGGGACAGATAATTTTAGACATCCCACTCAGCAACCCACGCTCCTATATAGGGTGCCTATATATAGGGCTCGCCGTGCAGCCTCCCGAGGGAAACTCAAAGCACTGGAATGAGACCCTCAAAGTTAGACAGCACTCACAGCCCCTGTTCCACAGCTGGAGGTGGATTTGGGGGGAGGCAGCCAAAGCGTCCTGGGGGGCTGCTGGGACGGGCTGAACCTTCTCAAGCTGCTTTTCCCAGGGCAGATAATCTGTATTTCTACCACAGTGCCACTCTCAGCTCTCCTCTCCTTGTCCTTCCAGGCCTCAGAGGCTGGAAATTTGGGAAGCAGAGGTGCCATGGCCCATCCATGCAGAAAACGGTGTCCCCGCTCAGTCACAGGTGAGTGGCTCCACCTCAGAACGCTCAGTGAAGTCCTTGTGCTGCTTTGTTTCGCTGCCCGACGGCCTGATCAGCCCTTTCCAGCAGGTTTAACGGGATTACTGAGCCTTATCCCCCCTGAATTCCAGGCCACTAACTTTGGAGACGCACACGTGGTTCCTCAGCAACCTGCACGCAGGGGCTCGCCTGCTTTGGAGGCAGCAGCTCCTCCAGCTCCCAAGGAATGAGCGCAGCTGCTTGGGAGATGCCTGGTGCTATTCCTTGTGGATTCAGACTGCAGTCACCCTGCTACCAGCCCAAATCCTTCCCTGCTGCAGCTGTGTGACAGCAGGGACCGAGGAAAAAGCGTGTGTGACAGCGTGTGACTCCACACCAGGAGCTTTGCAGCAATTAAATGCGAAGCGAGACCCAAGCCCTGTGCAAAAGTGCTGAAGAGAAGCAGCAAAATCCAACACCTGGTGCTGCACCTGCTGGAGACTCCTCGGCATTCCCAAAGTACCGCTGTGCTGGCTGGTTCAACTCCCCCAGCCCGGGGCCAGGCGACTTGTTGCCAAAACCAAGCTAAAAAAGTCCAACCACGCCGGAGTCCTCGCAGGGGTTTGGCTCCAGTCATTGCTGCTCTTCTCTCTGGATGGAGGAGTGTGTGTTTCCCTGAGAGCGTGGTGGGCTGACTCACTGGCACGGAGATGCTTAAAGGATGAGGAGCAGGAGCCCTGGGAATTGGGCAAACCTGGAGCACAGGGGGATGGAGCCCCCAGCAAGAAGAGGGCAGGCGGGAAAGGCCGAGCACCCAGATCCTTCTCCCCATGTTCCACACCCTGCCCTGAGCTCCGGGAGATTTTCCTATGCCACTGGCACAGCCTGGTACAGCCCCTGCAGGCAGCTGTGCACCGACACCGGGCAAGGAGGTGGTGTGAACCGGGCAGCGCTCCAGGGCACCAGGAAAGGGAAGGGGAATGCTAATGGGAACCAGCTGAGGACCCTGCACCGCTCCAGTCCCCTTCCGAACGGCTCTGGCAATAGCAGCTGAGGGAAACGCAACAGGAGGGTTTTCCCTCAAGTCCTAAGTGTGTTTTTTTCCTTTTTTATTTAATTAAAAACACACACACGAGCTGCTGGTGAACAGTGACCCCTCCAATGCCTGCAGAGCATGGATACCAGGGAGCCGGGGTCCTTCAACAACCACCAAGGTCTGTGCTCGGCGCTGCACAGAGCGAGACATTTCCTGCCCCTACAACTCCAACTCCCAGCTTCCTGCCTATTGCCATCTGCCCTTTCAGATGTATTTTCCTGCAGCTTCTTGTATTTAATTACACTTGGCTATTAATACATTTTTAATGGCACTCCAGGCACACGGGAAGCATGTGCCTTCGGAGGACAGACACACACACACACACGTGCAGACGTTTTAAGTGCACCCAGTTCCAGCATCTCCACACTCCAGTGCCCATCGTCAGGAGACTGGTGAGGGCACAGACACCACCAGCCTGTCTCACCCCAGCTGGGCACCCCTGGGCAGAGGTGAGGAGGAGGAAAAGGATTCCAGTGCCAGGCAGGTGCCAGCCCTGCTCTGCCAGCAAAGCCCTCCCAGCTCCACAAAGCCAAGCCCTGTCCCGTGCAAGGAACCCAGGGCTGAACTGCAACTCCCACCTGAACCGCAGCTCAGCCCACGCAGCGTGAGAAAGGTGTGAGCCAAGAAGTAACCCAAGCGAGACCAGCTCCTGCAGGCACTCTCCACACCCTGGCAGCCTGGAGGGACCCTGGGGACACACTTGAACTCCCAGTCACCGTTCACTGAGCACCTGAGGGATCCCTAAACCTTGTGGGGATGTGCGTGATGGGGGTGTCACACCTTTACACATCTGAGGCGTCCCAGTTACGCCGTGAGAGTGGAGGGCAGAACCAGAATAGGGGGGGACAGGGTGTCACATCCTCTATGGCAGGTCCTGGAGCCTCCCATGGTGGGTTCCACAGTCACCCTTCTGTGGACCTTACAGCCCCCCCAGTGGAAGCTCTATTGCTGTCCCAGGGCTGGACCTACAGCTCCACAGGGTGAGCCCCGCAGCCCCCTTTGGGTGAACCCTACAGTTCCATAGGGTGTGCCCCGCAGCCCCCTTTGGGTGAACCCTACAGCCCCCCAGGGTGAGCCCCGCAGCCCCCTTTGGGTGAACCCTACAGCCCCCCTCGGGTAGACCCTGTAACTCCCCGGGTTGAACCCCACAGTCCCCCTTGGGTGGAGCTGTAGCCCCCCAGAACGGGCGTCACATCTCCCCTGGGGCAGACCCTGTAGCCCCCTAGGGTGAGTGCCACAGCGCCCCGCGGGTGAACCCCTATAATCTGGGGCGCACCCTATAACCCTATACCCCCCGCATCCCCGCCGGGCTCTGCAGCCCCCCAGGACGATCCCCGCGGGGGTCTCTGCGCAGGGTCCCCCCCGTACCTTGGTCTTCACCCTGGCCGGCTCCCAGCCGGGTCTCAGCTCCCGCACGATCCGCAGCGCTCCGGGCAGCACGTCACCCTCGTCCACCGCAATGCCGAGGTGCGGCACGGCGGGGGTCCCGCCGCCCCCCGGCCCCGGCCCCGGGCAGTCGGGGCAGCGGGCGGGCGCTGCGGCCATGGCCAGCTCCGCGCTGCCGGAGCCGCGGCCCATGTGCCGGGGGCTGTGCGGGGAGGAGCCGCACACCACTGCGAAGCCATGAGTCACCGGCCCGCCTCCCGCCCGCCTCCCCGCCAGCGGCAGCGCCCGCCCGCACCGGGACCCGCCGCTGGACCCGCATCCCACCCGCACCGGGACCCGGGCGGTGGAGCCGCATCCCACCCGCACCGGGACCCGGGCGGTGGAGCCGCATCCCACCCGCACCGGGACCTGGGCGGTGGACCCGCATCCCACCCGCACCGGGACCCGGGCGGTGGAGCCGCATCCCACCCGCACCCGACCGGGACCGGCCGAGCGGGCACCCGAGATACGCACAGGGACGCGGGCGGTGGAATCGCATCCCACCCGGGCGGTGGATCCGCATCCCACCCGCACCGGGACCTGGGCGGTGGAACCGCATCCCACCCGCACCCGACCGGGACCGGCCGAGCGGGCACCCGATCCGCACCGGGACGCGGGCCATGGAATCGCATCCCACTCGCACCAGTACCCGGGTAATGGATCCCCATCCCACCCGCACTGGGATCCTGGCAGTGGATTCGCATCCCACCCGCACCGGTACCCGGGCAATGCATCCCCATCCCACCCACACCGGTACCCGGGCGGAGGACCCGCATCCCTCCCACTCGCACCAGTACCCGGGTAATGGATCCCCATCCCACCCGCACTGGGACCAGGGCGGTGGACCCGCATCCCACCTGGGATCAGCATACCGGGCTAGGACCCGGAGGCGGACCTACATCCCACCTGCACCGGGATCCTGGCAGTGGATTCGCATCCCACCCGCACGGGGACCCCGGGCAGCGCACCCACCCCCGATCGGCACTGGCACGCTGGGCAGCGGATCCCCACCCGGCCGACACCGGGACCGGGAATGCCGCACCTGCTGCCGGTGCCCTTTACAACCATCCCCGGAGCCCCTCAGCCATCCCAGGGGGCTCTCAGCCGCATCCCGGGCAGCGCACCGGGATCCTGCTGCCGGTGCCCTCGTCCCGCATGTCTCTCCCATCCATTCCCAGATTCCCCATTCTCTAAGTCATCCCGGGGGACCCGCACCGGGATCGGGACTGCCCCGCGCCACACCTGCAGCCGGTGCTCTCCACCTCAATGCCTCCCGTCCATCCCCTGAGCCCCTCAGCCCGCCTGGGGGGCTCTGCACAGCCCCCCGCCCCATCCATCCATCCATCCATCCATCCATCCATCCATCCATCCATCCATCCATCCATCCCTCCATCTATCCATCCATCCCTCCATCCATCCATCCAGCCATCCCTCCATC